>CM077521.1:8742876-9208982 GCA_039654895.1 Mongoloraphidia duomilia
CAATTCAGTCAGTATGAAACTAGTAGATAGATACTGATAGGTAAATAGTGAATAACAATTAGTAATATATCTTACCTCAAGCCAGTCAAATAATGGTAAATTGTAAATTTGTAAATTGCATGATCATTTAAATATTGCATGATCATTTAAATTAGTTTTGCCGTCTAGATCTAGACTTTCTAGACTCTTGTCTTGTCTTGTCTAGATTTTCAAGACAAGACAAGACAAGAGTTTTTTAATCTAGAGTCTAGACTTAGACTTACTGAAGTCTTGATATTTCAAGACAAGACAAGACTTTGAAAGTCTTGTCTTGTCTAGACGGCAACACTAATTTAAATATTTCGAAACGTTGGCCACAAGCGATATTTTGGTAAAGCTTCAATATTTTGACGCTCCACCAAACCTTCCTTCAATTATTAACATTCATTGGGTCAACACTACTATATATACTGAATAATTTCTAACATTGACTCTACGGAATAGCGCCATAAATTGTTGTTTTTTTATAGTTTACAGCCATAGTTCTCTTAGTAATCTTTATTCTTAAAAAAATAATGTGTAAATGGAGGGTTGACTTGAGACTTTATGTTGGTACCATCTTTAAATAGACTAACAGTACACGCAGTCGTATCAATCTAAAACCACACACAACAGATGTTTTTAAATATGTGAGCAGTCATTTGTTTAATTAGAAAATTAACGGCTATCCACAGTGAACTTTTATCGAGATTATGAATGGAGATAACGAAGACCCCACACATCCGGTTGGTCTGAATATTGTGTGCTCTTCGTCTTCTTGTTAAGGTTCTTCTTCTGTTTCTTCGATGGATGGATGGATAGACAGGTCATGAGGCACATGAGTTCATGTTTCATCGTTTACGATCAGATTTTTTAATTGCGCAATTAGTTTTTTTTAAAGAGGAATCGAATGACGCGCTATCTACACTGAATCAAAGAGATACGTTGAATTTGTGACTGCTGTATCGATTTTCATACTTTTTACTTCCCATCTCTACTATGGTAGGGAAGTAATGGATTTTGTCTGAAAAAAATATTTCGAGATTTTAACAGATTTTCACGTTTTGAGACCCTAGCAATTGTTTAAGATCATTTTCTGACTGATGTCTGTATGTGTGTGTGTGTATGTGATCAATTTTTCGCTTTCGATATCGTAAAAACGGAACAACATAAAAAAAAAATTGAATTTTCAATTTATTATTAAAAAATAAAAATTTGAAAATATGAATTGGTGTTAGACCCAGATAAACCTGATTGTTGGTGTTATTCCACTGTATTATCAAAAATGCAAAAGAAAAAACAAGGGCTCAAAAACTAATTGATAATTTTTAGGGATAAAATAAAAATGAAATATCTATCTAAAAAAATAAAATAAATATATCTTCTGGAAACTGGAATTTATAAAGATGATAAAACGCTATATAAGCAAGGGATTTCGACAATCCCGGTTATTTTTAACTCCAATATCTAATTATTCATGCGTATGCAAAGTAAGATATTGCATAACTAAAGCACTTAAAAATTCTTTTATATTAAAAGATTACTACCCGAGATAAAATGACAACGGATGCTAGGGGTAAATCACCCTGGACCAGTTATTTTAATAGCCCGCCAATAAGAATAATATTCAATAGTTATTAAGGGATGTATATATTCAACGACTTGATTTTATTATGAAACTAGTTTTTTATTTATTTTATTTATTGTAAATTATAGACGCGTCGACAACTTAGGTCATTAGCGTCTTGATGACATTAAATAACATTGATTCGAAACATATTGGAAAAAATCATTTTACCAACCATAGTCACAGTCAGGACTCTAACCTGAACCTTTCCACTTTCGCGACGGAATGAGCTTACATTGGTAAAATGATTTTTTCCAATATGTTTCGAATCAATTATATAATTGGCTGCTTTCCAACGAAAAATTTTCAATTGCAATTCAGCCGTATAAATCTATTAATTTATATTAAATAACAACTCATTTAAAACTAAATGACATCACAAAACGACCGTTTGATCCAGAGGCCGCGACGCTAACAACTGGACCACACTGTCCTCAACTAGTTTTTTATTATCGCAATGTATTAATATCAACTTTGATTTGTTAATTTGTTCTCACGGTAATGTTTGAGAATCAAGGCTTAACAATTTTAACATTTTACGTAATTTTGTATTAATGATCATTGTTAATTGATATGGTGATAAAATCAATGTGAAACATTAATTACATGAAAATAAATGAAACTGCATATTGTAAACCTTGGGAAAAGAAAATTATATTATTTATTTGTAATATGTCATCGGCTATTTATGGAACTAAATACCTTGAGCGTGTTTTCGTTTAATGTAATTTATTTTGAATTTTCTTATCTTACTAATTATTCATCAGGACATAAAATATGATATAATAAAAACCACTTAAGCATTGCAGTTTTCAAATGAACGTTAGTAGATTCATAAGTAATTCTAATTACTTATTAATTTTTAAATAGTAATGAAGTTGTTTCAGGTTTTACCTATATAATAATTTTTAAAAACATTGGTCGCAATGCACAACCCTGACGCCAAAATAGTGTATTTGCCAATACATGCATTATGATATTAAAATGTAAGAAAACTTAAATTTGGTTTTGAAAAAAAAATTTTTTTAATCATCATTTGACTGTCTTCCGGATCAGGTACCGCAGCTATCCGGATTCGGCAAACCTGTAAAAAATTGAGCGGAAACGTCTTGTATTGAAAAAAAATTTTTATAATCGACTCTATATAATCAGTCGATTTACACCAAAAAAATGAATTTTGCGACAAATTTACATCTTCGAATGAGGTATAGTCGGGTATAGTTTAAAAACATTTTAATTTATTCAATACCTCTTACTAACGATCTTTAAACAAATTTGTCAAAAAACAACACACACCCTTTTGACCTCCTTGAATTTTGAAAAACCCTTTCTTAGCGGATGCCTACGTCCTATAAAAAACTCACCTGCCAAATTTCATGTTTGTAGACTTTATAGTTCTTGAGATTTCGTGATGAATGAGTGAGTGAATGGTATTTCGCATCTAATATATTAAAAGAAATATTAGTAAAAAAAACTTTTTAGAGACAAGCTTTTATTTAAATGCACTAAAAAGGAAAAATAATTTTTAATAATTTAGGTTCATAATTATAAAAGCGTGGGCCGTGATAGTTTATTAGTCACGACCCACGCTTTTATAGTTATGAACCTAAATTATTAAAAGTTATTTTTTCCTTTTAAGTGCATTTAAATAAATGCTTGTCTCTACAAAGTTTTTTTTACTAATATTTATTTTGTTCATTTTAGTCTTTCAAAATTTTACCCCCTTTAGAGACCCGTAGGGGTTAAATTTCAAAAAATCCTTTCTTAGTGGATGCTTACGTCAGAAAAGGAACCAACTGTCTAAATTTCAAGTTTCTAGCTTCAGCGATTTGGCCTGGGCGTTGATTAGTCAAAAAAACCCTACATCCCCGTTTGAACCCCTTAGGGGTTGAATTTATTTCTAAAAACGATTTATTCATGTATTGTCATCGGGAGTACATAATATGTGTACAAAATTTCAAATCGATCGGATATGTGGAAGTCGTTCAAAATTGACTTGTAAGTTTTGACCTAAACAAACAAACACACAAACACACAAACTAACATACATTGCAAGTTAAATAAAAACTTGTAATAATAATTATAACCAAATTTATATTAGAAATCGTGTCCATCGTGATTATAATAAAATAAAGAAAAATCGCAGGATAGTGGAGAAAATATTTGATTTATTAAATTAACATTAAACGTCGTAAATTTAATTTAATAAATCAAATATTTTGTCCACTATCCTGCGATTTTTCTTTATTTTATTATAACCAAATGCACTAAAAAATGTATTATCTTATACCTCAAACCCATTTCACCCTTAATCCAAAAATTGTGCACATATAGAAAATGATTGGTTTCCATCCAACTTATTTCAATGTCACTTTGCTAATAATACATCAAAGTACATAAAAAATTATAGTTCGAAAAAAAAACAAAACATCTGCCATAGTAATTGTAATACATTAGATATATTTCACACCTTTTCCATCTATAATTTAACTGATTCGAAAAGTGATATAAAAAAAATTAAATCCCTCCAATAAATAATCAGACAATGCGACCTTATGCAACGTATATTTAGAGACTATTTGTAAAATACCGTTATAAAAACGATATGCAAATAACTTAACTGAACCAATGCATTTAAAATGTATACCGGATTCTTGTTTCTCATATAGTGTACTAACCATTCAATCAAAGACAAAAAAAATATACGGTGATTCAATAGAGGATCTGTCACTTTGCTTTACGACATTTATTAAGGCTCTGTACAGATATTAGTTATGGTAGTGTGGATACTTGACAAGGATGTGTTAAGTTTTGATTTTACTTCCATGATCCGTAAGGAAAGAAGGTATGATGACAGAGTCCAAAAATTGTATCCAAGATAAGATCAAATTCTGATTGTACCACTCGCAAAACGTAATAGACGGGGAATTATTAACGGATGTATGAATGAACTACGCCCTGCTACCATTTTTTCCCTTTCATGTTCCGTAAGGAAATGGAAATATGGCGATAGGATCTGAAAATAATATCAGATGTAAGGTTAGATTCCGATTGCACTATCCTCAAAACGTGATAGACGGGGAGCTAGTAACGGATGCATGTAAGAACTACGCTCTGCTACCATTTTTTTCCATGTTCCGTGAGGAAATGGAAGTATGGTGACAGGGTTCAAAAATTTTATCCGAGATAAGGTTAGATTCCGATTGTACCATCCTCAAAACGTGATAGACGGGGAGTTAGTAACGGATGTATGTAAGAACTACGCTCTGCTACCATTTGTCTTCCATGTTCCGTGAGGAAATGGAAGTATGCTGACAGGGTCCAAAAATTTTATCAGAGATAAGGTTAGATTCCGATTGTGCCATCGTCAAAACGTGATAGACGGGGAGTTAGTAACGGATGTATGTAAGAACTACGCTCTGCTACCATTTTTTCTTCCATGTTCCGCGAGGAAAAATTATTAAAATGAATTTTGGAATCCTTTGCAGGTTAATATGCTTCAGATTTTGAAAAAAACATTTTGAATTCTGAATTAATTTTTATTATTACCTAATACGCACTGTTAGTCTCGCGTTAAATTACAAAATGTCAGAGATAAAACAATTTTATTTCATTAAAAAATACTTATATAATTTTCAACTTCTATCGAAATTTTAAATGATAATGTCGACAATTGTTGTTATTAAAAAAAATTTTTAAAAAAGATGGTTCTGTCCCTTAAAAAATCAAGCAATAATTAAAAATATGATCAACGGTTCTCGATAAAATCGTGGGCATAGTTTTTTTTATTTATTGTAAATTATAGACGCGTCGACAAATGGGCATAGTTACATACATATACATACATACGCATCGAATTGATAATCTCCTTCTTTGAAGGGTTTATTGCATTTTAATTTCGCAAAAAAAAAATCACTTTTTAAAAATTCAGTAAATTAAATTCGTATACTTGGACAGGATATTAAATAAGTATTTAATGTCCTTCCTACATGTCTATAATTGAAAAACATAGGTAATATATACGACATTTCTCCCACATATTTTGCATACATGTATTTATTTTTTCTATAGGACTAAGTGTACTTAGGTACAATACTTAGTTAAACGAATAAAATTAAACAAACATTACATTCCGTATTTTTAATAGAAATTTTTATCAATTTTAACGAACGTCGTATGCAAATTTAAGAGACATTATAAGCAGGTAGACACGTACATCCATCCATCCCTAATTTGCATTCTGTAACATGGGCTTACCCACTGTTTAATTTGAGCACCTGGATTATTTATACACAAAACATATCTATGGCCACAAGACAAAAACTTTTATTACTTCCCACCTCTACTAGGGTAGGGAAGTAATGGATTTAGTCCGAAAAAAATATTTCGAGATTTTAACAGATTTTCACGTTTTGAGACCCTAGCAATCGTTTAAGATCATTTTCTGACTGATGTCTATATGTGTGTATGTGTGTGTGTGTGTGTGTATGTGGTCAATTTTTCGCCTTCGATATCGTAAAAACGGAACAACATACGGCCATGCCGATTGTTCTATTGTGTTTATCAGCCTTTAACTTAGATCTGATTAGATTTTGAGTCAAATCGGTTCAGTGGATCCTGAGATATTCAAAAAAACGTTCTCAATGTCACGTATTAACATAGGTAAAAAAAAAATATAAATGAATTCTAGATGTTATAATATGAAAAAAAAGTAAATATTTTTTTCTCTGAAATGTACAGTTTTCGAGAAAAAAAATATTTTACCAAAAAAAAAAAAAAAATTGTACGTAAATCAAGGTAACCATGATTTTTGCTATATTAAGCTAGCCATCAGTAGATCACTTAACAAAAAAGAGGGCCATGCTTTTTTTCGAAGAATAATAAAAGAGTGTTTATTTTTTGCAAATATTTACTAGGTGTGAAGTATAGGACTGGTCATCAGTCGAATTTTTTTTAAATAAATTATTGGTCAATTCAACAGACAAAAAGATCATATTGTTACGGATCACCCTGTATATAAAAGTCAGGCAAGAATTCTGAGAAGCGGTGTCTGCTTGCTGAACAACGAGTAACTACGCGAAGTTTCTAGAGAACGCGAGAAGCACTGGGCTTCAGCCACGCAGCGTATATAAACGAGTGAGTGAAGCGATCAGTCAATCAGTCAATGGTGAGGCTGCAATCAAGTGGATCAGTGATATAAATAGTTCCGCGATATAAATACACCTGATAAAATAAATATTATAGTACAGTCAATTGTATATAATTAAGTGTTAATTACCTACCGTTTAGTTATTGTTTACTTGTGTTGATTGTTAGAACTGACTTTTCGTTGTTGCATTTATTGTTATTGTATTTTTAATATTGTAAATAAATATTTATTCCACCAACTCAGAAAACAGTTTTGTAACAATATTATATTAAAATTAGCCAATAATGTGGAACACTTCACAATTTTGCGTGTGCTTTATTTATTTATTGTAGATTATGTACGCGTCGACAACTTAGGTCATTAGCGTCTTAATTACATCAAATAACATATAACTTAAAACAATATGACCTCACAAAACATCCATGAGCGAGATGGAATTCGAACCCACGACAGCTTGCTCCAAAGGCCAGTGCGCTGACCATTACACCAAGCTGTCCTCCAATTTTGCGTGCCACCCTTGCTCAGAGGCCTGCAATACATTTATACTAAAATTGCCCTTGGGTAAGAAAGATACGCAAAATCGTGGGGTATTCCACATTTTTGACCAATTTTAATAATCTTTTTTTTTGTGTAGTGAGTTTAGTACCTACGGCTGAGGATATTATAAGGTTTTTTTTGGAAAATTTTTTGCAGCCAATTTATTTATTTGAATGAGTTATATTTATATTAAACGTTTCGCCTTTTTAGGCATCATCAGTAATATTCTGAAAAGTTATACATATACATATTAAAATGAACAAGTTATAGTACAGTACTATTACTGATGATGCCTAAAAAGGCGAAACGTTTAATATAAATATAACTCATTCAAATAAATAAAGTGGCTGCAAAAAATTTTCCAAAAAAAAAACCTTATTTTTTTTGTTCAATTGATCATTAATGTATTTTAAATTTAATCAAGGCCACTAAGTGAATGAGTTATTTAGTCCTAGTACTAAATCATATTTTCAGTGTATAGTATTACTTACTCATACGTAAAGATCTTTGCATTACAACGTTACCGCGTTATGAAATACTCGTGGCGACATCTATTGGTGAGTAGCAGAAATATTATTGTTTGCGACATATATTGGTGAGTAACAGAAACATGACGGTTTTATTTTATTCCATTGAGTCATGCGGAAACTTCCTTTTTTGCCGGGAAAAAAAGTATCTTATATGACGACCAAGGACATAAGCTACCAAGTTTCATTTAAATCCGTTCAGTAGTTTTGGAGTGATGCGTGCACTGCAGACAGACAGAAAGACAAAAATTGTAGGAATTTATAGACACGGCCCCGTTACAGTTTTAATATATTACTAGCGAGGGCTTGAGAATAGCCGAGAGTGTAGCGGCGCTGTTGTTTACATGGCGTTGCTATGGTTCCTCTATTACAAGTCCCCAGTTCCCGAGTTCTAGCCCGAGAGCTGGTAAAAGTGTCAATTAGATTTTCAATTTATTATTAAAAAAAAAAAAAAATAATGAATTGAAAATATGAATTGGTGCTAGGCCCAAATAACCTTAGCTGTTGGTGGTCTTTAAAATACAATTTACAATTTATTACTAGCGACCAGGTCTGCCTTCGCCCGGATTGCAATACACTACTCACTCGCTTCGCTCGTTCGCTCTCGGGTGGTACATTACTCACTCGCTTCGCTCGTTCGCTCTCCGGTGGTATGATTTATATACAAAATCTTTGTTTTATATATAATATACAGAATAATACATTACCCACTCGCTTCGCTCGTTCGCTCCCGGGTGAATTTTTCTGATGTTTTAATAGTTATTTTGTTAACCAGGGCGGAGAAAAATCCAAAAAAAAAAGGATCATGAAAATCGGTCCAGCCGTTCTCGAGTTATAAGTGATGTAACTAACTAACTAACACGACTTTCTTTTATATACAGAAGATGTACTTATAGTTAGATATTTGTGGTTATGTGACTTAAGTTATTTTGCTTTGTAACTGTAGATATTGTATTTTGTACGTGGCGTGGTGGTGTTAAAATGAATGTTAATTCATTTACAATATTCGAACTGTCATTTAATTGTTAGGGGAATAGACATGTGTCGTCTAGAAGGAGTAATGACGTTATTGTAATATAAGACAGAATATCCGATCTTGCTCTGAATCGCGATTGAATAACAGAAAGAATTGAGCAGTGAGCATTGTTCAAGTTGAACAGAAAAGGATGTGTGTCAAAAAAACACGTGTGTACTAATTAATTCTCAAAATATGTCAAAAATCATTAAAAATAATATGTTCGTATTCTGCTGTGCCAACGAACAACTATTGTATGATTTTTTTAGTATGGCTAGTCTAGCACGGTTTTTGTATTTATTCTGTATTGTACACCTGGGCTCTTTATTATCTGCAATGTTGCCAGGCTTGCTGAAATTTCCCTACTTATTTTTCCTATTTTTTATAATTTCCTAATAATAAATATAGGTGTTTTATTTTTTGCAACATCAAAAGTACAATTATAGATGGCTGCAGTGTACTGTTTGAAAAGTGATTCTTTATGGAAGCTTCTACTGCATTCGCGAACGGTAGTGTTTAAAGTAATTTTTAATGCACTCTGTTCTATAAAGTAGTACTGTTTTGTTTTTCTTTATAACACACGTGCGTAATAAAGTACTTTATAGATTACTTTGCTATATAATGTCATTAATAAAATATTTATTCAAATTGTGTTTTATTTGCTCAAAATTGAACTTTTAAAGCAGTTGTTGCAAAAAATATTGTATGTAACTCGTGGCTAAAGTGACAAATCTGACAGTCGCGATTTTACAATACTCTCTTAAGGTTATGTTGCATTTATACCAGAACGAGTGTTATTACCGCACTCGCCTTCGGATCGCGCGGTAAACACACACTCGTTCTGGAATAAATGCAACATAACCATAGGCTCGTATCGCAAAATCGCGACTGTCATATAATCCGTCACTTTTGCAACTTATAGTAGCATAATATTACTATTATGCAACATAGTGGCTTTAGTGAGCGGATTATATGACAGTCGCGATTTTGCGACACGAGCCTAAGGTTTATGTTGCATTCGTATGACTAGAACGAGTGTGTGTTTGCTCGCGACGAGCCGATAGGCGAGTGTGCGTCAATCACACGAGTTTCAATTTTTTTGAAAAAAATGCCCATGGGCCCAAATTTTTTTTTGTCTTTTTTCAAAATACAGATGAGTTGTGTCATATACGTTGAGTTTTTGTTGAGTTTTAGTAACGTTTCGAACAAGAAAAAAAATTTTCAAAATGAGACTTAACACTTGGCTCTCGGAGCCTTTACACCATTTAAACCATATGCACCGTACGCGTTCATTGCATATCTGTAACAAATTTTATTGTTTATCATGTTTCTTTGATGTACACAAATGTAATAAATAATACCTATTTTACATGTATTTTCATAATTTTTATATTTTTTCACAAGAATAAACGTTTTTCAGTTAAATGTTTTTTAGTTTCATTTATTTATGCAAATATAAAGAAATCTTGTAGGCTTAAATTTTTTTTTGGACCTCCAGGCCCACCTTTCAGTGGTCCGTTGTTTACAGTGCAATAGGTGAAAGCTGTACCATAGTACACAGATCCCGAAATAAATTCATGCATTGAGACGAATACGTTGGGTCTCAGAGCTTAATGCCATGTTTTCAGTGAGACTCATATATGGGCTCTCAATTCTCATGGCGGTTAACGTGTTAAAATGTTATATATAAAGTTACAAGCATTTTTGGTTGTGTTTATGGCTAATCCTAACCAAAGAATTATGTCCTTAGCAATTTACCTTTACTAATATACTTCCCTCGGGGGAAACATTGGAATGTGGTTTGCATTCCAATGTTTTGTGGGGATAGGCACTCTCAGGGACCCGAGCTCGTACCAGTCGGTTTGTGTATGTCGGCTGGCGGATTCTAATACACAAATGGATTATTAATTGTTGTGTTGAAGACGTTAATGACCTGAATTGTCGACGCGTCTATAATCTACAATAAATAAAAAATTTACTAATATTAAATATAATTAGCCTAAAGACACTAAAAACAATTGTCAAATAATTAAAGATTGGATGTGATCATTTCCATTAACATATGATTTAATCTTATTACGAAAATTCTAAGAACATGGTCTGGAATTCATAAGTCTGTAAAAATCAGAGTAGTATTTATTATTGTCAAGAAAATAGCAGAGTCTTTATTAAAACATTTATAATATTGTTTATGAGTAACAAATAAAACATAAATAGCTGTCAAGATGACGACAATACGCCATCAACTCCGTCTGAATCTTAACATGTCTACGTAAATAGAATTGATCATGGAATTACTTGTATTTAACTATTTGTTAAGCCAGTTATGTAAAAATCAACCATTACAATCGTTTGTACCTATTAGTAAACAGGCAAAACGGTCAGGGTCGTATTAAGGAGTCATACATTATTCTTGTACATCTGTTTGCACAATAGACCTATCCAGTTAGAGCAAGTGAAAGAGATAAAAACAACCCAGCTGCCATAACAATGCGCAGAACGAAACACGCACCGGTTCACTTACAAGCCTTATCTGAAGTTTTCATTCTAATTTTGTGAACATTTAATGCTTGTCTTCAAAAATATGTGTTTGAACATTCTTCACATATAAAACCCATTTTTAATCGCTATCAACAATCCATCTTAGTATACATTAGTATAGTGTTGCCGTCTAGATCTAGACTTTCTAGACTCTTGTCTTGTCTAGATTTTCAAGACAAGACTTGCAAAAGTCTTGTCTAGACATTTTCAAGCCAAGACAAGACTTGCTTTATCTAGATCAAGACTCTTGCCAAAACTCTAGACAACTTTCAAGAGTCTAGATAAACTAAGTAGTAGTAGGTAAAGTAAACCACTCGGTTAATCTAGACTCTTGAAAATAATCTAGAGCATTGTTTCCTAATCTGTGGTCCGCGGAACCCTGGGGGTCCGCGAGCATATGTTTGGTGGTCCGCGGTCCCATACGCATCTATCTTACTTAGAGCATTAACAAAAATAAATAAATTACCTACGCCAAACATCTCGTAATTATTACGCTTGTTTTTTGTTTTTTAATTTAATGAAGGAATACTAAAATATAATATTGTCCGAAAATTGCACCTTTTTTTCACTCAGGGGTCCTTGGCATTATGCTTGATTTCCTTGGGGGTCCGCGGCTGAAAAAGGTTAGGAACCGCTGATCTAGAGTCTTGATATTAGACAAGACAAGAGTTTTTTAATCTAGACCTAGACTTAGTGAAGTCTTGATATTTCAAGCCAAGACAAGACTTTGAAAGTCTTGTCTTGTCTAGACGGCAACACTATACATTAGTTAGTTGTAACGTTCGTTTAGGTGTGTGTGTGTGTGTGTGTGTCAAACTACATCAAGATGGGGTATTCGACCAATCAGAATGGACTCCTGACTGTAGGACCTAGTCGCTTGTCAATTATTCGGGCAGAAAGTAGGCGTGTGCAACTTCTGGCATATTATAGTAACACAATTCACTGTTGAGTATCAAATTGTGACAAAGCACATACGCATTATTTTACAGGACGGCTACAAGAATCTGAATAACACTTCAAACCAGGTCTGCATTGATGTAATCTGAAGTTATCTATTTTCTATCAATGTTAGTTCATTTATTTTTATTTCGTTGGACATAATGGAGCCTCGCGTTCGATAAATAAGTCATCATCCAACAGACATTAAAGCAGCAGTAAACACCTCTTGATGACGATGATGACGACTTTTATATACAAATCAAAACGTCATGGTATTTGATTGTCTGAGAAAAGATCTTTCAATATTGATAAAATGTATAATTTAGTTAATTTGATATATATTTATTGGAGACATATTTAAGTTTAGTTGGTTATGTAATGTATCGACCCGTTGTCAATTATTATATGGAATTTTTTTTGCGATTCCATAAAAATAGTATGATAGAGATGATTCACAAGTTGTTATTAGATACTCAAATTTTGCTGCTTATCATTTATAGATTTTTTCGTTGGAGAGCAACCAATTATATAATTGTTTCGAAACATATAGGAAAAAATCATTTTACTAACCAGTGGTCACAATCAGGATTCTAACCTGAACCTTTCCACTTTCGCGGCGGAATGAGCTTACAATACTCAATCGTGACAAGATTGCTAAACTAACATTCTCCATATATGCTTCAGAATCAATAGATTTTCACTACATGCAAGCGTCAATTCATATCTGCTAATTCAATAGCTATATGATATGAAGTGAATCCTCGAACCAGCGAGAGTCTAACATGAGAGTATTGTAAGCTCATTCCGCCGCGAAAGTGGAAAGGTTCAGGTTAGAATCCTGATTGTGACCACTGGTTGGTAAAATGATTTTTTCCTATATGTTTCGAAACAATTATATAATTGGCTGCTCTCCAACGAAAAAATCTTTCAATTGCATTTCAGCCGTATAAAAAAAAACTATTATTATCTTATCATTTATATTTTGATTAAATATAAAATATCTACATTTCTCGAGTGTGTATATGTAATTTATTAAGTTAATGATTTAAAAATTGTTCCGCTGACTTTATCTTCGTAACTTGAACTTCGGAATATTATTCCCGAAGTGGTTCTGAGTAAAAATTTTCAGATCTGTAACAAATGAGAATCGGACTCATACTGATATAAAGGTTAAATTTCAAAATCAATTCAGGAATAAGAAAGAAAAATCACATGACAATTCTATATAGAGATTTCATAAGTTGTTATTAGATACTCAAATTTTGCTGCTTATATCATTTATATTTTGATTAAATATAAAATATCTACATTTCTCGAGTGTGTATGTAATTTATTAAGTTAATGATATAAAAATTGTTCCGCTGACTTTATCTTCGTAACTTGAACTTCGGAATATTATTCCCGAAGTGGTTCTGAGTAAAAATTTTCAGATCTGTAACAAATGAGAATCGGACTCATACTAATATAAAGGTTAAATTTCAAAATCAATTCAGGAATAAGAAAGAAAAATCACAGGACAATTCTATATAGAGATGGCTTAATTTATATCTACAGCATTGTAAAAGAACTTGGATTTATATAGAATTCTTTTAGCTAGCAAAGTAGGTACCTATTGAAAAAAAAATTAGGGTGCGGTTTTATGAAACCACGGTGCAAGTGAAACTTTAATGCCATAAACGCTTTTAACCCAAAATCGCCGAAATTATATAATTTTGTTTACGTGGTTTAAACTCTGCAAAGCTAAAAGTGCACACCCTGCTAAGTTTGACACTGTATATTATGATAGTAAAATAATAAAATAAAAAATAGATAGAGAAAATATAATCAAAATAGAAAAATATAAATACATATCAAGTGGAATATGGAATAGTTAAAAAAAATTAAATTAATTGTGCCGGCCGGGTTTGAACCAGCGACCTACTGCATATAATAAATCAGTTGCGATACCCTATACGTCACGCATCCCATTGTGTTTAGTGCTATATTTATGATATATACCTACCAAGTTGTCTGTTTGGAATGACGCTGTATTCTGCAATAGTATTGTGATATATACGCGATTCTTCGATTGGACGTGACGTGACGTGGCCTCGACATGCGTAACCGAACGGGGAAAAACGAGTCTAAAAAGTTTCACTTAAAATGATTTTCAAAATTTTATACAAGTACAAGCACTTATTGGTGATGTAATTTATTTATTTTTTATTTATTGTAGATTATAGACGCGTCGACAACTTAGGTCATTAGCGTCTTAAATTACATTAAATAACAACTAACTTAAAACTAAATAACATCACAAAACATTCATGAGCGCAGGTGGGATTCGAACTCACGATAGTCTAGTCTAGAGGCTGGTATCAAATAAGCTATCCACTAGGCTATACTGCCCTCTGATATAATTTATCCTTCCTAAACAAATACCTATAAAAGTGATTGACCAAGTGGTCGAGAACCGATCCCTTTATCTTACCCAAAAAAACTAGTCTAAACTATGATTTAAAAGTAAATTGAACTGCAGAAAGAATAGAATAGAATAGAATATATTTATTGTCCAATATAGCAGTGAGCAGGATTCGTCATACAAAAAAATTTAATAATTATAATTAATTGAATAAAATTCATAAACTGAATACAAACATGTACTAATTAGAAGTATCTTTAACTCTCTTTTAAATTTAGGGAAAGGAAGTGACTTCAGCTCAGCAGGAAGACTGTTGAAAAATTTTAAAGCTGAATATTCTGGGCTATTGCAAAAGAGACATAAGTTCGGTCTAGGGAGTAAAATCAGGTTATTATTACGTGTCTGATAACTATGCAGTGTACTGTGAGTGGAGTACTTCCAAAAATATTTCCGAATGTGACAAAGCGAGTAAAAAATGTATATAGACGGAGCAGTTAAAATTTTATGTCTTATAAAATAATCTTTGCAGCTGTCACGATATCCAAGATTGAAAATAACCCTTATGGCTTTTTTCTGCATTAAGAAGACTCTATGGAGTTCCGATGTGCTACAGCCCCAAAACATGATTCCATATTTAATATGCTGGTAGAAGTAGGCATAATAAGTTGTAAGGCTTAAATTAGAAAGTAATATGGTTTACATAATCTTTTAAAACTTTTACAAAATAAAATATTCTAAAATTTTAACATTCTTGTATTTTTGAAATACTTCTTGTAGACAAAACTATCACAGGGCAGTAACCTTAGTCATTTGCCGTACAAAAAATAACAAAAAATCTAAGTTCACGCTAACTTTTTTTAACAAGGTATGGTTACAACTTATTATTAAGTACATACGAAAAAATTAATGAATATTTAATGTTTTCAATTCTACGAATTGAAATTACAAACTGATTGGAAATACATTCGGTTATATTCAACAAAAAAATGTCGTGTTAGAATGCGAACTCTAGGTAAATATGTACAGTTCTCGCTACCTAAGTTATACAAACAAGGTCAAAGATTTCAGTGAGAATGAATAGCAATCGAAACTTTTAATCTAAGGCATTTCAAGGATCTAGTCTTCAAAAGATTATTTTTATATAGATCATTTTTGGCTTATTAAGTATAATTAAAATTCGTAAAACTTTTTAAAGCTTATTTTTCTATAATATATAATAAAAAATTAAAGACCCACACATGCAATATTTTCAAAATTAGCCACATTCTTTAAAAAAAATTCGACTGATGACCAGTCCTATACTTCCCACCTAGTAAATATTTGCAAAAAATAAACACTCTTTTTTTATTCTTTGAAAAAAAGCATGGCCCTCTTTTTTGTTTGGTGATCTACTGATGGTAAGTAATATAGCAAAAATCATGGTTACCTTGATTTACGTAAAATTTTCTTTTTTTATTAAAATATTTTTTTTCTCGAAAACTATACATTTTAGAGAAAAAAAATATTTACATTTGTTTCATATTATAATATCTAGAATTCATTTATATTTTTTTACCTATGTTAATACGTGACATTGAGAACGTTTTTTTTTAATATCTCAGGATCCACTGAACCGATTTGACTCAAAATCTAATCAGATCTAAGTTAAAGGCTGTTAAACACAATAGAACAATCGGCATGGCCGTATGTTGTTCCGTTTTTACGATATCGAAGGCGAAAAATTGACCACATACACACACACATACAGGCATCAGTCAGAAAATGATCTTAAACGATTGCTAGGGTCTCAAAACGAAGATCTGTTAAAATCTCGAAATATTTTTTTCTGACTAAATCCATTACTTCCCTACCATAGTAGAGGTGGGAAGTAAAAAGACTATCAAAACCGTACATTTATTCTTAATAATAAATATGCAAAAAAATCAATAAATTTAATATTATTTCATATTACTCTAAGTGCGTCGCGAATCTGCAACCTTATCCACGCAGCCATCTGGTCCGTTTTCTGTGAGCGCTTAATAAACTTATACATGCTGTGTACTTTCATGTTTGATTTTCGTGTTATGTTTGATTTTTTGTGTCAGTTGTTTTGTTTATGTGACGAATACTGTATTTACTTAGTAGGTAATATGTAGATACAGGTAGTCAATTGGTACGACCTCACCTGTTTATATAATTGAGTCAATTTAATACACTTATCGGAGACACATTTATAGACGATTGTCCAGTAGAACGCCTGAGAGCCATCAACATAATATTATGTGTTATTAGATGAACTCTCTGTCTGTCAGTCTGTCAGGCGACACGTCAATTGAAATTGCCCGACAGGTACAGAACTACCTTCGACATACACCGAATCAATGACATAACGTACAAAGTCTTGTGTCAATTTATATTTTTTGCGACTTTGTCATCTTTCCTATAAAATAAAGAAACCAATCAAATTGAATCATTTTTGGATTGGTGGAAAATATTCAAAAGACTTCGATACAGAGAGCTGAAAGAACTGGACTTCCCCAATGTTCTCCAAGGTAGGACATAAAAAATGCCGTAAGATTTGGGAGGATACTACTGTGAAGGCACATTATTTTGTTTATATTTTTTTAACAGATTATTCATAGTGAATTTTTTGGAATCCGTAGCCAAATGGCAAAAACGAAACCCTAATTTCGTCCTGTCCGTGTCTGTCACAGATATTACAAGTTCAATTTGGTACTAGTGTGGTTCCGTACCTGGCACACAAGTATTCACTTAGTACTTCAGTGTAAAATCTCGTACACGTATTCATATATGTCCGAAGTGGTTTCTTTTTTGGGGTAGGTGGAAAAGATGACTATTATAATATTACGTTGAAGAAAATAATAACACATCGGTCTTGTGTGTGGTCTGTATGTGTCATATAGGATGCTGTTAGATAAGTGGGTGTGTTGTACTACAATACTGCCCTGCCTAAGAAGAACGCCTTATCTTCACTAAAATGAACAGCAAGAAAAAAAGAAAATTGTAAAAAACAGTTTTGAATATTTTACATCATTTGATAAAATGAATGTTTGAATATTAAAAAAATTATTACATTTTTCGGAGACGTGAAAATATTGTATTGTAAAGAAAAATTAAAGATATGGGTGCCGTTTTATTTAGAGGGCCGGAGAGGGCCTACGAGACTCTTTTAGGGGGCTGGAGAGGGTCTACGAGACCTTTTTAGGGGGCCGGAGAGGGCCTACGAGACCCTTTTATGGAGCAGGAGAGGGCCTACGAGACCATTTCAGGGGCTCGAGAGGGTTTACGAGACCATTTTAGGGGCTCAGGAGGGTTTACGCGACCATTTTAGGGACTCGGGAGGGTTTACGAGACCATTTTAGGGGCTCGGGAGGGTTTACGAGAACATTTTAGGAGCTCGGGAGGGTTTACGAGACCATTTAAGGGGCTCGGGAGGATTTACGAGACCAATTTAGGGGCTCGAGAGGGTTTACGAGACCATTTTAGGGACTCGGGAGGGTTTACGAGACCATTTTAGGGGCTCGGGAGGGTTTACGAGATCATTTTAGGGGCTCGGGAGGGTTTACGAGACCATTTTAAGGGCTCGGGAGGGTTTACGAGACCATTTTAGGGGCTCGGGAAGGTTTACGAGACTAATTTAGGGACTTGGGAGGGTTTACGAGACCATTTTAGGGGCTCGGGAGGGTTTACGAGACCATTTTAGGGGCTCGGGAGGGTTTACGAGACCATTTTAGGGGCTCAAGAGGGTTTACGAGACCATTTTAGGGGCTCGGGAGGGTTTACGAGACCATTTTAGGGGCCCGGCAGGGTTTACGAGACCATTTTAGGGGCTCGGGAGGGTTTACGGGACTATTTTAGGGGCTCGGGAAGGTTTACGAGACCAATTTAGGGGCTCGGGAGGGTTTACAAGACCATTTTAGGGGCTCGGGAGGGTTTACGAGATCATTTTAGGGGCTCGCGAGGATTTACGAGACGATTTAAAAAAAATGTGAAGGTAAGGCGTTCTTCGTAAGTGCGGCAGTACAATACTGCAGTAGTGACTTTAAACTCTTGGATTATTTATGCGTATTGTCTTGTATTTTATTTTTAAATCAACATCACACGAGAATTATATAGTAATAGTTTCTACGTGGTAGCTTCTGTTGTTGAGTTGTCGATGATTTTTTGGTTTCGATTATTTAGGTGTGTCCTTACTGATTCAACAATTTATAAGCGTAGGTGCTTGCTGGGAAGGTGACGTTGAAATGAATGAAGGATACCTATTCGCCATTTGTGATGCGAAATACGAGATATTTTAGTCGATTGCTTTGATTCTTCAAACATCTCGTTGACTCTCGATGGTTGTCACTTGGACTCGTTTGTTGTTGTTTCATAGTTCACCGAGACCGAGTCGCATAGTATTGAACCGTACAATGTCGAGAGCCACATAATATAAACTCGTTCATCACTCAACAACTGCGTGGTCGAGTCGAATTGAATTGTAGATTATAGACGCTCGACAACAGAGGTCGTGGTCGAGTCGATGGTCGATTGTGCAGTAATCGCGTAATACGAATTCAATAGTGAAGAGATCACAGAGTAGTGAGTACCGACTGAACAGTGTGAACAGTAAACAATCAACGAGTCGCTTGAACGTTAGTCGACTAGCATATTATAATCTTGAATCGCGATTATATGTATTCTAATTCGCTGCTATTGATATAACCTATGTGGCAAATAATCGACTTGAACAATCGAACATTTCGATTGTAAAAGCAAACTCCGAGTCGATTGTGAACTCGATTGTGATTATGAACGATTACAATTGTTTCGATTGTAAAAACATCTCGTATCGCCCATCACTATTCGCCATAATATGACACAAACGACGTACCTACACTTATTGGAGATATTGGCGTCGGTCGGACGGAAGGACCTAGGGGCGGGACCAAAATTTCTCGACGTTTCATAGCCTCCTATGAACAATTTGGCACAATTTTTGAGAATGTTTATACATACTTATTTAAAATTAGCCCAATTGAATCATTTCAAAGGTGTTTTTTTTGAGATCAAAAATACTGACAAAATTCTCAGATTTTCTTCAAAATTGAAATTGAGCCCTTTAATAAAGATTAAAATGTGCTGCTAAAATTTTAATAAAATCGGCCCGATAGGACCGAACCCACAAATTTTACGAAAACACTAGTTTGCGGATACGGATTTATTTACTGAAGGGTGTATTTAATTTGGTGCAGACGTTGGATTGATAGTAAATAATAATATTTGAAATTAAGAAAAAAATTATTAAATTAAGGGGTTAATTTTTAATTTTGTCCAAAAACAAACTTTAGTTTACAACTTTACATAATAAACAGAACGCCTGTACCTATTAGCAAATACAGTTACATTATAATGTTGGCAGGGTTTGGCACTGCGACCCTAGTTTTTGAATTATGTTAATAAGTAATAACCCATAAAAAATTTGTATATGACAAATTTACTAACAATTTTTGATGACATAGATAGATAGATAGATATTTATTTTGTCAATAATTGAGATATAAATCTAATTGACACGTCAAAAAAGTTCACATTAAAATATAAGAAATATAAAATTACTGGTAACATAAAAATTCCTCTACACTGTAAAATGCCCGTTCTAATAACATTTTTTTTATATTTTCCTTGAAAACTGAGTAGGTATATTATTTTTTAACTTTTCAGGTAATTTATTATAAATGTACGCTGAATAATTTTCTGGGCAATCATAAAACACTGCCGAAACGTTAGTATATTAAATATAAATATTGAAAATCAGTACCTATATCGTTTTTTTATCCTTTAAGCCACAAAGAAAACTTCCTCATCACATTATTAACAAGCCGTGAGGTGGGTCGTTTATTAGGACTAAAGTGCGACCCTTGATGTCCACACGACGAACTTCCCATGTTTGATAAATATTTAATAATAATAATTAAATTAGATATTACACAGAAAAGTAATCATTTTAATCATTAAAACATAATTATTATTTATTTTTAACAATAATTAAAAAAAAAAAAAAACGGCTGAACCGATTTTTATAAAATTTATGTCGGATCAACATGACGTTAACACGCCTCGATTGACACCCTTACGAAGTCGATATAATTTTTTATTCGCGAGATATTGTGTAAAATCTACTTTTTGGAGGTTATTTGGTTAAGAAAAAAGAACGGCTGAACCGATTTTGAAAAAATTTCTTTCAGATCATATTTACGTTAATACGCGTCGATTGGCACCCTAACGTAGTCGATATCATTTTTCATTCTCGAGATTTCGTCTTAGAAAGAAATGGACACATACATACGTACGTACACACACACACACACACACATACACACACAGACATCTTTCTAAAAGCAGTGTAAAAATAGTGTAGTGACCTTGAAACATAAAATTTTTTTTTTCTTTTTGATTTCGATTTTCGGACCCATTACAATAACTTCCAATGGGAAGTTAATAATAACACTAGAATAAAAAATTGAGATAAAAAATCAATATATTACAGGTACGTAAAAGCTGATCTTTGATTCTCAGATTCGATTAATATGTTTACAATAACAATTTTTTGTTACGAATTGACCTCGAAAATAATAAATTATATAAGTTTAAACATTATTCTGAATTCATTTATTAATTACTTTTAATTTTTAATATTTGCAAATGTATTTTTAAATCATAACAAAAATAATAAGCAGACGTATTAGCTAATAGGTATGAATAATTAATATGTGAATTTTTTGCTAATTATTCTATGGTATTAATAGCGAAAACGGATTTTATACGCACGTTTGCAGAAATTAATAATTAATCAATTATTACGTAACTATTAGCAAATACTATTAATAAGAGTAAAACTGCTAATAATACTTTTCATGTCGATATTATGTATCTGTGGTTACAAGGCCAAGTGGGTTATGCTGAATAAAAATTCGCTAATAATACGATATTTAAATCTTCAATCTCAGAACAGAGATAGCTATATAGAAGTGGCTAATTACTAATTGTATTTTAAAGACCACCAACAGCTAAGGTTATTTGGGCCTAGCACCAATTCATATTTTCAATTCATTATTTTTTTTTAATAATAAATTGAAAATCCAATTGACACTTTTACCAGCTCTCGGGCTAGAACTCGGGAACTGGGGACTTGTAATAGAGGAACCATAGCAACGCCATGTAAACAACAGCGCCGCTACACTCTCGGCTATTCTCAAGCCCTAGAAGTGGCATATCACAGTTTGTAGATATGTACAAGTACAACTGATGCCAGGCGAGACGCGCGGGGAACAATTGAAAAAATTGAAAATATAATAAAATATTTTTTGCCATACCCACTACAAAATAGCTACTTTCGATGCATGTATACCGATCTGTAATGGGTCATTTAACAGGCAGGCGTACCGCAAGTGTTTTCAATAAATAAATAAAAAAAAAGTCCAGAGGTGTCATGGGACACCCGACAGAAGTTATGTTTTTTACGCATTTTATATAAAACAGAATTTATCAAAGCTATAGACAATACAATTGAAAAGTTATTATTTGACCGCCATTTTGAAATCTGATGCAATTTTATTTTTTGTGTCCTATAAAACTCTTAAATATCAATTTTCAAAAAAATCGGATAAATTTTACAAAAGTACATATGGCCGCCATTTTGAAATCTGACGCCATTTTATTTTTTTGTGTCCTATAAAACTCTTAAATATCAATTTTCAAAAAGATCGGATAAATTTTACAAAAGTACATATGGCCGCCATTTTGAAATCTGACGCCATTTTATTTTTTTGTGTCCTATAAAATTCTCAGATATTAATTTTACATAGGCCACTGCCCGTGCGCCAGTATATTACTTTCAATGCTGGCCATAGCTATAGGTATACTTTTAATAACATGAGTGACGTGACGTGACGCGAATCTGAAAGTTTACCCCCTGCCAGAAATCGTCTAACGCGCCTATAGAAGCATAGCTTCAAAAATTTTTCATCTTCACTTTACATGTAGGGGAGGTACCATCAAAATTTTTTTCCCAAAATGTCAATAGATATATCTATGTAGCGGGTATACGTCTACCAAATTTCAGCGCTGAAGTCATATTAGTCTCAAACATACAGACATACAGACAGACGGATATGGCGAAACTACAAGGGTTCCTTGTTTGACTATACGGAACCCTAAAAATTCCACTTTACTTTGTGGTCGTTGTAACAGTTTTCAATATTTATATAGAAATTAAAAGATAAAGAATAAATTAAGAAAAAAAAACGTTCAGTTAAACAATCAATAATTAGAGCGTAACACTAAAAACAGTCGATAAATTTTAATTAATAAATTTACATTTATTTTAAATTTTTATCCACACACTTAAAATCGAACGCTCTGTTTATCCCAAAGAAATTTAATGAGTTATATTACTTACTGTGTCAATAATAATCATATTATTATCTTTGGTCGAAAAGTAACATTGTTTATGACGAGTTTGTGATAAAATAAGTTCATTGAAGATTATGATTGGCCCGTTTTTCAAGATCAACAGTTTTGAAAAACAGTTTAAATTTATGTTGAAACTAGCGGTTATCGATGGCTCCGCTCACGTATATTTAGATTTTTTTTACGGTTTCCCATACAAACTTCAACACTCCGTTGCACCCCCCCTCTAAGGGGTTGTCTTAAAAAATCCTAAAATACATGTTTTATTAATTTGTTTTTAGTTGATACACGCAGGGAATACTATTTTCTATACAAGCATTTTTGCCCCATTCCACCCCCTTAGGGGTTGATTTCCGAAAAAACCTTTCTTAGTGCATCTCTACATCCTGTAAGGAACATAACTTCCAAATTTCATGTTTCTATCTTCAGTGGTTTAGGTTGTGCAATACACCCCCTTTTGACCCCCTTAAAGGTTGAATTTCGAAAAATCCCTTCTTAGTAGGTGATTACGTCATAGAATGAACATACTGTCCAGAGTTCAAGTTTATAGCTTCAGCGGTTTGGCTTGGGCGTTGATTAATCAAAAAAACCCTACACCCCTGTTTTACTCCCTAGGGGTTGAATTTTAAAAAAAAATGTTCGAATATGGGTTTGTTTATTTTTAAAGAAGAGTTAGTATATCGAATGCAATACGTCACACCTTAAGGATTTGTGAGATATGAACATTTTGTCAAAAAATTCTTAGCCCCCTTAGGTGTTTAATTTTGAAAAATCCTTTCTTAGCGGATGCCTACGTCCTATAAGGAACCTACCTGTCAAATTTCATGTTTGTAAGCTTTATAGTTCCTGAAATTTCGGGATGAATCAGTCGATCAGTCAGGACATTTCTTTTTTATATATTAAGATGAAACAAAACAGAAAATATTACGAAACACGACATGATCAATTTTGCCTTTTGGCCATAGATCACTTCTGTACAGCATTAGAGGTTTTGGTTCTGCATTGTGAATGCATTTAATATAATTTCACATTTATTAAATATTTAATATTGCTTATGAATTATTAGATGAGAAATTTGATAAGTTTTGAGAAATTAAATAATTCTTTCACAAATATAAACTGTTATGGAATTAGAAATAGTTTTTATTAATCTTTTGTATGAATAAAGAAAAAATGAAGATTTTTTGTATATTGAATACTAAAAGAATAATTTAAGAAATCACTTTCAAAAAATAAACACCGTGGTCAGTTATTCTTAAAATTTCACTTTAATTACGTCTGATGCATATTCTAAATAATATTTCTTTAAACATTATTAGGTATAACTAGCCTTACTTCACTCGTTTTTTGGTTACTGCTCATCCCCTTTTAGTAGAAGACACAACTCTCGAACTCTTGTTGAAAAAATGTTCAGTAGTAAGTTTTTGAGTTAACACGGAACAAAAAAATTGAAGACAAAAATTATTTAATTGGATGATTTGCTCTAGATATCCTGTAAACTGTATATCTACGTCGAAATTTCGTAACATTTTCAGAAATATTTTCAAAAAAAAATAATACTCGTTTTGAAAGAAAAATCGGGTGACGTTAGGATCAAATAGACCCTGAGAAGAATCGAATAAAAAAAGTTTTTTAAAATCGGTTCATCCGTTTGGACCGAGGTTTGGACTGTACGACTGATACAAGAAAAGGGTGACGCACAGACTCACAGACGTACTGACAAAGCGGGTGTATACAGTGTGAGTAAAAAGTCTGGAACTAATTCGATAAAATAAAATTATTGAATTTCATAAAAAATCCTCGGACACGTCAATTTTATTTTTTTACTGTACATGTCAAACTCGATTATCTCAAAATGTATGAATGAGTTCATACTATGGTACGTTAATGAATTCGTAATTTTAAGCACTATCCAAATATGACATACAAAATATGGGGTGCCATTAAAAAAAATTGACGATGACGTCACAATATGAAAACAAAAGACTATCGAAATGCAATAAATATCAACGAACATGTACAGTAAAAAAATAAAATTGACGTGTCTGAGGATTTTTTATGAAATTCAATTATTTTCATTTTATCGAATTAGTTCCAGACTTTTTACTCACACTGTATAGGCTTTGTTTAGGACGCGTCTAAAAATTCAATATGCCAATAAAATTTTTGACCTAATCATTATTTAATTTCGATATGTAGGTTCCATGTGCTATTAGGAGCATAAAGTTAATTTGTGGAACCAAATTATTCTGATAAATTCCATAAAAAATTTGGACTAATTTTTTTTATTTATATAACATAAATTAACATTTCTGACATAATGATAATATTCTGGTTAATTTATTTCTTCTTTATAGTTGCTCACATTAATACAATTTTAATAAAATATAATTATTCTTTTTAATTGATGCAAATATATTTTAATCTTTGACGGAACCATTTAACAATCAAAGAGTTAGAAGTATTCACATGCTATTACGGAATACTTGAATACATTTAAATAATTTTATAGATAAATACCCAAATACTGTTTAAAAGTTTACTCATACAGCATAACGCATATTAAATATGTTTGTTATTACTTTTTCTATTTAATTTAATTTCTTGAAAGGCAACTAGATTAAACTCATTTTTACGCATCAAAATATTACCTATGGGTAATTTCAGTGACCATAAAGCAAAACCATTCATGTATTTTGTATCTTCACATATATTTTTACTATGCAAAAATTCGATTTTGAGTTTTTGATGAATTCACACGCTTTCAAAATCCCCGAACCAGAAAAAGTTAAAAAGAAATACCTATATTAAATAGATTTATACGGCTGTTTTACAATTGAAAATTTTTATTGGAAGAGCAGCCAATTACATGATTGATTCCTGCAAATATCGGGAAAAATCATTTTGACAATCATAGTCACAGTCAGGACTCTAACCTGAACCTTTGCACTATCGCAGCGGAATGAGCTTACATTACTCAACTGTGACATGATTACCAATCAAACATTCTCCATATATACAAAGAAATCAATAGATTTTCACCAATACCTATGTGTCTGTGTCTGCATGGACGCGCCTGGAGTCCAAACATCATAACTGATTTCGCTCAAATTTTGCACGCGTGTTCTGAAAGATCACAATAAATCAATTAATAATACAGGGAAAAATTTAAGGAAAACGTAGGTCGAACGTCGGAGTATCTCATGACTAAAAAACTTACGAGAATGGTTTGATAAATCAGCCATTGAACTGTTTCGTACCTGTTTATCCAAAATATTATTAGTCAATATAATCGCCAACCTTCATCGGGAGATGGCGTGCTAAGAAGAATACAATAAATTTTGTTTGTTCTAATAATTTCGATTTATTGTAGTATCATGAAACAGAGTAACAGACACTTCGATAATTTATAACTGATTTTAAAGTGAATTAATGCATTAAATATTCAGCAAAAGTGTTGAGGGAAATCTGTTTAATAACCCATTGAATTTATTAATTAATTAAATTTGCAATTGTGAAAAAATATTGTACGATTTTTTAACTCACTGTGTTACGTTATAGTTTAAAAAGTAAATCTGCTTAAAATATAATAAATTATTTCTTATTTAAGTTTATTGAATATTTATATTAAATTATGAATAACAATTGTGCGAATTTAGTTGATATTATATAATGAACGATTTTAATATTTATAAATAAATTAAATAAAAATTAAAACAATTTTATAATACAAATATATTTATATAACACATGCACGCTTTTAGCAAGGTTATTAGAGTACAGGTTGCCTCATTCCATCTGACCAATCAGCGTAAGCGCGGGAATGACGTCAGCTAGAATTTAGTTTAAATCAAGTACAAAAATTGTTGAAGATTATGCTTATTTATATTAGGTGCTTCGTGCAGATTTTTTCTTAAAATTGGCAGGAGACAATAAATAGAAGAATATATGTTAAAAAATAGGATAATTTTTATTTTTATTACAAAATTTAGGTTTTAATATCTATAATATAAACAAACAAAAAATTAAATAATGCTCAAGAAATGGCAGATCTTGTTAATTACCTATTTTTTTAAATTTAAGAAACGAATAGAATTAACTAACAAATTGATAAATTAATTATTTTATCTTTTATATTCACAAAATATTAAAAATAACCACAAAACACCATAACACTTAACAGCTAACGCAAAATTGACAACTTATCATATTTTTTTCACTAACAGAAGAATCATGTTTCTATTAGGTATTGAAAAAACATATCACACTACCATGGTTACTGTGATTTTTATTTCCAAAAATTAGCAGCGTCCATGGTCTGATCTTTTCTATTGAATTGTGAATTGTATTTTAAAGACCACCAACAGCTAAGGTTATTTGGGCCTAGCACCAATTCATATTTTCAATTCATTATTTATTTTTTTTTTTTAATAATAAATTGAAAATCCAATTGACACTTTTACCAGCTCTCGGGCTAGAACTCGGGAACTGGGGACTTGTAATAGAGGAACCATAGCAACGCCATGTAAACAACAGCGCCGCTACACTCTCGGCTATTCTCAAGCCCCTTTTCTATTGAAGTGAGCAAGCATGGTATATTCTGAGTGACGTCATCCCCCCACTACTTTCTATCGGAATGAGGCAACCTATACTCTACTAACCTTGCGCTTTTAGTGTTTTTTCGTATCAGTTTTGCGAACTTTAAATGGCCGTTTATTGACAAGTGACGTCATGATCCATTATGAAACGCTTTTCGATGAATAATGGAAAAACATTTGAAAAACCCGTTATCTAATGAACATTTTGTATCTCTTTTCGGTGTTATAAATGAAATATGGTTACTATGGTAACGAAGTGATTAAATATTGTATCGAGCCCAATGTTTTTATTATGAGATGTACTTCTGTCAGTGACATAAAATTATTCAATTAAAGTCTAAAAGCGTGCATGTGTTATATAAAGTATAGTGTGCAACACGTATGCTAAATATTTATGCGTCAGGCGCGATGTTTTCAGCACTCGTATTCGGTTCGCGATGCTCACTCGCCAAGGCTCGTGAGCGCTCTCCTACTACTCGTGCTGAAAACATCGCGCCTGACGCATAAAGATGTATTTAGCATACTAGTCACACAATATACTATTTTTCACTAATAAAATTTAGTTGCAATAAAGAATCTAATTTTATTGTTAATATAATTTTTTGTGTATGTATTGTTAATTTTTTTTAAGTCTTGACAGGGTTCCGAATATCAGCGAAACATATACGTGCTTTTGGGTAGCATATAAATTTTAGGGGCTCCTGTGTTTAATTCATTCAATTTGGAATAAGTTCAATAAAACTACAATATTTCTGGAGTCTGGTTTACACTATGAGGATTTCTAAGAGTGGCGATTGTTTGTTTGGAGCGGCAAAATGACGGGCCGGATTCTGCGTAGGTAACGTGCGAAAAATATAACTTTACTATTAAGCATTGAATAAAAAGAATACTCAGAATTTTTCGTTATTTTACGAACCTTTCGAACAAATAAAAATTGATTGCTTCTAATAATTATTAAGAAACAAGGATGTTTACACCGTTGCCAGAGTTCAGATAAAATTTATAGATTTAGAGGGTTTAGGTAGGTATTACTTATTTTAGAAGCTATGATTAATTACCGGATATTTGAGAATATTTTGCATTTTGTGTAAAAACCTATGTCTGATGAAATGAATAAATGTATACTGGGTTTGAGAGTAGCCTAAATCGTCGGAATATCGTTTTATTTTTTGTTATATATTTTTGATTGAAGAATTAGAACATATTAAATGCAGGTACTGAAGCAAAGTTTCTCTCTCGACATATTTTAATCAATCTATACAAGGCTGATATAAGTACCTATCGATAATTAGAAATTTTAGTTTATTATTAAAAGCCATAATAAATTAAAAATGTAAATCAATACCCAAAATATCTTAGCAGTTGGTGTCTGGCCTTTATTTAAAAACAAGTCGACTGATAACCAGTCCTATACTTCCCACCTAGTAAATATTTGCAAAAAATAAACACTCTTTTTTATTCTTTGAAAAAAAGCATGGCAATCTTTTTTGTTTGGTGATTTACTGATGGCTAGTAATATAGCAAAAATCATGGTTACCTTGATTTAC
The DNA here is from genome assembly GCA_039654895.1 of Mongoloraphidia duomilia. Taxonomy (NCBI): domain Eukaryota; kingdom Metazoa; phylum Arthropoda; class Insecta; order Raphidioptera; family Raphidiidae; genus Mongoloraphidia; species Mongoloraphidia duomilia. Next base: position 8,772,227 of record CM077521.1, read on the forward strand.
GTCCAATTTTCTTTTTTTAGTAAAATATTTTTTTCTCGAAAAATGTACATTTTAGAGAAAAAAATATTTTCATTTTTTTCATATTATAACATCTAGAATTCATTTATATTTTTTTTACCTATGTTAATACGTGACATTGAGAACGTTTTTTTTTTTAATATCTCAGGATCCACTGAACCGATTTGACTCAAAATCTAATCAGATCTACGTTAAAGGCTGATAAACACAATAGAACAATCGGCATAGCCGTATGTTGTTCCGTTTTTACGATATCGAAGGCGAAAAATTGACCACATACACACTCACACATACAGACATTAGTCAGAAAATGATCTTAAACGATTGCTAGGGTCTCAAAACGTGAAGATCTGTTAAAATCTCGAAATATTTTTTTCGGACTAAATCCATTACTTCCCTACCATAGTAGAGGTGGGAAGTAACAATTGCTTGTTGTATTGAAGCGATCGATTTATGGACTTATTTTCACAGACTGTATTTTAGTTGGTGCTAAATATTATCAGATATTTCGTAAATTTAAAGTATCTGGGCAACACTGTATGCGAGATGCGTTCATTTCTGTCAAATGTAGCGTCGTTCGTAGTCCGGTGTTCGATAATCAATCTCACATTAGAAGGGAATAAAGTATTGTGTTATGTTTTTAACCTGTTATTATTTTACACTTTATTATAAATATCAGGCTTAACATCTTAAAATTATTTTTCATTTTGAATAACCATTTTCAAGAGGGCACTGTAGCCTAGTAGATAGCATACTTGGTACCAGCTTCTAGACCAGACTGTCGTGGGTTCGAATCCCATCTGCGCTCATGGATATTTTGTGATGTTATTTAGTTTCAAGTTAGTCTTTATTTAATGTAATTTAAGACGCTAATGACCTAAGTTGTCGACGCGTCTATAAACTACAATAATTTATTTATTTATTGTAAATTATAGACGCGTCGACAACTTGGGTCATTAGCGTCTTGTTTACATCAAATAACAACTCACTTAAAACTAAATGACATCACAAAACATCCATGAGCGGAAGCGGGATTCGAACCCACGACAGTGTGATCCAAAGGCCGCTACGCTAACCGTTACACCACTCTGTCCTCAAATCTACAATAAACAAAATAAAATATATGCCAGCACAAAACTGTATTCCGTTGCAAGTCGGTATAAAAGAACGTATTGCGTACACGAAGTCGAGGATGATGAATCCCCTCTAAACCCAAGCGATGTGAACAACACCGAACACAAAACATATACCCTTCAATTTATTATTAAAAATGTCTATCCCACCCAAAAAAGATCAATCAGTTTTCTTATAATGTCATTAACAAAAACACAGCTCCGAGCCAAAGTATTACAAATTGATGATCATAACACTGTAGACTTAAGTTTTAAGCACGTACACGTCACAGTTCGTGTGTAGAATTAACGAACAATATTTTATTTCGTATCAGTAATGTGTTTATAATTGCTATCTGCGTTACGTTGGAAGGCATCTGATATCTACTAAAAACTTACAATATAATGTGAGATCTCTGTGATGCTTTGAATTGACGCCTACAAAAATCAAAAATACTTTTTTGCTCTGTTTTAATGGCGCACAGTAATGATGCCTTCGGGGGATTTGAAATCATTGGAAATGAGAGAATTTTAAAATACTTCACTAATTTTAATTTTATCTTGGATTCAATTGTCACAGGTTTGAATTACATCACATGTATTAACGATCAAAGTCGATATTATTTCACTTTGTTCTCCTTTATTTTATTCCATGAGCCATCCGGATATAATATAGTTTTTTGACTACCACGCGGGAACTTCTTTTTTGTCGGAATAAAAAGTATCCTATACAGGGTGCTGAATTGCTTTGCGGGTAATAGGAATTTAACCCGTAAAATTAAACTTTTGCGATTTCCTGCTTCCCTAATTATTTTAGGAAAAATTCTGCATCTAAATCATTAAACAAAATTAATTTTGCATGCTTTGTAACGGCAGAAATTTGATATGAAAATGTCAAAATTACCTCAAAAACAGATAGCGGTAGCCATGGAACAAAATTATGACGTTTTAGCTGTCAGAATAATTTCTAATCATTTTGTTCACGTTCCTTGGCTATCGCTATCTGTTTTTGAGGTAAGTTTGACATTTTCATATCAAATTTCTGCCGTTACAAAGCATGCAAAATTAAATTTGTTTAAAGATTTAGATGCAGAATTTTATGTTCTAAAACTATTATTCGAAGATATTTTTCCTAATATAATTAGGGAAGCAGGAAATCGCGAAAGTTTGATTTTACGGGTTAAATCCCTATTACCCGCGAAGTAATTCAGCACCCTGTATATGTCGCCCCAGGACTAAACCAACTAACATGCCAAGTTTCATTAGATCCGTTCAGTAGTTTCCGCGTGATACGTGCATAGATAGACAGGCAGACAGACAAAAATTGTAACCATTTCAGTTTTGGCCTCCACATCGATAATAATGAAAATAATGTCCACCGCGATTACAATTTTGAAAAAATATTTCATGTACAGAAACGGCCCCGTTACAATTTTAATATATTAACCAGCGGTCCTGCCCGGCTTCGCCCGGGTGCTAAGAAAGTCCGGGTGCAATACATTACTCACTCGCTTCGCTCGTTCGCTTGAATATTATAACTACATTACTCACTAGCTTCGCTCGTTCGCTATATATTATGTAAACCTTCCGTGAAAAATTATCTAACTGATGGTGAAAACCGCATCAAAATCCGTTGCATGGTTTAGGAGGAGTTAGCGGTTATACAGACAGACAGACAGACACGGAAAGCGACTTCATTTTATACTATGTAGAGATGTAAGTATTGTAGATATAGATAGAATGAAATTAGTACAGAGGACAGTATGGCTCAGTTGGTAGCGTCGCAGCCTCTGAATCAGACTGTCGTGGGTTCGAATCCCACCTCTGCTCATGGATGTTTAGTGATGTTATTTAGTTTTAAGTGAATTGAATTGTAGATTATAGACGCTCGACAACAGAGGTCATTAGCGTCTATTTAGTTTTAAGTAATATATTATGATATTTGTTGTATTTAAGACGCTAATGACCTAAGTTGTCGACGCGTCTATAACCCACAATAAAAATAGAAATTAGTACAGAATGACAATGAATGAATGAAAATGTAACTAAATTATCTTCCAGTAGACTATAATAATTAATTGGTTTAAAAGCAATGAATTATTGTCATCTATTGTAATATTTCCATTTATAGATCCAGAATTTTTAATGATGATTTAGGGGTTGTTTAATGAAACTTATAATTTTCAATGTAAAAAACTGAATTCCGTTGAAATAATTTCGTTTTTAATTTTCAGTTATTCGTAAACGTTTCATAAAGAAAATTTCAATTATTACTTCACATACAAAAAATTCCTATCACTAGGTGCGTTTGGTATCAAGGTGTAGTGTAAAAAGTGTAAGCACTTTTGACACTATTACGTTTGTTATACAAAAGTGTAAAATAACTGATCTGTTTGTTATTTCAGTGTGGGACTAAAAGTGTAACAACTATTAGTCCTGACTTTTGAGCAGGTGCACGTAGTGTAGTGTAGGTCACGTGATATATGTCTGAATTGACAATCGCTTTGACAGATTTGATACTTTTTTCGTAATCAATTTTTTACATTTTTTGTCTCTTAAAAATGAATGAGCTTCAAAATGTAATGGTACAAGATAAATATGGCAGTGAGTTTAACATTTTTACGACCAAAAAAAACTGTAAAAACTAGAAATAATGAACTCAGCCAATCTGTCATTAATTTATTTTGTAATGCGCATGTACAATCTACTCAGAATGTACACTAGCCCGTTTGTTACAAGTGTACATTTAGTTCACACTTTTGGTGAACTTTTTACACTTTTCAGTGAAAAATTATCTACACTACACTACACTACACCTTGATACCAAACGCACCTTATATTAACAAATGTATTTTATAATAAGTTTTAAAAAGCCATCTTAATGATCCAGGTGTAAAAACGTATTGTTATGGTTATTTATATAGACGAAGAGGTCCACAAGGATGGGAGATTTGGATCATTTGTTCGAAGTAGAAGACAGCGATTTATTGAGATTTGATAGCGAATGACTTTAATGAAATGAGTGAATGTGATGTCTCAAATACAGAGCCGCGACCAGTGGTGTAGCTTGAAGCTAGAAAAAAATTTAGATCGGTAAATATATTATAATCCGCATTTCTAACAAAAAAAATGGGTAGGCTGTGTCGTCTACACGGTCGCGGGTGTTTTGGGCGTGACAACGTCTACCTGAAATTAAAAAAATAATAAATTTTGGAAAGTGTATTTTCATTGTTTAGTGAATAATTGACTAATTTTCGGAAAGTACTCTTTGATTAATTGGTGAATTCTGGAAAGTTCATTATAAATGTCCGGTTAATAGTAGCACGTATACACTTTGATCGTCTAGTGAATTCTGGAAAGCACACAAATAGCTGTTACTAATATGTATAAGTAAAATAATAATTGAAATGTTTCTATTTTCTCAAATTGAAAACTGTTTTTCTAAATAGTCAGACGTTGTCACGTCAAATTGTACTGTGTTACGCGACAGTGGAAAGACAAGGTTGTCAGGTCGACAATGAAGTTTTCTGCAAGACAAAAACTATTCGACGCGACATCTCTTGATTGTTAAGGGAAGTTTACTTTTCATACATGCATGCCTACCGGCATAATGAGACGTTGTCACGTCAAAATATACTGCGTTATGCGACAATAGAAAGACAAGGTTGTAACGTCGATAATGCAATTTTCTGCAAGACAAAAACTGTTCGACGCAACATCTCTCGGGTGGACACTTATGACCTCAGTTGTCGAGCATCTATAATCTACAATATCTATCTATCGTTTTATCGTCGCACGAACTTACCCTAACTATAGAAGTTTCACTTCATTAATTTTCTCTTATGAGCCTTGCTATTACAACACCTGCGTTAATAAACTGGTTCGGAAAAGAACAACATTTCTTCCACCTACGCCACTGAACATGACATATTGTACATATAATTCTGCTGCCTATTTATCAACACGTCTGCTTTTAAAAAAACGGTTTTGAATTATTACTTTAATATTATTGTATTTAATACACCTACAGATATTATAATGTGTATGCAGTTTGTATGTTATTGGGTATTGTCTCAATGGAATAACCGAAATCTGGTTAGTGATTAATTGTCGCCCTTTATAAAATCATATTTTTTATGTCTCAGCTTTCTGGTTGTTGTAAAAGGAAATTGTGTTTGAATGACCGAAGAATAACGACGTTTTATTCTAACAAGTCGATAACTGCGTAACCTATCATGTAGGTAATTTAACCCTAATCATCTAATCATTCTTTAGTTCAATGTATTTTTGCTCTTAAATAATCAGGCGATCAGGAAATTGCCTATGAATGATTTTATATGTTAAATTCACAACTCTGTATACATTGTCTGATGATATCCTGTGACATTGTTGAGTCGAAATCTATTTTTATGGTGGAGAAAGTGTGTTTGTTTGTTACCTCTTCACGGCTTAACCACTGAACCGATTTCGACAAAAATTCGCAAAGAGATTCCTTGAAGCCTGACAAAGGACATAGGCTACTTTTTATCACGGAAAACTGTTCCCGAGGGATAGCATTCAAGCCATACATCCACACTACTGTGCATACCTATGGTGTTGGAAAGACAATAGGTCATTAATGATGCGTTCTACGTTACGAATCATGTATTTGTGTATTTTGGAAAACAGATTATTGCATTTTTAACTGTCAAAATAGGCATTAAATTCATAGCGCCCAGGCGATGCTGGACCGGGCAGCTAGTAGTAAATAAACATAAAAATAATCTTATGAATAAATTCTGTTTTTTGGAAGTACGAAAAAACATCTACAAGCACCAGCCTAATTCATAAATAAATGAAATGTAAAATTTATTTGAGACACGCCCGATTTTGCTTTCATTCGACGGTAATTTATTTATATTAGTAGAACTTGAATTAGTTTAGTAATTTATTACTGTCAAAAGTAATCAAAATTATAGGTAGAAATAAAAACATGTGATCAATAAATTCACTCACTTCTTCTTCTTCTTACATGTTAGAGAGAGCGTGGTCATAATGTCCGATAGGTGGGTTCTAAATCACAGCATATTTTTTTAATGTTTCATACTGGGGTGGTATTTTAGAAATATTAGATGAAACGGAAATAGTCGGAAGTGGTTGACATGTGAAACAAAATACAGCCTGCATGACTATGTTAAGGTTTCAGATATAGTAAGTCAGGTGGCCGCGTGGAAAAGTACGAGTCTATCAACGAGATACAAACGTCAATCCCAGGTTCGAATCCCGAGGGCATTTAATATTTTGATTTTTTATATGGGTAGGTAATGAAAATATATAGGTATCGGATAACAACCGGATGGGAAAAAACCAGGCTAATAAAGTTTCACTTCAATAAACGTTTTTCAAGCAGTTTCACATCGTTCAAGATCGATACATTTCTTAAACCTCGGCGATCATTTTTCTCTCAATGCACGTCGCTGCATTTCGATGACTACTGGTCTGGTCGATCGCTTCGATTGGACGTGACGTGACGCTCGACATACGTAACTGAACGGTGAAAAAACGAGACTAATAAAGTTTCACTTCAATAAACGTCTTTCAAGCAGTTTCACATCGCTCAAGATCGATACATTTCTTAAACCCCGGCGACCATTTTTCTTTCATTGCACGTCGCTGCATTTCGATGACTACTGGTCTGGTCGATTGCTTCGATTGGACGTGACGTGACGCTCGACATACGTAACCGAACGGGAAAAAACCAGGCTACTAAAGTTTCACTTCAATAAACGTCTTTCAAGCAGTTTCACATCGCTCAAGATCGATACATTTCTTAAACCTCGGCGATCATTTTTCTCTCAATGCACGTCGCTGCATTTCGGTGACTACTGATATGGTGGATTGCTTAGATTGGACGTGACCTGACGCTCGACATACGTAACCGAACGGTGAAAAAACGAGACTAATAAAGTGTCACTTGAATAAACGTTTTTCAAGCAGTTTCACATCGCTCAAGATCGATACATTTCTTAAACCCCGGCGATCATTTTTCTCTCAATGCAGACCCATCAGAAGTAATGTCCATTGAGTCCTAATACGATTTTAATGATAACCTCGCCGAAGATAAAGAATGGATGTTGATGTTGTGAAGTTGGTACCTCTGTTTATAAACCGAACCAGTCCCTCCATAACGTACCGATTATTGATTACAACTGTAGCTCAGTTGTTTCTTACCTGTGTATTGTTAAAGATGATCAATCAATCAACGACTTGATTCTCTCTCTCTCTCTGACTACCTATAGTTTTCGTTGATTTTTAACATTATATTTATCTGTACTCGACGTCTTGTATGTGTAATTTCTTTTAGAGGGATTATACCGAGTATTCTACTTAATCGATTTTTAATGCATCGAAATTTATGTTATAGCTACACAGAATAATGTGGATAATAATTTTAGTCAAATTAAATACTTTTTTATGCGATGTGTTTTTGATTATTAGTTTATGTTGTCCATCTGTCAAACTATTCTAAATAAGAATTGATAGAAATCAACTATGCCAACGCACCCCGTTTACTTGTGTGTTTATGCGAAATCAGTGGCGGCGTCAGAGGGTGGGTTATGGCAATATGAATAATAACAAATTGTTATCTGCAATATACTAGGTAAGTAAATGTTAATTAATTGATATGTACTTAGGCTTGCCAGATGGCCGGGAAAGTCCCGGAATTTTGCATCTTATCCCGTGTCCAGTAATTAGACTTTATTGTCCCGAATTCCGAACACCTACTAGTTTTTTTCACAAAGTTATGAGTATTACTAAAGTTACCAATATCACACGCACTAAGGGGGGTAAAATTTTGAAAGACTATAAAATGAACAAAATAAAATATTAGTAAAAAAAACTTTTTAGAGACAAGCTTTTATTTAAATGCACTAAAAAGGAAAAAATAATTTTTAATAATTTAGGTTCATAATTAATAAAAGCGTGGGTCGTGACTAATAAACTATCATAAAGTTCACGACCCACGCTTTATTAATTATGAACCTAAATTATTAAAAATTATTTTTTCCTTTTTAGTGCATTTAAATAAAAGCTTGTCTCTAAAAAGTTTTTTTTACTAAAATTTTATTTTGAGTTTATATTCAAACTACCGATTCTTAATTGATCTTAGTTATACTTATGTAATGTTTTTAAAAACAATTTATTAAATTAAAAATTCAAAATAAATAAAATCTTTCAATATATCTGATTTGTTCTATAAGAAAACAGTTTACAGTGAATAAAAAACCCAACTTATTGAAAAAAACAACAAAATTAAATATTCAAATTGCCGTAAAACCATTTAGTACCTTAACGAAAGTCCTTTCTGTTTGTGAACGAGCAACTGTGATCGACGTCTCTTGAATGTGCAACAGCCGATTTATTCATTGATCAAATCATCCCCACCGGTTGGTTCGGTACTCACAACGTGTTTTCCAATCACTCTAGCAGATTTTTTTTATTTACTCAAAGCATATAACCGCTGTACCGAACATGGGGTCGGTTATATTCCTACCACTTCGATAAAACAAACAAACGAACCTGTAGATGGCAAAATATTACTAACTCCTCAATTCGTTAAGAGTTATTGATGTGAAACATCTTATGTCGGGCTGTGAACAGCCGCGTGAGGATTTTATGCAACGAAATGTTTGGTCCGCTCCTTCGCTGATGTACTCCCCACCACTGCGGCACTCTCTCTTTCTCGGTTTCCGCGTGCTCGGGCAACCGCGTGTGTTACAGTGCAGTATATAGGATTACGTCAGCATAACAGTTAGCTGCTGCTTTTGAAAAAATATATATTACTACATAGAGAATACCACCGAGTTCAATAACGTTTTCTTTGATGTTTCACATCTGTCGGGGTCCCGAGACCCACACACTTTTTTTTTGAATTTGGCGCTCTTAGGCGTCGACCTCACGGGTCTATAAGGCATGTGCAAGTTGAGTGAAGTGACCTCTAATGGCTAATTATTAAAACACTTGTAGAGACACAACTGCGTGCTTGTTAATCAAATTATCGAGCTCTTCGCACTGTTTGAACTTGATTCTAGAAATTCTAGACTTCTAAGAGTTCTAGGAGTTTAAAATTTCTAGAACCAAGTTCGACCAGTTCGAAGAGTCCGAGAATTCGACCAACAAACACCTAGTTGTGTCTGAAGAGTTCTGTATTGCCGATTAGCACGTTAGCAGTTCAGAGCCCATTCAGAAATTGCTGATAACTTACTGTTTACCATGGTTCTGAACACTATTGCGACAAACATTTTGATTGACAGGTGCCAAACTGAATTTAATTACATACTTACATTTTTATTTTGTTAAAAATGTGATTCAATACCATACTTACTACCTACTTAAAAAAATGTCTTTGTTTCAAAAAAAACTTCTTAACAAAAAAAAAAAAAAAACCTCCTTCAAAAAGCCACTAAAAAAAGGAAAATAATGAAATTTTGAGGTCTGCGCCAATAAAATATGAAGTCGATTAAAAAGTATAAAAATATTGGGGAAAAAAACAATTTTTTTTTAATTTCAACACCCTGTGTCTCAGAAATAAAGCGGTTACAGACCATAGTTTAAATGAACTATTTTTCTTAAAATCGTCCGAGAAATAAGATCCTCAAGTATCGGAACCTCTGATATACCCTGCATATTGAGCTTGCCCTCTATTGAAACTGCACAATCCCTTAATATAGATACCTATAACGTAAATCCAGCTATAAACTGTTTCTGTGGTTAAAACTCTGCAGTTTAAGAGTTTATTGAAATGGTAGAACTTCGTACAATATGTCTGTCTACACACGTAGTAGAGATAGTCGACAAGTTGTTAAATCGATTTGAGCCAATCGGCTGCGTGAGTCTGCAACAGGTGAGTGTATAGCCGCGTACCGTATAGTCTATGGGCTCTATATTACTTCGACTTTATTGTGTGGACGACGGAAAATGCCCTTTCAATAGCCTTCTATATCCCCCCCTAACTTACACAACGGAAACTTTATATCGGATCATAAACTACCTTATAAATTGACAGTTTCGCTGTTCACCTTTTTGTTGTGACAATCCCTACGTTTATTTTTTGAACATTGACAGCTTATTGGAAAATATGTTTAGATAAATCGCGATAACACTAGCAAACGTCGTTTCTTTTTGAAGTGAAAACTTCCTTAAGGTACGTGCAGTATGGAGCTGGGATTCTAGATGGTAGCGTAGATCATAGCAGGGCTTGCTTAAATTAATGCATTGTTATATATGCGAGCGTACACAACGAAGCAGTGAGTGTAGCAGGTATAAGCGCTGTTACAAGAGCTGCTATAGATTCAAGAATGTATCTCACCATTCTTTCAGCGCGCTGACTACTACAATCAACGTGTGATAACTGTCAAATGGCCGTTACAAGTTTCGCAATGGATGTGACTAGTTTAATAAGTGAAATTTTGCCAGTTTTTATTTAATTTGTTTTGAGTTTTTTCTAAGACGTATTTAAAAGTGTTAGGTTCCATACGTAAATATTCAAAAAACCAGTTTGGGTAAAATTTTTATTCTTGGTATAAATGATGAAATTCGCCATGTTTAGATCGTTTTCTATTAATAGGGTGGACATGATAGCTCCTACCCAAATTTATATTTAAAATATACCACTTTGTAGCAGAAGAACACAAATATTCATCTTCGCTATCTGACATTTCAAACGCGATTTAAGCTTGTATCAATGCTAGTATCAAAGCTTCGTTGTGCAAACCTATAATTTATAATTTATTTATTATTTATTTATAATTTCAGCCACCATCTACCATACATGCTATCATCTAGAATCCCAGCTGCGTACTGCACGTACCTTTGGGCGTGTTAGGCACTTTTTGCCTGGGTACTGAAATAACGTGAAGCATTCGCAAACAACCGTAAGAATTCGCAACCTGACCGTTTGCAACCTGACCTTAAGAATTCGCAACATACTTATATCATAAAAACGGCCGTCTACACACTTCCATTCATAGCGCAGTTGGTTATGTCTTTGCGTTCTATGCATAGGAACCTGGGTTCGAGACCTGATGACAGCGTAGAATTTTTGGCGTTTTTTTTTCTAAATTCTACATGATATTTACTTATATATTTTTTTATTTTAGTTATATTCTTTCTTTGACAATAATTATAACTTTTTTGAAACCAAGGTGGAATTAATTAAAAATACAATTTTAGTATTTTAGTATAATAAATTATTTTTAGTTCACAAATGCGCTATAATAGATGACACCAAAAATTAGAAAATCTGAAGTTTTCACTTCTGTCGTGTGGTCATAAGCACACACCCATTTTTTTTATTTAGAAGTTGTATGCATTTAGGTTTCAAAAAATCAGAAATAAACCTTTGAATGGTCGTATTTTCTAAACAAAAAAATATACGAATCAATGATGAGATTTTGCAAAGACGAATTAAATAAGCTCAAAATTTAATAAAAATAAAAGTTTATAAAAAATAGAGCCTCCTTCAAAAAAATAACTAAAAAGAGGAAAATAATTAAATTTAACTTAATTACTATAAAATCATAAATTCAATTCTCTGGAACAACTGAGTCGATTCTAAAAATCCTTTTACTAATAGAAAGCTACATTGTCCCTGAATGATATAGACTAATTTACGCGGGGGAAGGATAATTCCTACGATAAAACTTTTCAAAAATTAATGACATCCCACAAAAAACATAAATGTGAAAAAAAAGCCAAGTTCGGTGTAAAGAACAATTAGTGGGTTTGTCGGCTTTGCCGAAAAAATAATTGAGATCTAACTGGGTGAGAATTGTTTTACTGTTTTCAACAGACGCTGATCCAGCCTTCAAATTAGGTTGTGGTCACGGCTAGTTATATGTTTCACATTAAGGAGGAATCAAGGAGTGCACGGTTAATAAAATTTTGAGAGTATGTTCTTCAGGCTTTCCTGAATTACACTAGAAAATTTGAAATGGATTCAATGAACCGTTGATGAGTTATTGCGATTTTAATTTTTACTGATTTAACACGCGCTCTTAAGAAATAACACTCCTGAAATTAAAAGTAAAAAAAAAAAATAGTGATTAAGAAGTGTAAGAGTTCTGTAATTTCTTGTGTGCAGATATACTTAGTTTATTTTATAAAATTTTTTATTTTTAACTTTTTAGTAACTTTGCAAATTATTGTAGTTTGCACGTTATTAACCGACTTCTTTCTTGATATTTGATTGCTAAACCAAACAAATCTACTGAACCGAATTATTTAAAATTTATGTGCCCTGAAGGACGAAGGTATGTACTATAAATAATTAAAAAAAGAATTATCAAAATCGATTCACAAATGCAGGAGGTAATATAGGTAATTAAAAAATCAATTTGCTTGCTAGAAAAAGAAGAAACTACTGAACCGATTTAAAAAAAATTATATGGGACCATTCCGTAAACATTATGAACCCACTGGCTTCGAAATTATTCAAATCGGTCAACCACTCGAGAAGTTATGGCTGAACAAACATTAAAAATAATAAAATATAGGTACAGTCGCGGACTTAAAAAAGTTTACACTTGAGTTTTTTAGTGTAAGTTCACAAAAAGTCAGTAGCTTAGCAACAAATGTATACAGGGTGGTGACTGTGACTGCTGCACATAGGGATTTAACCCGTAAAATCAAACTTTTGCGATTTCCTACTTCCCTAATTATATTAGGAAAAATATCTTCAAATAATAGTTTTAGAACAAAATTTTGCATCTAAATCATTAAACAAAATCAATTTTGCATGCTTTGTAACGGCAGAAATTTGATATGAAAATGTCAAAATTACCTCAAAAACAGATAGCGATAGCCATGGAACTTGTACAAAATGATTAGAAATTATTCTGACAGCTAATACGTTATCATTTTGTTCAAGTTCTATCATGGCTATCGCTATCTATTTTTGAGGTAACTTTGACATTTTCATATCAAATTTCTGCCGTTACAAAGCATGCAAAATTAAATTTGTTTAATGATTTAGATGCAGAATTTTATGTTCTAAAACTTTAATTTGAAGATATTTTTCCTAAAATAATTAGGGAAGCAAGAAATCGCGAAAAATTGATTTCACGGGTTAAATCCCTATGTGCAGCAGTCACGGTCACCATCCTGTATGTCGAATTGATAATCTCTGTTTTTGAAGTCGGTTAAAAATTATAAATTTAAAATATTCACAATTTGCAATTTCAAACTAATAATAATGTTTCATTATTTAATGTTTAAATAATTTTATGTTATTATTTTGTAATTTTGTTTAATATTTTGTATCAAAAGTGCAAATGAAGACACAAGATTATATCGTCATTGTTAACGGATTACAATATTTATGCAACTATTTCATAAAGTTATTAATTAAAAATTCAGAACTGCTTACGAACTTACAATTGAAATGGAAATGTTTAACCGTACGGCATTTTATACAGTGCACCTAAATGACCAATTATTTAAATAATTTCTTCTGTAACTTCCTTGAGATAATTCAGCGTATTGTGATTAAACCAACAAAACAATATACATAGAATAATAATAATAAATAAATTTTCTGTTTCGTAAATCATAACCGTCTCGTTGAAAAATAATCATAAAATATTTATATATATTCATAGAAGTTTTGAACTTCTACCGACATACCATCTTTAAAAGCACCCCGACGCCAGGTTAGTGATGCTCGATACGAGATGTTTTAGTCGAATGTCTCGATTGTTCAAACATCTCGATAACTCTCAATGATTGTCACTTGGACTCGATTGTTGTTGTTTCATAGTTCACCGAGACCGAGTCGCATAGTACTGAATCGTACACTGTAGAGAGCCACAGAATACACAATTGTTCATCACTCAACAACTGCGTGGTCGAGTCGATGGTCGATTGTGCAGTAATCGTGTAATACGAAGAGGTCACAGAGTAGTGAGTACCGACCTGAACAGTGAACAATCAACGAGTCGCGTGAACGTCAGTCGACTAGCATATAACTTTGAATCGCGATAATATGTATTCTCATTCGCTGCTATTGCTATAACCTATGTACCTAGCAAATAATCGACTTGAACAATCGAAAATTTCGATTGTAAAATCAAACTCCGAGTCGATTGTGGACTCGATTGTTATTATGAACGATTGCAATTTATTGTTGCACACTTATCAAGGACCGATGACAATACAATAATTCAATAAGTTTGCCCCATTATCCTGACCAGAATCTCCAGGACTAAAAAGCAAAAATAAATTATAATTTAAAAAAACTAAAAAACACGCTTTAATGGTAAACTAAACTAAAAAGTAAAAAATAATTTTTATTGTAATAAAGCGTGGGTGCTTTGTATCATATTGTCATACTTTATAACAACTGATATCGAGCACCCCACGCTTTTTTACAATAAAAATTATTTTTTACTTTTTAGTTCAGTTTACCATTAAAGCGTGTTTTTTAGTTTTTTGAAATTATAATTTATTAAATTGGCGAAAAACAAAAATAAAGATAGTTACTTCGTACCACAACAGTTTTATTGATGGATGAACATTTCGAAAGCATACCAACAGTTTTATTGATGGATGAACATTTCGAAAGCATAGCAACAGTTTTATTGATGGATGAACATTTCGAAAGCTATGCTTTCATCTTCAGCAAATACTATAGTGTTTGCTGAATGCATAACTTTCGAAATGTTCATCCATCAATAAAACTGTTGCTATGCTTTCGAAATGTTCATCCATCAATAAAACTGTTGCTATGCTTTCATCTTCAGCAAACACTATAGTGTTTGCTGAAGATGAAAGCATAGCTTTCGAAATGTTCATCCATCAATAAAACTGTTGTGGTAAGAAGTAACTATCTTTATTTTTGTTTTTATTCCAACCACAGTGCTCATATATTTTTATTAAATTGGCTGTCAATAAGGTAACGCTACTGAGTAAAACTGCAGCAGAAGTCTTAACTCGACGGCAGATACCAGATATAATACGAATAGAATTTCGGTCGACTGATTCTTGAACAAGAACAGTTTACTTCTAACAATAAATAATTATACTCGAGCTTGGAAATCAATTTACATATAATGAACATTACTTTAGGCGTTAACTTGTGCTGTAACAGAGATAAGCAGATAACGACAATAACGCGTGTGAGAAAGAAAAATATAATGACAATGAGAGAAGAAGATATAGAGCACAGATATATAATATATATATTTTATATTCAGTCTTCTTAATCTTTGAACTAAACTTGTTATTTTTTATGCATGAAAAGATTAACAAAGAAGAGTTGAAGCGTTGTGTAAAATCAAGAACGGATCATTAAAGTGAATGGTTGCCTCACATAGGAAATAATGAGACTTATTATCATTATTTATCATTGATTCTTAAGAGAGACACTACATGGGCGGATTTTCGCGGCGTGTTTGAGATTTCCGCTGAATTTTACGTATCAAAACAGAAATTTTTCCGTCGAGTATACATTCACGCAAAACAATACAGCTGTTGGCTAGTAACAAAATGGATTCCATTGTGTGATTTGAATATAATTTTTATTTAAATCGGTTCAGTAGTTGCTTTTTTTCTAGTAATCAAATTATTTTTTTAATTATGTTACTTCATATCTCCTGCATTTGTAAAACGATATTAATGATTTTTTTTTCTAATCAATAGGAACAACCTTCAGGGTGGTCCAACATAAATTTGACCTAAATTGGTTCTTTATTTTTTTTTAGTTTAGTAATCAAATATCAAGAAAGAAGTCGGTTAATAACGTGCAAATTACGTGTTGCAAATTAGTCACTAAAAAGTGAAAAATAAAAAATGTTATAAAAAAATATAAGAAAAAAAAAACTTTTTAGAGACAAGCTTTTATTAAAATGTACTAAAAAGGAAAAAATAATATTTAATAATTTTGGTTCATAATTATTATAAAAGCGGGGGTTGTAATCTCTATGATAGTTTATTAGTCGCAACCCACTCTTTTATAATAATTATGAACCAAAATTATTAAATATTATTTTTTCCTTTTTAGTACATTTCAATAAAAGCTTGTTTCTAAAAATTTTTTTTTTACTAATATTTTATTCTGTTCATTTTAGTTTTTCAAAATTTTACCCCCCTTTGACACTCGTTGAATTTCAAGAAATCCTTTCTTAGTGGATGCTTACGTCAGAAAAGGAACCAACTGTCCAAATTTCAAGTTTCAGCGATTTGGCCTGGGCGTTGAAGAGTCAAAAAACTCTACACCCTCGTTTGAACCCCTTAAGGGTTGAATTTAATTCTAAAAATGATTTATTCATGTATTGTCATCGCAAATACATATGTGTACAAAATTTCAAATCGATCGGATACGTGGAAATCGTTCAAAATTGACTTGCAAGATTTGACCTAAACAAACAATAAATAAATAAACTAACATACATTGCAAGTTAAATAAAAGTTTGTAAAAAGCCACCTAAAAAGGAAAATAATAGAAAATTTTAGGTCGGAGCCAGTTTAATAAAAAAATATATATATGTATAAACAGTTCTATAGTAAATAAATGGGCGTCGACCTCAAAATTTTTATTATTTTCCTCTTTTAGGTGGCTTTTTTGAAGGAAATTCTTTTTTTTTTTTATAATTTTTTTTATGAATAAAAACCAATGTTTGGGGGTCTCAATGCAGATCGTAGTATTTACATTATTTCACGATTAATTTCTTATAGTGTAAAATACATATTAAATTGAAATATTTTGACGAGTCGCTTCTGACAATGAGACGATGAACGAAAAATCAGCATACTGTGCATAGATTGTTTTTGATTAAAACAGGTGAAGTAATGTTTTAATTTCTGTTAAATATTATAACAATAATACGTTGGTTGCTTTGTTCTTGATCTACTTAACCTATAGTACACATTTAATTAATGAATTATGGAAGATGCTTAAAAGTGATATCAAAAACAGAATTGATTCAAACATTACAGTTAATTCTATCTTAAAATCTTGTTACGCGTGAAAAATACATTTCCACTTTGAATGGGCAAAATATTGTTGGTCTGTAAAAAACTTAAGATGTTTAAACAGATATAAAAAATGTAACTTCCTTAATATTTCCATAAAAACCTATGGCCACCAACTTTACAAAAATTAAGATTTTCTTAGAAGATATTTCAACATTTTTTTCCATTATTACACTTTACCAAACTTGCCTTGTTAATTATTTTCACGTACTGGTAATTTCTCTATAACAGTAATTTTCATAAGTGAATTATTATTTTCATTTGCATTTTCTTCATAAAAATATTTTATAGCGAGTTGATTTCTTCCGGTTAATGAAATGTTAGATAAAAATGTAAAAAGTAAGTAATGAAAAATACCAAGATTGAGAAATTGATAAATACACTACCTATAGCCTATACTCTACAGGGTGTCCCAAAAAGAATGGGACATAAAGTAACAGCTGATTCCTTACAAAAAAATATTGCGATAGACTCCAACTTCCGAAAGTTGATATTAAAAGAGATACAGGGTGTCAAAGTTTAATTTTTATTTTTGATTTTCTTAAACAACTTTTAAAATAATTTAGGCATTTTAATGAAATTTGGTATTTGGGGATTTTTTGGCATGAGTCATTCAAATCTGACCTTGGTATGGCTCTTACTTGTAGAGGGCGCCACTTACACACCTTTTCACTCATTCAAATAGTCATAACTTTTTTGTACGTACTCGTACTATATTTTTGAATCAAAAAATTGATTTTTCCGTCATTTTTACGTATAAAAGGTATACTTTGTAAAAGTGGCTAGGAGTAACCTTTTTCAAGGAAAATATAAAAAAATTCTTATTAGAGCGAGCATTTTACAGTGTAGATGAATTTTTATGTTACCAGAAATTTTATATTTCTTCGATATTTCTTATATTTTAATGTGAACTTTTTTTTGACGTGTCAAATAGATTTATATCTCAATTATTGACAAAATAAATATCTATCTATCTATCTAACGTCAGTGTTAAACCTCGCGTAAACAAAGGCTTTCTTACGCGATTAGTTGGCATTATGTAAAGGCAATATTTCACGCAAAATAAGAAGTTATTTATTTTTTAGATAAAAAAGAAAATGTATTCAACGGAAATAAAAAAATTTTTATTATGTTAACAAACATAATAATCATTTACTTCGGTTGAAAGAATTGTTATAACTTCTAAGATATGTCAAACCTACGATGAGGAACATAATATATCAAAATTACAAAGAAACATATTTATAAATTTTATCATTATTTCGTCATAAATCTAAATTTTAAATTACAATAAGCAAAGTATAAAATTAAAATAAATACGAGGAGATATATAATTTTGTAATCAGCACTATTACAGGCCAGTAGCGGCGCTAAGATTTTTTTCTAGGGTAGGCCAATGTTGGGCATGGTGATCTGAAGGTGGGCCAATAACATTTTTTCCCAAAATTTCAGTGCTCGATAAAATTTAAACCCAGGTTACTTGCTGTAGAAATTACAAGAAAAATTGTTGAAATTTCGAGGGTAAAAACGTATTTAAAAGTTAAACTAGAGATTGGGGATTATTCCAGGCTGAGCCAACGGGTGGGCCAAGACAGTTTAAGGTAGGTCATCGACCACCCGGCCCACCCACTGACGCCGCCACTGTTACAGGCACGTGATCAAGGGTGAGATAGACTGACCATCGGTCTACTCAGATAAATTTTGTGCCTATTTAATAATTATTTAACGAAAAAAATAAGAAAATAAATTGTTTAACGAAACTTATGAACCCAGTCTCTTTAATTAGATAGAAAAGGTGGAACCTTGTTTTAATTTAATTTGTAAATAATTTTGAAAAGGTTACAAGGCAAATAACAAATAATTTATACATTCAACTGGTCCTTATTACCCAATACTTTATTATAGTAACAAATAATATTTGTTAAAATTTATTAAAAAACAAAGTTTCGACAGTAATTCTGTCATCTTCAGGATCTGAAAATTAATAACGTATTTTTATTGTAGTCAAACAATAATAAGTATCTCTGTTTTTTACGTCCATCACATGTGTTAATATAATAAAGTATTGGGTAATAAGGACCAGCTAAATGTATAAATTCTTTATTATTTGCCAACGTTTCGTTGCGAATTTGCAACTTCTTCAGGGCTCAAATGGTCAATATTATACATTAATTGACCATTTGAGCCCTGAAGAAGTTGCAAATTCGCAACGAAACGTTGGCAAATAATAAAGAATTTATACATTTAACTGGTCCTTATTACCCAATACTTTATTATATTAATAATAAGTATATTTAATGCAATAATTGTAAATATATATCAAAACTACTTCATTGATCTAAAACTCTTTAAGATTATTCTCTACCGGAAGTACCCCCTGCACTCTCCATATCAAATTCTTTTCCCTCGCCTATAAGAGCGGTTACCGCTCTCCCGACGCTATTTTTAAAGCTAAAAGGTTTGGGTAAACGCCAAATGAAGGACCAAGAATCACACTACAGATCTTACAGGTGAATTTTTTGAATAAACGTTTTAATTACGTGTAAAAAATTACGTAAAAAGTTGTAAGTTTTTCCAGGTTTTTTTTTTCAATTTCTCGCCTGTAGGATCTGTAGTGTCATTCTTGGTTTTTCACTTGGCGTTTATCCGAACCTTTTAGCTTTAAAAAAATCGTCGGGAGATCGGTCACCGTTCTTAGGCGAGTGGAAAGGATTTTAGATGAAGAGGGCAGGTAAAGAAATAGGTACTCTTAAATTTATCTTTGAGTACTCTACAGATTGGGCTCGCCCAAAAATAGTTTAAATACGTACCTGCATCGGCATTACATTTCCATTTTAAGTCTTATGCACTAATAGATTTATAATCATACACAAATTATGTAAATTAAACTTATATGCACCTGTATTGTATATTTATAACAATAGGTTAGATTGCAATATTTATATGTATAAAATCTATGTTAATTATTAACAATGTGTGGTCACACGCCAAGAAAAATGAAGAATGCTCTTTACTCAACAAGGTGTTAAATTCTCTGTTTACCTTTTAATTTATGATCAAATTGCAGCAAAACACGTTTTTGTATATTATAAAGGTTTCAAATTTTATATAAAATTCAGTGTCTTAACTCATTAATTTATCTTAAAGGACTTCGAAACAAGTGCTGTTACCACAGTTTTACAACTCCGGTACAGACGCCATCGTACCTGTCCTCTTAGAAGACGGACATTAAATTGATTTTTGATGTGAAACATCTTATGTCGGGCTGTGAACAGCCGCGTGAGGGGAAATATGCAACGAAATGTTTGGTCCGCTCCTTCGCTGCTGTTCTCCCCACCACTGCGGCACTCTCTCTCTCGGCTTCCGCGCGCTCGGGCAACCGCGTGTGTTACAGTGCAGTATATAGGATTACGTCATCATAACAGTTAGTAATTGCTGCTTTTGAAAAATATATACTACTACATAGAGAATACCACCGAGTTCAATAACGTTTTTTTTGATGTTTCACATCTGTCGGGGGTCCCGAGACCCACACTCTTTTTATTTTTTAGCAGTAGCGTAACTACCGGGGGGCAGAGTAGGCAATTGCCCCTGGGTCCGAAAGTCTTGGGGGCCCTGAAGCATCATTACTATATTACTTCATGTAACTGTTATGAAATCGCATTCTATAAATTAATCGTCCGATAAGATGACGCAGCGAAAAATACTGCATAGAATATGATGATTTTTGCGTTTTAGAGGATTATTTTCCAAAAAAATTTCCGAGGGAGACCTTAGGCTGGAGGATTTTCCATAACCTACAGACTCCCTG
This sequence comes from Mongoloraphidia duomilia, assembly GCA_039654895.1. Lineage (NCBI taxonomy): Eukaryota > Metazoa > Arthropoda > Insecta > Raphidioptera > Raphidiidae > Mongoloraphidia > Mongoloraphidia duomilia. The sequence continues at coordinate 8,793,176 of CM077521.1, forward strand.
GATGTATCTATCCAAGGAAAATATCTACGCTTTGCCACTGCTCTTCAAATCTTCGGGTTAAGGCTTCATATTCATACCTATCTATATTTTATTTATTGGCCAAAAAGGGGCCCTTCAAGAATTCTTGCCCCTAGCCCAAAATTTTGAAGTTACGCCACTGCTATTTAGCGACAATAGGAGTGAAGAAACTTGTCGTGGCGAAAAAAATCGATTCAAGATTTTAGAGGATTTAGATGTTAAATAAACGAAGTTTTGTACGTCCGTTCGTCCGTTTGTGCAGAGGCATAGCTGACACATCGTTCAACGAAACAAAATTTTAAAATTACGGAGGAGTTTCCTTGGGGATTTCTCTTATTTTCTTCCTATTCCCTTAAATAAGGGTAGTTTACTTATGAACAAAAAACGGATAGAAAATTTAATTCTCCGTGATTAGCTGTAAAAAATTTAGGTTCCCTCATTACATTCGATTAATAGAATTTGAATATTGACACATCTCTTGATAGTACCGGGAGCTCACTATTTTTTACAAGCTTTTATTTAACTTGCAATGTATGTTACTTAGTTAGTTAGTTTGTGTGTTTGTTTAGGGCAAATCTTGCAAGTCAATTTTGAACGATTTCCACGTATCCGATCGATTTGAAATTTTGTACACATATGTATTCCCGATGACAATACATGATAAATCGTTTTTAGAAATAAATTCAACCCCTAAGGGGTTCAAACGGGGATGTAGGGTTTTTTTGACTAATCAACGCCCAGGCCAAATCGCCGAAACTAGAAACTTGAAATTTGGACAGTTGGTTCCTTTTCTGACGTAAGCATCCACTAAGAAAGGATTTTTCGAAATTCAACCCCTACTGGTGTCAAAGGGGGGTAAAATTTTGAAAGACTAAAATGAACAAAATAAATATTAGTAAAAAAATCTTTTTAGAGACAAGCTTTTATTTAAATGCACTAAAAAGGAAAAAATAATTTTTAATAATTTTATAGGTTCATAATTAAAAAAGCGTGGGTCGTGACTAATAAACTATCATAGATCCAAATCTTCATGGTTTCCGGGCTTGTAGGCCGTGGTCCGGTGATATTTCTACCTGACGTTTCGTCTACAACTGCGGTAGACATTCTCAAAAGCGATGTGGCAGCGGTCGAAGTGTCCTCCTTGGCGGCTCACAGATCAATGTGTCGGTGACTGGTGTTCTCCCTTCTTTTATACCTAGTGCCAGTATGTTCTCTGTTCGGTCGTAGTCCGTCTCTCTGCCATTGGTCAACTGCGCAGTGTGTAGTGGTGGTGAGTTCTCTACTCGGTCGTATCCCGTCCTTGTACGATTGGTCATTGGTTTTGTATGTCGGAGTGCTGGTGTCCAGGTTTTACTGAGATTGAGACCTTCATCTTTTCGGTTGAAATTCTGTGTGTGTTTATGTATTTCTATGGCCTCTCTGTATATTCTTGGGTAATAGCTCAACGTTCTGTCTATGGCTTGGGTTTCTTCGAAGAGGATCTTATGATTGTCCAGAGTCAAAGTGTGTTCGGCTATGGCAGATTTTTCTGTTTGTCCCAGTTTACAGCTTCTCTTGTGCTCTGCTATCCGTGTGTTGATGCTTCGTTTCGTTGTCCCAATATATACTGATCCACAGCTGCAAGGGATGCGGTATACTCCTGGTGTTGCCAGTGGGTCTGTGAGCCGCCAAGGAGGACACTTCGACCGCTGCCACATCGCCTTTGAGAATGTCTACCGCAGTTGTAGACGAAACGTCAGGTAGAAATACCACCGGACCACGGCCTACAAGCCCGGAAACCATGAAGATTTGGAACAATGCCGGCCGTGAAAGCTTGCACACTTGGATAAACTATCATAGAGTTCACGACCCACGCTTTTATAATTATGAACCTAAATTATTAAAAATTATTTTTTCCTTTTTAGTGCATTTAAATAAAAGCTTGTTACTAAAAAGTTTTTTTTACTAATATTTTACTCTTTACTTGCAAACAACTAGCATAAACGACTTGTTTACACTGAAATTAAACAGATAATTGTATTATAAAACATAAATTAATAAAAATAATGTGTCTTGTCATCTTACACAACATTTCACAAACTTTTGTTTATAAGATTTTTAAATCAGAGCAGAACAAATGTCGGTTTTGTGAAGAAATATCTGTTTTTTTATCCATATAAAAACAATTTTTCATAATTCTGCATTTTTAAAAATTACAATAAGAATTTAATAAATTATTTATTTATGATTTGATAAGAAATGCAACCATAATTTCCATTTTAATCTGATTTATATAATGTGATTTTTCATTGTGGAATAAATTCAATATTTAAAAAATATTGCATACATACTTTGATTTTCCGTTTTGAGCTGAGTCCAGACTTATAAAACATAAAAAAGTACAACCGAATTGAGAACCACCTCCTTTTTTTGAAGTCGGTTAAAAATAGAATAAATTTATTGTCCAATACAGCAGTGGATAGTAATAAATTTTATTTTTATTTATTTATTGTAGATTATCGACGCGTCGACATCTCAGGTCATTAGCGTCTTTCAACTACACTAAATAACAACTTTCTTAAAACTAAATAGCATCACCAAACATCCATGAGCGCAGGTGGGATTCGAACCCATGACAGTCTAGTCTATAGGCTGCGGAACGAAATACGCTATCCACTAGGCTACACTGCCCTCTAGTAATAAATATTAGGTGACCTAATACGCTTTCGTTTGCTTGAAATTTTGCTACAAATGAGTATGCGAATGGGTGAGTCAGTGAACGAACTAAAATATTATGTTATAAAGAAAGATATTTAAATAAGAATATAATATTACAAGGCGTATGGAGTAAGTATAGTACATTTGAAGTGAAGAAGAAACAAGCATCGACGCCGAGCTTGGGAGATGTACAGACATGGCAGTATGTAAGTAAAGCATAGTGATGTTCATTAACAATTCGAGTAATAATTAGTGCCCATGCAAGCGTGCCGGATCCTTCTTTCTGTTACGAATACATTAATATAATACATATTAAAACATTCACCTATACACACACGTTCGTGTTTGAACGATAATGTGTCTAAACTAATTCTAAATAGAAAATCAATCTAAATAAAATTCACAATCGCGATGGTTACGTTCTTGCAACGTTCGTTAATTTTTGAAGTGAAAACTTCTTTAGGCGCACTTTGCGCTCTTTCTGAATAGTGAATGAAAGTGAATCGTCACGCTCGGGCCGGTGACGCTGAATCGGGTTTACTCGGCTCCACTCGACATCAAGCGCGCTCGGGTCAGTGATCACGTTTACTGTCTAACAAGGAGTGCATCGTTTCAAGAATTACGTTTTTGAAGTGAAAACTTCTTTAGTCGCACGTTGCGTTCTTTCTGAATAGTGAACGACTGTGAATCGTCACGCTCGGGCCGGTGACGCTGAATCGGGTTTACTCGGCTCCATTCGGCATCAAGCGCACTCGGGTCGGTGATCACGTTTACTGTCTAACAAGGAGTGCATCGTTTCAAGAATTACGTTTTTGAAGTGAAAACTTCTTTAGTCGCACTTTGCGTTCTTTCTGAATAGTGAACGAAAGTGAATCGTCACGCTCGGGCTGGTGACGCTGAATCGGGTTTACTCGGCTCCATTCGACATCAAGCGCGCTCGGGTCGGTGATCACGTTTACTGTCTAACAAGGAGTGCATTGTTTCAAGAATTACGTTTTTATTATTACGTAATAATATTATGTATGTTTTGCATATAATCAAGTTTTCACTTCTGTCATGGGGTCATAAGCACACACCCACTTTTTTGAGAATATGTGAATTTTACGATCTTTGAATTCTAGTGTGTAGATTACTATTTGGGGAAGGGTGTTACTAGTAGTCTTAAAAACATTGAAATAGTGCTAAATACTTTAATTATTATTGAAAATTTTTCGTTGGAAAGCAGCCAATTATATGATTGATTCGAAACATATTGGAAAAAATCATTTTACCAACCATAGTCACAGTCAGGATTCTAATCTGAACCTTTCAACTTTCGCGGCGGAATGAGCTTACAGTACTTTTTTCCAATATGTTTCGAATCAATTATATAATTGGCTGCTTTCCAACGAAAATTTTTCAATTGCAATTCAGCCGTATAAATCTTATTAATTTATTTTAATTATTATGAAATATTAAAATTTCCGAATTTAATATCAATCATATTATAAAGTCTCACCTTTTTTGACGTGAATAACGTCTAATCTCTCATACTGGGGTGGTATGTAAGAAATATTAGATGTAACGGAAACAGGGGAAGTGTTTGATATGCGAAACATGTATAGCTATGTCAAGGTGTCAAATAAGCCTGTGTGGCTATATGGTAAGGTACGAGTCTGCCGACAGGTACAAACGTCAGGCCCAGGTTTGATTCCCGAAAGCTTTTAATATTTTATTTTTTTTTTATATTAAAACTATATAAGGTACCTACCTTTTGGATAACATTTTAAAATAAAAAAAAATAAAATTACAATTATTTTATTTACCTATTATGTCATATTTTACGAGCATTTGAAAGTGGATGTATTTCTTTCCACGACAACGAATACAATTATTTGTGTTTAACGCTACTCACGATACAGACATACCCATTTTTTGACTTGCATTTTTTCAAAATATTCATCTAAATATAACTCATAACAAAGGGTTGCTCTAATTTAGACATATTAGAATTATGGACCGAATTAATGAAATTGTAAAATGCAGAGGTCGGTATTTTGACGTAGATAATGCTTAAGGATATGGCTAAGACTTAAAACATTGCATATTGTATTGTATAACTTTTAAGATATGTTCGTGGATTTAGATTTCCTGTTGAGTTTCAAAAATATCTTTCACTAATGTCAATTTTTAAGTTCGCCAGAACCATTTATACCTAGATATCAGACACAGTGCGCTCTTACCACTTATTTAGTTATACATCTGTGCACTCATACTAAGGCCCGTATTCACCAAACACTGTTAAAGATAGAAATTACTAATCTTAGAATAAATTTATTCCTTGGAATAAAATTAACTTTTAATTCACCTAGGCCCGTATTCACCAAACACTGTTAAAGATAGAAATTATTAATCTCAGAATAAATTTATTCCTTGGAATAAAATTAACTTTTAATTCACCTAGGCCCGTATTCACCAAACACTGTTAAAGATAGAAGTTACTAACCTTAGAATAAATGTATTCCTTGGAATAAAATAAACTTTCTATTCACCAAGCAATTTATTCGATAGAATAGTAACCTCAGGTAAAAATTTACTATTACCATACGCCTTGGAGATTTTGTCAAATATTTTGATTCTAAAGCACGTTTACCAAAGATCCGACCGATGGCGCATCTATCGAAAATGTAAAATGGTGAATATTGACATATTTTACTGACAAAAACCTTTACCTGTAAGATATGAAATTAATATTTACCTGAAAAGGTCGCCAGGCCATAAAGTAATTTATGCATTTCGTGCACACCCTATTTAACTAGGTGGATAAATATTTATACCCTTGAAATTGGACAGAATAGCTATTCTTACGATTTATATCTGCAGTAAACTTAACTATGTTTGGTAATTTGAATTATCACTATTTATTCCGTGTGATAGTTACCAGGGGAATAAATCAACGGAATAAATAACTAATTAGGCTTGGTGAATACGGGCCCTAGCAATTCATTCGATAGAACAGTAACTTCAGGTACAATTTTACTTTATACCATACACCTTAGACATTTTATCAAAATATATTTTGGTTCTAAAGCACGTTTACCAAAGATCCGACCGATGGCGCATCGATCGAAAATGTAAATTTATTTTATATATATAAGGAGAATATTAATTTAGCAATCATGTCACGGTTGAGTATTGTAAGCTCATTCTGCCGCGAAAGTGGAAAGGTTCAGGTTATAATCCTGACTGTGACCACTGGTTGGTAAAATTATTTTTTCCAATATGTTTCGAAACAATTATATAATTGGCTGCTCTACAACGAAAAAAATTTTTCAATTTATTTTATTTTACTATACAAAAGCCTTTACCAGAAAGATATGGAATTAATATTTACCTGAAAAGGTCGCCAGGTCATGAAGTAATTTGTGCATTTCGTGTGCATCCTATTTTACTAGGCGAATAAATATTTATACCCTTGAAATTGGACAGAATAGTTATTCTTACCAGGGGAATAAATCAACGGAATAAATAACTAACTAGGCTCGGTGAATACGGGCCTAAGTTATTTATATTATATAAGAGAGACACCCATTGATGTCACGTTACAATGCAATATCAGAAAAATCTATTTATTTAACCCGTCACCGCCAGGACTCAAACTTGAAACTTCCAGATTTGCGCTGTCTGAGTTATCAATTACTTCCATAGTGACACGTGTAAATATTCTTTTTGACGGGTTAAATAAATAAATTTTTCTGACAAAAAGGAAAATAGACGTATCACTGTGGAAGTCATTGACAACTCAGCCAGCGCGAATCTGATATTGCATTGTAACGTGACGTCATGGGTGTCTTCTCTTAATATACAGGGTGTTCACGAGAGGAGTGAAAGCAAGTTTATTTCGAAAATGAAGACACCTACGGAAAAATATTTCAGACAAAAATTGTTAGGTTCGATCTACTCTGCAGCCGGAAAATATTTTAAATTATAACCCAGCGATGTAGCTTAGTGGTACAGCACTAGACTCGCATTGGGAAGGTACTGGGTTCGAATCCCGACGGGGGCAGATGTGGCTGGGACTTTTTCCTACTGCCTCACGTCGAGAAACGGTAATTCCTGTACCGGCCATCTTGTTTGAGGTTTTCCATGGTTTCCCTCAATTATTCCAGATAAATATCGAGATGGTTACTTATTCAGGGCCATGGCCGATTACCTGTCAAACTCCTAATGCTCCCAAAATTGCCTACCTTATCCTAACTTCCTATAATTCCTCCATTCGCACATTGCTATTAAAAAAAAAGTTGAAGTTTAAAAAAAATGTAGAAAACAACGGGAAGTGATAAAATGGAAAATAGTAATGGTGCGAATGGCGTCTGTTATGACATAATGTCGAGAAACGGACGTTAAACGCATTATTATTATTATATTTTAAATTATACAGGTTGTCCTATTTAAGCGTGGAAGACCAAAGTTATGTTTTTTTTTTGTGCAGCACCTTTTTTTTTAGTGCAGCAACTGTAAATATAAATTGCAAGGAAAGCGATGCTCTAAAATTTAGCAGTTTTTGAGTTATTGAAGTTTTTTCGAAATGTTTGACCATATTATATGCAGACTTTTATCTAAAATTCGAGATAGCCTAAACGGAAACCTTTATCAAACTGATATTTTGAGGATCAATAGATAACGAACGGACGAATCAATGTTCGTATTAAAAAAAATAATTTACTATACAGGGTGTTCAAAATAATTGCACTTCTTTTATCTAACTTAAATCACGTATAACTTTTGAAAGTTAAATACAATGGGGTTGGTTTTATGCCAGAATTGTATTCTTTAGGATATTTACTACCACTTTTGTTAAGGGATCTCTGTACCTAAATCTGATATTTTCGTATTTGTAACAACTAGTGAATGTAATATCAACATTTTATTATTTTCCTCTTTTTAGTGGCTGTTTTGAAGAAGTTTTTTTTTGTTAAAAAAGTTTTTTTTGTATAATTTTGAACTCCGATTTATCCCTAACTTTCTTCATATACTTGTCAGTTGGGTGATAATATTGAAGATTATTAATTAAAAACAAGTTGAAGCAGCGCCGGCTCGAGAAATCTTGGCGCCCTAGGCGAAAGACTGAAATGGCGCCCTTTAAAGAAAATTCACGGCAAAATAAAACACAAATGTAAACAGATTAAGTGCGTAAAAACAAAATAAAATATAGTTACTTCTTACCACAACAGTTTTATTGATGGATGTACATTTCGAAAGCTAAGCTTTCATCTTCAGCTGAAGATGAAAGCTTAGCTTTCGAAATGTACATCCATCAATAAAACTGTTGTGGTAAGAAGTAACTATATTTTATTTTGTTTTTATTCCAACCACAGTGCTCATATATATTTTTAGATTAAGTGCGTAATTTTTAATCAAAGAATTAGAGTACAGATATTATTTTCTTACATAATAGAGAGTATATACACCTTCTTTGTCTATATAAAAGAGTGAAATATGACGTCCTCAAATACGAGCGCCCTAGGCCAGGGGTCGGCAACCTTTTGAGACGGAAGAGCCAAAAGTTACAATTTACAAAATTTCCCAGTTTTTAAAGAGCCACTAACATTTTTATTTCAATATTCTGGTATTTGATTAGGATTAGGTATATAAAAAAAAAGTTCTGACTGCGACCGTTGACGACAAAGTGCACCAATAACTAAACAAACAGAACAATGTTGCCACATTTAAAAAATGTCAGCTGTCCGTATACTCTGTACTCCACCTATTCTCACTGTTCTCTGTTGAGTGTTTTTATCCTGTTTAAAGTTTTTTTTGCAGTATAATATTTTTTATGAGTTTTGAAAATAAAATAATATAATTATTAATATTTGCGCATGGAACTGGAGAGCCGCATCTTGATATCATAAGAGCCGCATGCGGCTCGCGAGCCGCAGGTTGCCGACCCCTGCCCTAGGCAGTTGCCTAGTTCGCCTATATAAACGGGCCGGCCCTGAGTTGAAGAAATCAAAATAGGAAAATAATTTGCAATTAACTTGTACAGTTAACCGTTGACTGAGGTGATTTGTTGTTACATAATATGCCCAGTGCAAATTAACACTATTAACGCTTAATAATATGCAAATATCACACCATCAAGCATAACATGGTGAGAATATGTGTGTTGTTTGTTTTTATGCTAAACAGGTATAAACGGTGATTTTGTTGTGCTTACGTTTGCATATTATTGTATGTACATACATTCTAAACACATAACTCGTTGAAACGGTTTTTGACACTTTGACTAAGATATTAATTATGTACACACGTTATAAACTAAACACGCACTTACGCGCATGTCTTTGATTTGATGCCGACCGATTATCAACAATTTATTGTGTTCGCTAATTTATAATTGCCGCGAAAAAAAGCTGTTGTGATATGATTATGTTTTATTGTTAGCAAAGAAATCGATAACAATACGTCAATTACAAATAAAAACAAGCCGTGAGGTGGGTCGTTTATTAGGACTAAAGTGCGACCCGAGACCCTTGAGGTTCACACGACGAACTTCCCAGTTTGATAAATATTTAATAATAATAATTAAATTAGATCTTACACAGAAAAGTTATCATTTTAATCATTAAAACATAATTATTATTTATTTTTAACAATAATTAAAAAAAAAACGGCTGAACCGATTTTTATAAAATTTACCTATGTCGGATCAAAATGACGTTGACACGCCTCGATTGACACCCTTACAAAGTCGATATAATTTTTTATTCGCGAGATATTGTGTAAAATCTACTTTTTTGGAGTCTATTTGGTTAAGAAAAAAGAACGGCTGAACCGATTTTGAAAAAATTTCTTTCAGATCATATTTACGTTAATACGCGTCGATTGGCACCCTAACGTAGTCGATATCATTTTTCATTCTCGAGATTTCGTCTTAGAAAGAAATGGACACATACGTACGTACGTACATACGTACACACACATACACACACACAGACATCTTTCTAAAAATAGTGTAGTGACCTTGAAACATAAAAATTTGTTATACATTTTGATTTCGATTTTCGGACCCATTACAATAACTTCCAATGGGAAGTTAAAAATTGACCAAAAGAACAAAAATCAAAAAAATGATCGCAATAGTTTTGGTTGAAACACGTGTTGTGAAAATGTTAATAATAAGTTTAAATTAAACGTTGTTATTTGAAAAGAAGTGATAAAATAATCTGATTTAACCCATTTTGAAAATAGACAAATAAAAAATAAATTGAAAGACGAAATGAGCACAAAATACATATCTAACATCAATTGACAGCGTACTTCCTATGACAGACAGAAAGCTGTGCTATAGTCAGTTTCAGTACATGAATCTATGACATAGTATCCTAGTTTCAGTATCCCCGTTTGTATGTATGGACGCCCCCTTTAAATAAACCTTTTTTCAATCTTTTGTTATTCTCTCCGTCTTTGAGTCGCGATAATGCATATTATGTGTGAATTTTAAGTCCCTAACTCATTTCGTTTAGAAGTTAGAGGCCTGTGACAGACAGACAGACAGACGTCGTTGGCACAACAATAGGGTTCCTTTCTGGAACCCTAAAAATCTTCATAAATTACACTTCATAATTCCATTTTGAAATCCACTGAACATTTTCAAATACTTATTATTTTTTTTAATAATAAATTGAAAATCCAGTTGACACTTTACCAGTTCTCGGGCTACAACCCGGGAACTTGTAATAGAAGAACCATTATTGGCAATGCCATGTAAACAACAGCATTGCTACACGCTCGGCTATTCTCAAGCCTAGATATCGTTGGTATAACAATAGGGTTCCTTTCTGAAACCCTAAAAATTTTCATAAATTACACTTTATAATTCCATTTTGAAATTCATTGAACATTTTCAAATATTTTTTTAAAACCGTTTAGCAATCGTTCGTTTTTTTGCACCAGTCTGTATTACAATTAACATGGCTGCCGGTTTCAAGGTCACAGATTGTTATATTTTATTTATTTATTGTAGATTATAGACGCGTCGACATCTCAGGTCATTGGCGTCTTTCAATTAGGTACACTAAATAACAATTTTCTTAAAATTAAATAACATCACAATTGAGTGCAGGTGAGATTCGAATTTACGATAGTCTAGTCTAGAGGCTGCGGTACCAAGTACGCTATCCACTAGGCTGTACTGCCCTCCAGATTATTGTATACAGGGTGTCCCAAAATTGCTGGGATACAGAGCTACCACGTGTAGTAGAGGTCAAAATAAGTCGATTGGACCCAATTTATTTATATATCAAAATGTACCCGTTTGCCCGTGAGAAGAGTTCAAAGTTTACATAAAAAAACACATTTTTTTACGCTGTTCAGAAATGAGTGAAATAAATCGAATGAAATTTGACAAAAATGCATTTTAGAGGATTACTCTCCTTTCGGTAATCAAAGAAACTCAAATGAAATTGTAGAAGGGTTAAAACCATCCTCACCCTCTGACATTTTTTTCCGACTTTCTTAGGGGTGGTAATGCGGTTCTCAATTTTTTTTTGCGAGAAGACTGATTAATTATCTTCATTTTGTTACTCTTGTAAAAATTTCGTATTCCGCATAGTTCCGAAGGAAAAAAATGTTTTCTTAAATAATACAGATTTTCCTAGTACCTACAAGTTTAATAAAATTGTAATACAAAATTTTATGTAAACTTTGAACTTTTCTCACGGGCAAACGGTACATTTTGGTATATAAATAAATTGGGTCCAATCGACTTATTTTGACCTCTACTACACGTGGTAGCTCTGTGTCCCAGCAATTTTGGGACACCCCGTATATGTAAGAGAAATGAATGTACTATGTGCAAGTCCTTTTCTGCTTTTCCATTGGTGAACGATTCGAACGGTGGAATTGTCTGTACGTAACTTATTACAGTCGAGAGAACGAACTGCAAATATCAACGATGTGCAATCTTCGACATTGCACGGGGACGTGACGTCACAGCAATATTCAGATTCACTATATATAGAGGCACTGTGAAGTGAATACGACGTTTCCATGCCTCGAGGCACAATGTTCCATTTCATCTGTCAAAAATTGCTCACAGTTCTACATTTATATGCGATTCACAACCGTTAGCCCCCTTTCTAATATCGTACACGGAGAATTATTTTCAACGAAAGATGTAGATCTTCAATGAGTAATGTAAATAACCGGTGTTTTTTTCATTTGCAAGATTGCTGGAAATGTTCATCAAATTTCTTTAAATTATTGTGTAATATATTGTTACAAAACTGTTTTCTGAGTTGGCGGAATAAATATTTATTTACAATAATTCGTAACAAATAACTATATACAATAATTGCAACAACGAAAAGTCAATTCTAACAATAAAAAAACTTAAACGGTAATTATTGAACTAAACGAGCCACTTAAATAACACTTAACAAATAACTATATATATTATATATACAAGGATTATTTATTTTAACAAGTTAATTTATATCAGATGCACTATGCGTCGCTCAGTACTTTACTTCGTATTCAACACGACACTGATTCACTGATTTCCGGTGACTGACCCCTGTTCGCTTCACTTACTCGTTTACATACCTGCGCTGCCTAAGCCCAGTGTGTGCTCGTGTTCTCTAGAACATTCCGGCAGGTACTCGTTGTCCAGAATGTTCGTGTAGGCACCAGTGTGTTCAGCAAGCAGACACCGCTTCCTGCCTGACGTTTGTATACAGGGTGATCCGTAACAATATATAATTTAACCAAATATCTATATAGGCAATTCCCATTTGAAACAATGCACTGAAACTGTAACCAACAATTTGAGACTGAACTATTTGTTCTATTTCTGTCTGTATACGATTAAAAGTTGATTTATATTATCCGGTCAGATACGACCCGGAAACGTAGCGTTTCCGGCAAGACAGGCATTTTTACATGCATTTCAAATACGAATACTTATTTATACTTAGCGGATCCCTTCCGTTCAGACACGTATCAATACTCGTATTTGAAATGCATATAAAAATATTTGTCTTGTCGGAAACGCTACGTTCCCGCGCCGTGTCTGACCGAATAATATAAATCGAGCTTAATGCGTACATTGATAATTCAGCCACCGCGATAGTGAAAGTTTCGGGAGTCGATATCATTCTTTGTTCTCGAGATATGCGAGACGAGAAACATTTTACATCAATTTTACAGTAGTTTTTTTGTTATAAAAAAAACCGCCAATTCATTTTTTTTTGCAAACCTTATTAGGTGTTCATTATGTAATTACGTGTTGAATGAAATTGGTCCGGAGTCGATATCATTCTTTGTTCTCGAAATATGCGAGACGAGAAACATTTTACAACAATTTTACAGTAGTTTTTTTTGTTATAAAAAACAAACCGCCAATTCATTTTTTTTTGCAAACCTTATTAGGTGTTCATTACGCGTCGAATAAAATGGTTAGGGTCGATATCATTATTAATCGTTCTTGATATGCAAGGTCACCAACGCACGAACGAACGTACCTACGTTCACACACGCACACATACATTTCTCTAAAAACAGTAGATTCAGATTCTATAGAGACCTCAAAACGTGCAGATTTCTGTCCAAATTTTTCATTCGCAAAATCGACCCCATTACAACAACTTCCAATGGGACGTTAATAAAGTAAAAATATGAATTTAGCCCAAATAGCTGTTGGCGACCTTTAAAAAAAGTACTGGAAATCAAACAAGGTCGTACACAGGGTTTTATGATTTCGACCATTCTTACTACGCCGTTTTCCAAGTTCCGTAATTAATTTTAAAAAAAATTTAGTAGGTAAACGGCGTCGTTTATACTCTGACATCTGCAAAAATTTAGGATGAGGGGGATTGAATCCTGGTGATCCCTCCCCCCGGCTACGGACTTGAAATCAAAGTAATCTTTGAAACAGCCGTTCCAGTATAAATGTATTTCAACTTGATCAAGTATGTCTTGAATCGATGACTGTTAGTGCGGACATTAATATCATACACGAACATTGTTATTGGGTATTTTCTCTACTCATACATATTTAAATTCGGCTTTGATCAGTATGATAAGCTCAACAAACACACAGTAAGTAGTATGGGCAGAGGATGGGGGTGGTTCGCACTCAGCCTCAAGGTTGGTAGTGCGGCGATGGAGGATAGGCAGAGGGGAGGGAGCAAGGAGACTGGGAGGACAGAGCATCATGTATTAGGAGGAAGATGGCAGGCAACGGATAACTGGTGAACGGTGAGAACGGCACTGCCAACATTGGAGCATGACTTGATTGTATGAAATATTAATGAATCGAAAGGTAATGGAATAAATTAATTTCTGAAAGCAATATTTCGCGGCAATGAGTATACATCGCGGAGTGGAGCGGAGAAGTCGGCGGCGAATGGTTGATGGAGAAGCGAGGTCTCTATGTAGGTTCGCTCTTACTCTCTCTGTTTCGGTGTATGTGTATGCAGTAGTTCCTGTAGGATGAATCGGGAGAAGTAGGATGATGACGGGTGGATTTGGGAAGTCGAAACAGGAAATTAAAGAGAATAGCTAATCAGAGACAGAACGCCACTATACTGCTGTCACTATGGGGTGTTTCAAAAATTATATCACCGAAAATGAGCCTAAAATGATATTGCTCGTATCCAGGAGGATTTAAGTGTTGTAGCAAATGTCTTTTTCAAATTAAAACTAACAATAGGTATTATTAAAGATGTTTTCTTAATTGTAATACATATTATGATTAATTAAAAAGCCTTTATAAAAATATATTTTTTTAATAATGAAAATATATTGGTATTGGATATCTAAAAATTTAAAATATGATGAAATAAAATTACAATTTTTTTTATACTCATAGCGCGTCAGTAATTTACAATCATTTATCATATTAATATTAAAAAGAGAAAAGATTTGATTTTTTGTATGTTTGTTTGTAATGGATAAACTCAAAAACGACTTAACTGATTTTAAAAATTCTTTCACCTATGGAAAGCTACATTATCACCGATTAACATGGACTGTATTTTATTTTCAAAAAAATTAGAGATCCCTACGAAAATTACAATAATGTAACCCAAGGTATCAAAAATTTGCCTATAAGAGTCATTATTTGGCGTGCGCTGCAAAAACTATTGATTAAGTATAAATTTGAGCTAACGAGCAAAGCGAGTGAGTAATGTTTTAAATAATTATTAATTCGAGCGAACGAGCGAAGCGAATGAGTAATGTATTAATAAATTATAAATTCATTATATTAAGAAGATTGATAAAAATAAATCGTTATTAAAAAATTATTATATTAAATTGTTAAAAGCTAATGGAGATCGGAAAAGATATAATAGTAGTAAAATCCTAAATTTTTAAGAAGACTTAAATCTTTTTGAATAATAATAAAACACGAAGTTTTTAAAAGATTTAAATCGGTCCAGCGGACGCGATATTTGTGAGAAATGTTCTCAAGGTCACAAGTAAAACATATACCTAAATAAATTCTATATGATGAATTATAAATAAAATCTTAATAAATTTTTTTTCTAAGATTTACACTTTTCAAGAAAAAAAATGTTTTTCGAAAAAATACCCGCAAATCATTTTATAATGTTATCTCGATTTTATTTGCCTCATCATTTAGATCAATAAATTAATAAGATGGCCATGCTTTCTATAAAAAAGAGGGTTGTTTTTTAAGAACATTTTCAGTTTTGTGACGGTTACGAACGATTGTTACCCTTGAGGGAAGTGTTGGATTAGCTCCTTAATCGGTTTTTTTATTGTAAATAAACATTGCAAAATATAGTTTTAAAAAGAGTTTTTGGTTCAGCCTGTACATATCTATAATGCGCCTTGTTTCGTTTAATATTGAATGTTATCCTGGACACCCCTTTTACTTAAAGTGTATGCAATATATCGGGTTAACAACACGTAATGCAGACTTGACTTTCAATTGATAATATCTTCTTGAGAATTCAATACAAATAATATTCAAATTTGTATCCATTTGATACTCAATTTAAAATTTATTTGCATATTTGCCCTGTTCTTTGTCTATAATAAGTCAGATGGAATGGTCGCTGTAAAAGTCGAAAATTTAATCTATTACTCAAAATATTCAATGCGGACGAAATAATACGACTCTTTAGGTAGTTAGAATAGGTTAGCTCTACCCGGGCGAAGCCGGATCTGGCAGCTAGTAATATAATAAACATCATTTTATAAATTTATATACAATACTATCACTCTGTTTTATTGGTCAAGATAAAAAAAATATATTTGAACGCAGATGATGCAACAATTACCATCAATAAATTAATACTAACTCTCGACACGAGTTTCTCCGACTCAATTAGCATCATCGTGTTTTATAATTATGCTAGCCTAATTAGTGAAACGCACTTTGATGCTGTTTAACACGTCATGTAGGTACTGTTTTAAAAAAATATTTAATATATGGTGGGAGTGAAGTATCAGATGGTGGAAGTAAAGAGTCACCTACAACCATATTGTAGTATAATAATTTTTATTATTGAAATAATTACTAATTAGAGGTAGGTGTATGGTCATCAAACCGCTAGGAGCGCTGGTGACAAAATTTTTAACTATCTTATACTGCATTCTAGGCTCATATTATAGCCTGATGGTGTACTAAAATAAGGAAATACCTAAACAGTAAGTAATGCTATCTATCGGATGGAATTTCCAATATTTAAAGGCAACTCTAAATATCTGTCTTCAGTATTATTTTTTTCGAAAACTTCCCCTATTTCTGCCCCTGGAGAGAAAATCTAAAATCCGACTCCGTTAGGTTCTGCACCGTGCCCTATACTGTAAGTGTGCAAAGTTTCAGCTTCCTAGAACAACGTGGCCTTTTTACTTCCCACCTCTACTATGGTAGGGAAGTAATGGATTCAGTCCGAAAACAATATTTCGAGATTTTAACAGATTTTCACGTTTTGAGACCCTAGCAATCGTTTAAGATCATTTTCTGACTGATGTCTGTATGTGTGTGTGTGTGTGTGTATGTGTGTGTGTATGTGTGTGTGTGTGTATGTGGTCAATTTTTCGCCTTCGATATCTTAAGAACGGAACAACATACGGGCATGCCGATTGTTCTATTGTGTTTATCAGCCTTTAACTTAGATCTGATTAGATTTTGAGTCAAATCGGTTCAGTGGTTCCTGAGATATTCAAAAAAACGTCCTCAATGTCATGTATTAACATAGGTAAAAAAAAATATAAATGAATTCTAGATGTTATAATATGAAAAAAATGTAAATATTTTTTTTCTCTAAAATGTATAGTTTTCGAAAAAAAAAATATTTTACTAAAAAAAATAAAAATTGTACGTAAATCAAGGTAACCATGATTTTTGCTATATTAAGTTAGCCATCAGTAGATCACCAAACAAAATAGAGGGCCATGCTTTTTTCAAAGAATAAAAATTAAATTGTGTTTTAAAGACCACCAACAGCTAAGGTTATTTGGGCCTAGTCAAAGAATAAAAAAAAAGAGTTTATTTTTTGCAAAATATATTTACTAGGTGGGAAGTATAGGACTGGTCATCAGTCGAATTTTTTTCTAAAAAATCCCTGTTTCTGCCCCCAGGGAGGAGATCGAAAATCCGGCTCCGTTAGGCTCTTCCCCGTGCCCTGTACTACAAGTGTGCAAAGTTTCAGTTTCCTAAGTCATTGGCGGCCTTTTGAAGGGCCTGGAAAAACGGACATCCGGACTGACATACATTAGGAAATTATATATTACTTAATATGAAGATTATATTTTGATTTTTTCCCCAAACATTACATAGTATGTCACTGTAACTACATATATCTATTTATGCAGATTATGTGCGCTGTACTGTAAGAAACAGTTTCGCCGCTATAATAATTCACAAGACCACCGGACAAAGTGCAAACGACAACCACCATGCATATAACTGAAATATGACACTTTCCACGCGCGTTTTGCTGTACAAGAAACAGTTTCGCCGCTCCAGCAATTCACAAGGTCAGTGGGCAAGGTGCAAACGACAACCACTATGCATATAACTGATATATGACTCTTTCCATTCGCCTATGTTTTGCTGTACAAGAAACCGTTTCGTAGCTCCAGCAATTCACAAGGTCAGTGGGCAAGATGCAAACGACAACCACTATGCATATAGCTGATATATGACTCTTTCCATTCGCCTATGTTTTGCTGTACAAGAAACCGTTTCGTAGCTCCAGCAATTCACAAGGTCAGTGGGCAAGGTGCAAACGACAACCACTATGCATATAGCTGATATATGACTCTTTCCATTCGCCTATGTTTTGCTGTACAAGAAACCGTTTCGTAGCTCCAGCAATTCACAAGGTCAGTGGGCAAGGTGCAAACGACAACCACTATGCATATAGCTGATATATGACTCTTTCCATTCGCCTATGTTTTGCTGTACAAGAAACCGTTTCGTAGCTCCAGCAATTCACAAGGTCAGTGGGCAAGGTGCAAACGACAACCACTATGCATATAGCTGATATATGACTCTTTCCATTCGCCTATGTTTTGCTGCACAAGAAACCGTTTCGTAGCTCCAGCAATTCACAAAGTCAGTGGGCAAGGTGCAAACGACAACCACTATGCATATAACTTTCCATGCGCCTATGTTTTACATTATTCTGATGACACTGTACATTTGTAATTATGTATATTATTATTAAATCGATCAATAAAACTCTTTCTCTGGTACTTCATTATTAAATAATTATTTTACTACACAACATCTTCATCCATCCACACGCACATAACTTCCACACATGACAGATGCATTTTTGAAGATATACGTACTCCCCCTCCTAGAGGCCCATATACCTACTCGATATTATGATATGATTAAAACAATCTATAATAAGCTGTTTTCTTAAATCCCCATTTACAGAAGTGAAGCAACTCTAGTTTTACGTGTGTATTTGCGCGTGCGTGTGTGTGTGTGTACACGGGATAATGACAAAAACACAAATTGCGATTTTTAAATTACGTTTTTGTTATCTATACAGAACGTCGCACGGCGGACAGACATCCAAGCATGTGACGCGGGGGATGTCGGAACGCAAGGTGAGGGGGGATGGGGTGAGACGGTATTTATATCTCAGAAATGAAAATGATACGTGCTGCGGGCGATTTTAATTTTCGAGAAATGATCACTGTGCCTCTTGCTGTTATGTTAACTGTTATACCTAATATAAAAATGCGTTTCAGTTTAACGAAAAAATAATCTTATCATAGTTCAAACACCATGAAATCTAAATTGATTATAGTGTTGAGCCAAAGACTTGACATTTTTAGCGCTGAAAACCTCAGCTGTTGAGTGTCTATAATCTACTACTTATAGAGGTCATCAATTCGATGTTTGTACTTATGTAGGTATGTGCGCGATTATCTCAGAAACGACTGCACTGATTTGAATTTTTCTTTTTCATTTTTTAAAAGCCAATTTTTTCTAGAGTAATATATATTCTACACAATTATTATTAAGCAATTATAAGAGCAAAAATTCGCCTGATGACCAAGTCCTTTACTTAACACCTAGTAAATATTTGCAAAAAATAAACACTTTTTTTTATTTTTTGAAAAAAAGCATGGCCCTCTTTTTCGTTTGGTGATCTACTGATGGATAGTAATATAGCAAAAATCATGGTTACCTTGATTTACGTACAATTTTCTTTTTTTAGTAAAATATATTTTTCTCGAAAACTATACATTTTAGAGAAAAAATATTTACATTTTTTTCATATTATAACATCTAGAATTCATTTATATTTTTTTTACCTATGTCAATACGTGACATTGAGAACGTTTTTTTTAATATTTCAGGATCCACTGAACCGATTTGACTCAAAATCTAATCAGATCTAAGTTAAAGGCTGATAAACACAATAGAACAATCGGCATGGCCGTATGTTGTTCCGTTTTTACGATATCGAAGGCGAAAAATTGACCACACACACACACACACAGACATCAGTCAGAAAATGATCTTAAACGATTGCTAGGGTCTCAAAACGTGAAGATCTGTTAAAATCTCGAAATATTTTTTTCGGACTAAATTCATTACTTCCCTACCATAGTAGAGGTGGGAAGTAAAAATGTAAAGCAAGTCAATGATATAATATTATGATGTTTCGTTTTTTACACGATTTAAACACTGTGATAACATGTCAAGAAGAAGGCTTATCTATCAAGTTACTGATCTCGAGGAAAATGCTCGAAATAAAATTGAAAATTATTCGGAAATAAAAATTACATGATTTTAATCACACTGCAGTAATTCTTTATTTTAGAATACTGCAACAAAAATAATTAATAAGAGTAGATATTTAAATAAAATAAAGAAAAAAATAGATAAAACATTATTAATTAAAATTGTAAATTAATGCACATTGAAACGCATTCTGCAGTTTAAAAAAACCAAGATGAAAAGTACAAGAGAGATATTCGCCATCAGCGAGTTGTACAGTGTTCTTCACGAACATAGTCTACCTGGCGTTGTCTCTTAGTAAGGTGTTTGTTGTCTCTGTCTAGCTGATCACTCTTTGTTTTAATACAGTGCCCGGGGTCACGAGGTAAAAATACAACCCACAGTAGATTGCTTTATATATGTACAATACGTGTACAGATAGTGGTTGTAAACATGAGTGAACCAAAGCGGTGCATGTCTGCTTAAACGAAATTTATTTATGTTACATAAAACAGTCTACTGTGACTTGTATTTCGTTTTGAACATATTATATACAGTACATGTATAGATAGCTTAGTTGTAAAAATGCATTAACCAAAGCGCTTCATGACTGCGTACGCGAAATTTATCGATAGAGTGGTTAGATGACTAGGCAAGAATATAGTATTATATGTGTTCGTAGACACGAATGATTCAAAGCGTTTTATGTTTGCTCAAGTGAATATATTCCAAGGTTAAGATTTTGTATCACAGTGTTTGTAAGCGCTAGACATCTGTCTAAGCAAACAGTTAAATAACAGATTGGTTGAGGCTTTCGCGGCCAGTTGATGAGCTGGTGTTGTCCTGATTCGGGTCTATAGGCCGTCGTTGGTTGGAATTGCTTCCTAACGTTTCGCTAGCACGAGTGGCGAGCTTCTTCAGAGGTCCTTTCATCTTCGACGCTGGATGTAGAATGACAAATTCTCGAGCGCAGATTGTATTTATACCTGTGGGTAGGGGGCGGAGCTTGTTCCGCTTCGGTTGACCTTGTGCCCGAGAATTTGTTATTCTACATCCAGCATCGGAGATGGAAGGACCTCTGAAGAAGCTCGCCACTCGTGCTAGCGAAACGTTAGGAAGCAATTCCAACCAACGACGGCCTATAGACCCGAATCAGGACAACACCAGCTCAGTTAAATAACAATTCATTTCAGGATAGTGATCGCAATTATTCTTGACTTGAAATTTTATTTTAGCTATATACTATTAAATGTTAAATAAATATTTAATATTGACTTTGTTCTTAATCGAAAATAAAATTTTTTTTTTGATTTGACATTATTATAATCAATTAAAAAATATCTTACCTTAATGTTGGTTCTAATGGTGCTGCAATCTGTCAACAAAGAAAAAACATTTTGTTAAAATTGTAAGTTCGTGTAGTCAAAATTCTTTATATTCATTTAACCCCTCTTAAAAGGGGCCTGCACTTCAAGTTGCCTTTAGAGGCGCTATCGTCGTTATAAATGTAATATTATAACTATAATTTAACAGCTTAAATATTTTGAGTAGTTCGACTATAACATAATAGCGGACTGAACAAACAATAAGCCAATGCACGTCTGATGTCAACCCACGCTTACACTTTACCGCATCGACTTTACAGCATCGATGCTTGAAACACAATCACAAAACCTTTGAAAAACACGAACCGAACACGAAATTCAAAACTGACATTTATACCGATGTAAACAAAACGAATGTAGCGCCCTATCTTAGACAACAGCTACACTTTTTAGTGATTGATAGCAGCCACAATGTTACAGTATCTGTCATGAGTGACTTATTATTCAACATTCTGCTGTTATTATTAACAATTTCGTCTTGAGCTTCAGCCTATCAATTTGTTGTCTTCCAATTTAGGTATTAAATGCCTCAGAAAACCTCTTTAATAAAAAAAATATTTCAAGTTCAATCTTAATTCCTACTTTTATTAATTTCAATACATGAACCCAAAAATGTTTAATACCAAGAATATAATCTATAGAATCTTACTGATCACACACATTGACTGTACTTTCAATATAAAAGCCGATATGTTGTGAGAAAGATTGGGTTAAATTACATATGGTGGCGCCATCTTTTGAAAGGAGTGAAGTTCAGGTCCCTATTAGTAGATGTTGATTTTATT
This sequence comes from Mongoloraphidia duomilia, assembly GCA_039654895.1. Taxonomy (NCBI): domain Eukaryota; kingdom Metazoa; phylum Arthropoda; class Insecta; order Raphidioptera; family Raphidiidae; genus Mongoloraphidia; species Mongoloraphidia duomilia. The sequence goes on from CM077521.1 coordinate 8,815,264, forward strand.
TATTGTAGATTATAGACACGTCGGAAGTTAATTTTATAAATATTATATTTACTAATGAAAATAGTTTAGTATCTATAAGGCCCGTATTCACCGAGCCTAGTTAGTTATTTATTCCGTTGATTTATTCCCCTGGTAACTATCACACGGAATAACTAGTGATAATTCAAATTACCAAACATAGTTAAGTTTACTGCAGGTATAAATCGTAAGAATAGTTATCCTGTTCAATTTCAAGGGTATAAATATTTATCCGCCTAGTTAAATAGGGTGTGCACGAAATGCATAAATTACTTTATGGCCTGGCGACCTTTTCAGGTAAATATTAATTTCATATCTTACAGGTAAAGGTTTTTGACAGTAAAATATGTTAATATTCACCATTTTACATTTTCGATAGATGCGCCATCGGTCGGATCTTTGGTAAACGTGCTTTATTTGACAAAATCTGCAAGGCGTATAGTATATAGTAAATTTTTACCTGCAGTTACTATTCTATCGAATGAATTGCTTGGTGAATAGAAAGTTTATTTTATTCCAAGGAATAAATTTATTCTAAGGTTAGTAACTTCTATCTTTAACAGTGTTTGGTGAATACGGGCCTAAATCAATTAAAATAATGTTCAGACAACATTTTTGATGATTATTCCTAATAACGTCACATTATAATTTTAACAAATTTACATTTTGATAATTTCAATAGCATCTGTACATTTCGATAAAATTTTGCATGAATGTTAATTATCTTCAATAGAAAATGTACCTTTTCAAAAGGCACTTGCATAATTAGTAAGTAGGTACTATAGTCTATAATAGATTAATATGAGTTTTCAAAACTACCTTATATACGATGCATACAGAAAATATAGATCTTCTCCGACGCTAGCAGAAGCAACCATCCACCTCATCCTCACACGGCTATAACCTATAGCTGAACCTTCCTTTTACCGTAATTGGGAAAAATATACACCTATATAGCATCTATAAAATAGATGTACATCTATATAGATGTGTATGTATGAGGTAGGTATCAACAATATATGGAAAAAATGAATAAATACATACATAGATAGATGAAGCTTGAATTATGAACAAGACCTATCTTATAAGTAGATGGTGCTGTTTGATAAACATGGAATATATTATCATTGTAACCGAGCGACGTAGCTTAGTGGTGAGAGTACTATATAGACTCGCATTCGGAAGGTACTGGGTTTGAATCCCGACGGGGGGCAGATGTAGCTAGGACTTTTTCCTGCAGCCTCACGCCGAGAAACGATAATTATTTCTATACCGGCCATCTTCTTGGGGTTTCCCTCAATAATTCCAGATGAATATCGAGATGGTTCCTTATTCAAGGCCATGGTTGATTATCTGTCAAACTCTTATGCTCCCAAAGTTGCCTACCTTATCCTAATTTGATGACAATTCGACGAGCTCATATTTAACGAAAACGGCATAAACGAGCGTTTGCAATTAATGTTAATCAAAACTGAAAACGCTCTTGTCACATTGTGATTGGTGTAACGACTCTACTTAGTTGAAGTTTTACTAACGACTAACTTCAAGGTGTGAATTTTCGCTGTAACTTCATGGTGTCGGTAATTTTTCGTGACGCGATGCAACTTTATGGTGTCGGTAAATTTTCGTGACGCGATGCGCGCGCATCTCAAAAATTTACTTTCATCATTTTTCCACAACGCGCCAAAAGAAGTATAACTTCAAAAATTGTAGATATTAGTCTGCCACCGTAACTGATTTGATGTTTTTCATCATAATATCTGTTAGATTCAATAGTAAAATTACAGTATTGTTGTCCAGTAGATTTTTGTCCGGTCAGAGCTTGGACGATTACGATATAAAATTGGAGGGGTACTATAAATGAAATAGTCAAAGGGACAAAAAGATCGTCAGTAACCTAGCACCGTCTCTTATCTCCATTTTTGTTAAAAATTAGAAAAGTTTTGTTTTTTTGAACTCCAGGGACCTTAGGTAGATAAAACATTATAAAATTTTTTTCGTTGGAGAGCAGCCAATTATATAATTGTTTCGAAACATATTGGAAAAAATCATTTTACCAATCAGTGGTCACAGTCAGGATTCTAACCTGAACCTTTCATATTGGGCTCTCGCTGGTACGAAGATTCACTTCATATCATAGCTATTGAATTAGCATATATGAATTGACACTCGCATGTAGTGAAATGTATTGATTCTGAAGCATATAAGGAGAATATTAATTTGGCAATCATGTCACGGTTGAGTATTGTAAGCTCATTCCGCCGCGAAGTGGAAAGGTTCAGGTTAGAATCCTGACTGTGACCACTGGTTGGTAAAATGATTTTTTCCAATATGTTTCGAAACAATTATATAATTGGCTGCTCTCCAACGAAAAAAAATTTTCAATTGCATTTCAGTCGTATAAAACTATTGTTTATCATAAAATATTGTAAAATTGTGAATTTTGACTTAAATTAGTACCATTTCGCACTCGTGGAGTTGGAATGAGTGACTAAAATTCGTAAATGCGTAAGACATAACACGAGAACAAGTAAAGGGTTAATCTAATTTTCATATGGAAATATCACTTACATAATAATATCCAGCGGATTATGTCGTAACGTTTTTGTTTTGTTTGTGACTTTTGTTTTGCATGTCACATACACTTAGCCATAGGAATGTATCATAGTGCACTTGTCACGTCTAAAACAATAATCGTATCGTTTCTCTGTGGAGAGAGAGAGTCAGTGTGTGGATGTTGAAAATTATTCTATAATGCGGTTAAATTTCAAAATGAAATGACTAAATACTAGCTGTTACATAACAATAACAATTCAAGCTGATAGTAAAGAAGAGAGCTCTATATTCATATAGCGGAATACGGTAGACTACTCCACGTTGGATTTGTTTACACCTACGAGGATCGGTCAAAACATTCAAATCGGATAAAATAGAGTTGCTCTAGTACAAGGTTAGTAGAGTATAGGTTGCCTCGTTCCGATAGATAGTAGTGGGGGGATGACGTCACTCGGAATATACCATGCTTGCTCACTTCAATAGAAAAGATCAGACCATGGACGCTGCTAATTTTTGAAAATAAAAATCACAGTAACCATGGTAGTGTGATATGTTTTTTTAATACCTAATAGTGAAAAAAATATAAGTTGTCAATTTTGCGATAGCTGTTAAGTGTTATGGTGTTTTGTGGTTATTTTTAATATTTTGTGAATATAAAAGATAAAATAATAATTTATCAATTTGTTAGTTAATTCTATTCGTTTCTTAAATTTAAAAAAATAGGTAATTAACAAGATCTGCCATTTCTTGAGCATTATTTAATTTTTTGTTTGTTTATATTATAGATATTAAAACATAAATTTTGTAATAAAAATAAAAATTATCCTATTTTTTAATATCTATTCTTCTATTTGTTGTCTCCTGCGAATTTTAAGAAAAAATCTGCACGAAGCACCTAATATAAATAAGCATAATCTTCAACAATTTTTGTACTTGATTTGAACTAAATTCCAGCTGACGTCATTCCCGCGCTTACGCTGATTGGTCAGATGGAACGAGGCAACCTGTACTCTAGTAATCTTGGCTCTAGTAACAGTTAGGACCAAGACGCCATATTTAGCCAAAACAATGGAAGGGAGTGTATTGAAAATACGCGCGTACTTTTGAAAACTTTGGAAACGTAGCAAAAAATATTGCGCAGTTCACTTTTTTGTACTGACAGCAGCTGAGACAATTACGTTACCTAGGAAACAGTCATGTGAGTGATGATTTTGGCTGAAAAACATGGTGGATCGAACGAACCAATCAGAAATCGACACCCCTTTGTCTTAACTGTTACTATAGAGAAACTCTAGGAGAAAATAGCAGATCTCGCTCCCTTGATGATTTTAAGTGAAGATTTTTTAAATGACCCTGAAGTTTGAAGACAATTGAAAATGTACGATTGTAAAAATAATCTGTTTTTGATTTAGCGGAGATGTATTGATGATGTCTGGATACGCATTTTTTAGATTTTTTTTTCGCCTTCAGAAAACGGCTGAATCCAGGAATTTTGTGTTGGATTGGATGATGTGAGCTGGCATGTATGGTTTTCGATATATTTTCGATATATTGATTAAAAACACTCGGCATTTGCATATAAAAAATAAATCGAAAAATGTGATGCAGGGCAATATATTATAATCTTACTCTTCAAAAATTTTGAACATAATTGTATCGTTATAGGTAAAGTTGAGTGTCTTTTTTGGAAATACCCGTAGAGGTGAGAGCTTAAAGTGAGGTTAGGTGGCGCGTGGCTAACTCGCGAATTAACATTAACCGGCCCGGTGACTCGGTCATCTGGCGGAGACAGCGGTACGCACGACAGAATGTCGTACTAACATGTCGCGATTCACTTTTGCATCTACATACAAACACATAGATTCGTTCATCTATATTCTGTATAGAAAGAAGCTAGAATACAACGCTATACCAATGGATACACTATTTTATTTTTATTTTTTTAAATAATAATAATTTCTGAACCACGTTCTCAAAACTCAGAGAAATCAAAGATCGATAAAAAAAATATCTACTATTTCTTTATTTTTATAGTGAAATGTTTCTTTAGTGAAAATTTTGTTTGGAAATAATCTTTTCACATTAATTTGAATATATTTTAAAACTGCGGCGAATTGACACCAATTTCATTGCTGATGTGTGTGCCACTGTCAAATAAGAAATAAAAATATTTGTTCCGCTTTTGCTTAAAATTCAGAATTTCTAATTACTGGTTTGATACATCATTGTGTTCATAACACAGAAACGAGAACAGTAAAGTGACGTTTAAAATACTTTTTTAACATAAATTTAATGTTTCGTAAAAATAAAGAATGTTCAGATAATATGTTTTAATTGTTGTTATATGTAGGCCATGTAATTCTCATGAGTTCATATAATATAGTAATTCAATCGTTAACAGTTAATTCTTTATACAATATGGCGTATTTTATATTCTAAGAAATGTTTTTTAAGACTACACAATATATCTGATTTGTCTGAATAATCTTGATGAGCAAAGTTAAGTATAGCTAAATGTATATATTTATTCCATTTAGAGTTTTGATCAACATTGTAAAGGTACGAATTATATGTTTGATAATATATTCTAAATTTAAACACAATACTGTCTTTTTGAAAAGGTCGTGTTTCAGTTTGTATTTATTTTTAGAGTTCATTTCTTCTTATTTAAACCGCTTGATGAAGAATGTCAGAAGATGATTTCTGTATTATAAATGGATCGATGAGAGGTAAACCCGACATTAGCTGCACCATGACTTTGTAAAGATGTCAAAAAATTAAAAAATTTACGAGGATATGAAATTTTTTGACAAATATAAAAAGTAGAAGGTTTAAATCATCTATCAAATTAATTAAATCTTGACATGGTCATTTTATTTTTGAATGTAAAGATTTCCCTCAGGGGCGGATCTACATAGGGGCTAATAGGGCTTAAGTGCTAAGGGCCCACAATTAATGTCAAGGACACACAAGTGTCAAGGGCTCACAATTAGTGTAGGGCCCACAATTGGTGTCAAGGGCCCACACGTGTCAAGGGTCCACCATTAGTGTCAAAGGCCCACAATTAGTGTCGCGGGCCCACAAGTATCGCGGGCCCACAATTAGTGTCAAGGGCCCACAAGCATTGAATAATCATCATACATTTTTAATACTTTTTGATTAACAATGAGCACTTATCGTATAGTAAAAAATGGGGCCCCATTGAACTTAAATAAGCCCTAGGTCCCGAAAAATCTAGATCCGCCCCTGATTTCCCTCTTTTATGGCTTGTTGATCGTATTTTTGAAAATATATAAAGACCTTTTGAAATCTTTAATTTTGTGAAATCTTTTAATTTACATAAATATGAACTACCTACGATTTTCGGTACCTGTTTAGCAGGTTGAAACTGAGAGTGTCAACTTTAAGGGATGAACATTTTTAGATGTCGGTTTTCTCTGTTTTTACGTCGTTAAAAGAGAGATAGAGCGATTCTGTCGCGCTAACTTCAATTCGCATATAATACTCGAAAAAGTCAAAATGACAGGCATAACCCCACATAAATTTCACATGGATCTGGCAGATCTAATATTTTTGCGACTTTTTTGCGCGGTCAAATTGCAGGTACCTCAAATCGAATTGTCAATAGAGTTGTTGTGAAATAGTATATTGCATTTCAAAGGACGAAACACATCGTTTGCAACGAGGGCAGCAATTTACATGCATTGCAAACACTGTACTTCGTTTTGAGTAAATGCATATTATTTTTCACAACAATTCTATTGATAATTCGATTTGAGGTACTTACCTGCAATTTGGACGCGCAAAAAAGCCGCAAAAATATTAGATCTGTCAGATCCATGTGAAATTTACGTGGGGTTATGTCTATCATTTTGACGTTTTCGAGTAGCTATTATATGCGAATTGGAGTTGGCGCGACTCAATAATAAATAAATCGCTCTATCTCTCTCTTAACAACGTTAAAAAACAGAGAAAGCCAACAACTGAAAATGTTCATCCCTAGGGTTGAAATTCTCAGTTTCAACCCGCTAAACAGGTACCGAAAATCGAATTTTCAATAGCGGCGATATGAAAAATAATATGCATTTTTTAGTCGGAACGAAACACAGCGAATGCAATACGTGTGAATTGCTGCCCACGTTCCTCGGACAGCTAACTTCACACTAGTTGAAAACGCTGTGTTTCGTCCCTTGTAATGCAATATACTATTAATAGGCTGTTATTCTGGAACTTTTGGATAAACCCTCATAATAAAGATAATCGTCAATAGCTATAAAATAAATAAAGACATTAAAACAAATTGTGTATCATTACGAAAAGTATAAAAAATGTGAAATTGAGACACAACAATAAAATATAAATACATTTTTCTTGTGTTATAGTTTAAAATCAACGAAGTGTAACTCAACAATGATCTTAAACTGATAATTATTATAATGAACATGCGCCTATAGCTTGATCTGCATGATAATTAATGCTTTTACTGGCATTGTATGTTAATTTTTTCACATCCAAAGTTTAATGAGTGTAGCGATAATTTATTACTTTTGATATATATTTTAATGTTTCCAATAGGGTCGTCGTGTTTCAAAATTTGATAATTTTGAATTCCTCATATAGATAAACAAATAATGTAAACCAACTTTTTTTTTAGACGCTAATGACCTGAGATGTCGACGCGTCTATAATCTACAATAAAATAAATAAATTAAATAAACCAACTTTTTTTTCTTATATCCTTCCTCTTATTTGCAAACAAGAATTAAAAAACTGTATATTATGAAGTATATTAGAAATACCTTGTATTATGTCCGTCTTGTGACTTCTTGTGAATTTACACTACGCGTTTCAGCAACGAGTTGCCATCTTCAGGTGTGGTTAATTATTACTGAAGATGGCAACTCGTTGCTGAAACGCGTAGTGTAAATTCACAAGAAGGACATAATACAAGGTATTTCTAATACTTCATAATATTCATATAGTGACTTGGAGACCCAACACTCTAAAAATGTATCATAAAAAATGTGTTCATTTCAAACGGATGAGTTTGACCGCCATACTATGATGGCGTCAAAGCCAGAGCAATGAAGTCAGACAATTACGTCCATGTGAATAGATAAAGAGATGTAATGTCGATGGAAAGAGAGGAATACTTCCTCGTCAGTCGTAACTCGTGAAGAACCTAACCTAAGTTCTAACTGCCGGCCTGTCAACTGTACATAAACAAATCAGTGTACTATATTCTCTCCCAGTTGGCGTTATTCAACTACAGCAGCTAATTAGAGTAGGCTGGCTCTGAATGACGTATTCCGTGGCGGTATAATTCTATGTTTGAAATTACAATGAAAAATACGTACTTACTTTAAGGAATTTTTTCTTGTTGAAAAAGCTCCCGAAAAATTTCTCAAAAAAATTGTTTTATTATCTATTTGTAACTCAGATTCCAACTCTAAAAAAATGTGGGATGGCCCTATTTTGTTTCTCTTTCTATCTATAATATATCGTGGGATCCACAAACTATTGAAATGATTTTGAAGATTGACTAACTGTATATAATTTTTAATAGTATTTTAATGATTCGTTTTTATAATATAATGTTCAAAGGATGTAAGGTTAATTTGCGACGCCATATTATACGATAGCTTTTGTTCTACATGTACTTTTTAATTTTTAAACAAGGGTGGTTATGTTTCTACTGGTTGAGAGGGTGATTTTTACTATTCATATTAATGAGCCGTGTACAACAAGGGTGGCAAAAATTATCCATTCAAAGATATAGACATTAATTTTGTATGACAAGACAAGACATATCTGAGTCAAATTACTGTACACCAAAGAAAAAATTCCCTGTTAAACATAATTAATTAAGTTTTGCTCGGAATTTATATTCTTTTTTTCGTTTTAATCATCCATGTTTCAATTCGGAAAGTAACTGCAAACAATTAATATTAAAAAAGCAAAAAACCCCACAAAATTTACTAAACATGTAGGTATCCAATATTAAAAATGGTCGGGTACTCTAGTTGCATAAAAAAACTTTATAAGTACCTATATATTTTACTAGAGTATACTTTTCATATTGGAAATTATAAAAGAAACGACTTCATATCATATAGCTATTGAATTAGCATATATGAATTGACACTCGCATGTAGTGAAAATCTATTGATTCTGAAGCATATAACGAGAATGTTAATTTAGCAATCATGTCACGGTTGAGTATTGTAAGCTCATTCCGCTGCGAAAGTGGAAAGGTTCAGGTTGGAATCCTGACTGTGACCACTGGTTGGTAAAATGATTTTTTCCAATATGTTTCGAAACAATTATATAATTGACTGCTCTCCAACGAAAAAATTTTTCAATTGCATTTCAGCCGTATAAAAATATTATTTAACCTATTAGAAATTATAGTCTTTAATTCATTTCTAATTATTTTGTATCTGTATGTATTGCCTTTTGTTAATATCTAATATTATTTGGTGAATAATAATAAACCCGGAAGGCTGAAATTACCAGGAAAATACGCTGGTTTGTTCTTTTTACATGCTTTTATTTAACTTGCAATGTATGTTAGTTTGTTTGTGTGTTTGTGGGTTTGTTTAGGTCAAATCTTGCATGTCAATTTTGAATGACTTCCACGTATCCGATCGATTTTGTACACATATGTGTTCCCGATGACAATACATGAATAAATCGTTTTTAGAAATAAATTCAACCCCTATGGGGTTCAAACGGGGATGTAGGGTTTTTTTGACTAATCAACGCCCACGCCAAATCGCTCTGAAACTAGAAACTTGAAATTTGGACAGTTAGTTCCTTTTCTGACGTAAGCATCCACTAAGAAAGGATTTTTCGAAATTCAACCTCTACGGGTGTTAAAGGAGGGTAAACATTTGAAAGACTAAAATGAACAAAATAAATATTAGTAAAAAAAACTTTTTAGATACAAGCTTTTATTTAAATGCAGTAAAAAGGAAAAAATCATTTTTAGTAATTTAGGTTCATAATTATACAAGCTTGGGTCGTGACTAATAAACTATCATAGAGTTCACGACCCACGCTTTTATAATTACGAACCTAATTTAATAAAAATTATTTTTTCCTTTTTACGGCATTTAAATAAAAGCTTATCTCTAAAAATTTTTTTTACTAATATTTATTTTGTTCATTTTAGTCTTTCAAAATTTTACCTCCCTTTGACACCCGTAGGGCTTGAATTTCGAAAAATCCTTTCTTTGTGGATGCTTACGTCAGAAAAGGAACCAACTGTCCAATTTTCAAGTTTCTAGCTTCAGCGATTTGGCGTTGAATTTATTTCTAAGAACACGATTTATTCATGTACTGTCATCGGGAATACATATGTGTACAATATTTCAAATCGATCGGATACGTGGAAGTCGTTCAAAATTGACTTGCAAGATTCGACCTAAACAAACACACAAACTAACAAACTAACATACATTGCAAGTTAAATAAAAGCTTGTAAAAAGAACCAATATCCTGTCAACAATAACAATGTAGTATAAAATCTATAAGCCTTCAGGAAATTTATATCGCCTCCATTTAAAAAAACAAGCACGATTACAACAGATCTAATTTCAATTAGTCATTCAATTGAATATTCAATAAAAAGTCGACACCAGCAGCCGGTTTTTTTTCTTCCGTGGCACCGCGTCGTTTCTTGAATCTATAATGAGGACGCGTTGAACGGTTGAACGAGAGGAAATAATTTTCAAGGTAATTTGTTAAGTGTTGAATCGTTTATAGAGCTGACGTCTTCTTCTTTACCTCAACTTAAAAGCAACCAATTTTCACCCCCGATTGAATCGGCGTACCTATTCTGTTTCGACGACGGAAGGGAAACTTTTGTCAGAAAACATTATTATGTTAGGTTGCAAAAAGCATTGTCAGAAAATCTAGTTTGACAATAATTTACCTTTGATTGTGACCACACATATTTCTATATATGAAAATCTATGTCGTATTTTAAATCGTGTCTGCTCGAAAAATAATTGATTGATTGAAACGATTTTTTTTTAAACTGTGTACCTATAATATATGTATTTAACACAGTTTTTTTTACAGTTTTTCAAATTTACACTTCGAAACACTTTTTTTAGGCATATTGTTCAAAATTTAGCTTAAAAAGCGATCTTTTTCTATGTAGATCAGATGTAGAAAAATGTTGTTTTGCAGTGTAAATTGTACAAAAAAACTATGTTGAATACACAGTTTAAAAACAATAATTTTAAAAATATTTTGGTCTAAAATTGTCTACAAAAAGCCATTAAAAAATTAAGAAAATATTTTTAGTATATTCAAGGTAAACCAAGACAGCGGCATGTCATGTGCTTAATAATTTTTTTTATTATTTTCACTTTTTTAAACGACATCTTCAAATACCAAATTTCTAAGTTTCTAAGTTCAAGCGTTTAGTTGTTAGTGCCTGTGACAGACAGACAGACGGATGGACGTCTTATACCATTTTGGTATGGAACCCTAAAAACAATAGATATTTACGAAATGGAGTTTGTTAAATAACAAAATAAATGCAAATTATGTGTTAGTTAGCTTGCAAACAGAATAGGATCTGAAACTTCCCAGCGGCACGTTTTCTGAATTCGTGATTTTTTTTATCAGAGCGCAGCCCCTCGGTGTAATAGGTGTTGTAATGCTGTATGTTATATATAGGCTAATTTAAATAACGTAGCTTCGATAACAGATAACTGAAATAACTAAGGAAATTCACAAAACGTGTCAGAATCCGAGGGGCGTTGAAGGAAATATTGTTTGTTTTTAAAATTGCTTGTACAATGTAAAGTTACAGTAGCGGCAAAAAAAGCATTAATCATATTAGATGATTAATGTACTTTTTTGTACAAGTAAGATTCGAACTGCAATTAGATATTTTTATACTGTATTATTTAATTTGTAAAAATTCTTTACACAACTTGATGAAACAAACAAGCCTTGAGGTCCACACGACGAACTTCCCAGTTTGATAAATATTTAATAATAATAGGTAATTAAATTAGATATTACACAGAAAAGTAATCATTTTATTCATTAAAACATAATTATTATTTATTTTTAACAATAATTAAAAAAAAAAAAACGGCTGAACTGATTTTTATAAAATTTATGTCGGATCAAAATGACGCTAACATGCCTCGATTGACACCGTTACGAAGTCGATATAATTTTTTATTCGCGAGATATTGTGTAAAATCTACTTTTTTGGAGTCTATTTGGTTAAGAAAAAAGAACGGCTGAACCGATTTTGAAAAATTCTTTTTCAGATCATATTTACGTTAATACGCGTCGATTGGCACTCTAACGTAGTCGATATCATTTTTCATTCTCGAGATTTCGTCTTAGAAAGAAATGGACACATACGTACGTACGTACATACGTACACACACACATACACACACACAGACATCTTTCTAAAAATAGTGTAAAAATAGTGCAGTGACCTTGAAACATAAAAATTTGTTATAAATTTTGATTTCGATTTTCGGACCCATTACAATAACTTCACAGGGAAGTTAATAAGTAATAATTTAGGATGCAAAGTAAATAATTCAGCAAATAAATAATTTCTTGCAGATCCTGAAGAAGACAACAAATTTTGTCGAAACATTAAACGTTAAACAAAATTTGCAAGTAATTTAGTAATTTTTTTGCTTCATTTATAATTTAATTACTTCTAACAACGGAGTTCCCACGAGCCTAGGATGGCTCGTGGGAACTCCGTCTTTTTTGTAATTAAGGAAAAAAGGACGCACTTTGAAGATACGAGGAAATGTTTTCTTTTTTTTTGTACAATATTGTGTACCCCGGTCATATTTTCTTTGACCTGGAAACATCAAATATAGTAGATATCACGTAGTCTTCCCAGTTGCAACTAACGACAAATAAATGTAATCAAAATCGGTCCAATAGTTTCTAAGATAAGTGTCCAGATACTCGTGAAATACAGTGTGTCCACAGACTCATCCTCAACATGGGGATCTCCGTTGTTATGGGAGATAGAGATTTGGTTAAATGAGACAAAATGTGCAGAATCTCCAGTACTACTACCCTGCGTAGTCAAACTTTCCATATTTTGCTTTGTTCGCGACCGACAGTTGAAAAACGAGATTTACCCATTTTCGTTTTTTGTTTATAACTCGCTTATTAAGTAAGTTAGAAAAAAAATATTTTCACTTTCTGAAGGCCCTTTTTTATGAAGATTTCAAATCTCTTTTCATATTTTTATTTTCTTTAATAGTTTTAGAGATACTTGTATTAACTTTGTTTTTTTAAATACACGTCAAAGATGGCCATGACACCATTCGAAAGAGATTTTTTTTCTCTTTAATTTGATATGAGGGTTGATGGATTTATTTTCAAAAATAACAGAGTTATACGTAAAACACTGATTTTTAATAGTAGGCTATGCTAAATTAATTGATAAAACAACAGAAGGCTTAGCAAACAGTTGAAATTCGCGTTGGCTTAGTAAACGGTTGTTTTGTTTTAGCTGTCAAAGTGCAGTTTGTTGCTAATTTGTCAGTTTACTAAATGATTTATTAAATTTATTTTTGTTATCATGGAACCATTTTGTAACAATGAAAAATTTGATATGTTATCTTGTTACATTCTATGTCACAAAAATTCGACCAGAGCTGCAGAAATGTACTTCGATCAGTATCCAGAACGAAGACAACCTCATTCGTCTATTTACAGAAACTTACGAGTAAATTTAATAAACTTATGGATCATTTAAAAAGTCGTTTACTAAGTCAATGCGAATAAGTGAAGAAGACAAAACTACTGTTTTACGATCAATTGTTGAAAATCGCTTATTTTTCATTGTTACAAAATGGTTCCATGATAACAAAAGTAAATTTAATAAATCACTTAGTACACTGACAAATTAGCAACAAACTACACTTTGACAGCTAAAACAAAACAGCCGTTTACTAAGCCAACGCGAATTTCAACTGTTTGCTAAGCCTTCTGTTGTTTTATCAATTAATTTAGCATAGCCTACTATTAAAAATCAGTGTTTTACGTGTAACTCTGTTATTTGTGAAAATAAATCCATCAACCCTCATATCAAATTAAAGAGAAAAAAAATCTCTTTCCAATAGTGTCATGGCCATCTTTGACGTGTATTTAAAAAAACAAAGTTAATACAAGTATCTCTAAAACTATAAAAGAAAATAAAAATATGAAAAGAGATTTGAAATCTTCATAAAAAAGGGTCTTAAAAAAGTGACAATATTATTTTTTTAACTTACTTAATAGGCGAGTTATAAACAAAAAACGAAAATAGGTAAATCTCGTTTTTCAACTGTCGGTCGCGAACCAAGCAAAATATGGAAAGTTTGACTACATAGAGTAGTAGTACTGGAGATTCTGCACATTTTGTCTCATTTAACCAAATCTCTATCTCCCATAACAACGGAGATCCCCATGTTGAGGATGAGTCTGTGGACACACTGTATAATAGCTGCAAAAGTAGGGGGTTCTCTGTGCACAAACGGATTTATAATGATCAACCGATTTTTTACTATTCTGCTTTCATGGTTCCTTTGTTGGCCTAGACATACTTCCATATGAATCATCCATATTTTAATTGATAAGTATGGTTCGATGGAACACACAGTTGAATAATATATTGAGAGAATGTTTGACTTGTGACGCAATAATAAAAATTATATTTGTTTTAATGAATGTAAGTATTCAGATAATTTTGACATTATTTTATGAATGTACAGTTTCTTCTATTTTATATTAGTTGATCATCTCAATAAATGATTTTAGATGACAATTTTGGAGTTGGTTTCATTTATTTCATCAGTATTTTAACTGAATCATCCAAGGTCATGATTGAGTTTTAAACAGTATAAGACGCTAATGACCTCAATTGCTGAGCGTCTATAATCTACAATACCTCTTTTTAAAGTATAGTATAGTAAATAATTTACTTGAATTGTGATTAAAACCTAATTAATATAATTCAGTTAAGAATGAAAATCAGTGACGATAAATAATAAAATTGAATAAATAAATAAAGTCTCTTTCCGATCCAACATATTGTCTCTCTAAGGATTGAACCATAAATTTGTTGAATCAGAATGAGGTTTTTTTTTATTCAATTTAATTATTAATAAATATAATATATATTATATATTGTCAACTCACTTCGCCGCGATAGTGGAAAGTTTAGGGTTAGAATCCCTACGGTGACACAGGATTGAAATAATGAATTTTTCCTGAGTACAGCATTATGTTACGTCATTGTCAAAATGGGTGTTTCATATATACTGATGCAGTCGTTATGCATTCATTTAATTAATTATTAATATAATTCAGTTAATAATTTATCCAGAACTGTATATCAAACACAATGGCGAAGATAAACAAACTTGATTTCCATAAGGAGTTAAAAAATCAGTTTATAGCCGTCAATTCATGTTTCCAAACTTACCAACCGTAAAATTGATATCTAGTTCAAACGAATTGACAGTAAAAATTGAGATACTACCTCCTCTATGTATACGGAGAAATCCACCGTCAAATATTATACACTTCAAACAAAACTCACCCTTATGTTAAATAAATACAAGAAAAAAATATACGTAAGCTTCGATTGATAAAATAAACGAGATAAAAAATATGTTATACATAGCGGATGGAAGGGATTCGAAAATCGACTGTAAGATGAATGAAAATAAGGGATTGTTAAGGTTAAAAGGGATTGAAACGTTTTACGCATGGTTAGGCAATTTTTCCGGCCAAACTGACGATTCGGTTTCCGTTTTCTTTTTTTTCACAGTGAAGGGAAATGTACACAAGTGAGGAAAAGTGGGCCAATAAAAAAAAGTAACCCTCTTTACCAATTGAGATTGATATCATGTCCAATTGATGCTATTCGTTTGCTTTCGTGCTTCTAGTTCTTTTGCTTATGTACACACGTATTACGTAGGCTTTACAAAAGAATGTTTTTTTTATCTGATACCCTTTTCATATACGCACGTTCATGTGTGTTAAATATTTGATGTGTTTGATTTTTATATAAATATTATTCAAGTCTTATTTGCAAATCTTTTAATGCAAATTTTAAAAATGTGAAATAAAACTTTCCAGATAGGATATTTTTAGAGTTCCGTACCTCAGAATGAAAAAAAAACGGAACCCTTATAGGATCACTCTTGTGTCTGTCCGTCCGTCTATCACAGCTGATTTTCTCAGAATCTACTGGACGAAAAAAGTTGAAATTTGGTACATATTATATTGAGTTTGGTAACTCAATCACGGACTTATAGCGATTTCCTGCTTCCCTAATTATTTTAGAAAAAATATCTTCAAATAAAAGTTTTAGAACATAAAATTCTGCATCTAAATCATTAAACAAAATTAATTTTGCATGCTTTGTAACGGCAGAAATTTGATATGAAAATATCAAAATTACCTCAAAAACAGATAGCGGTAGCCATGGAACTTGAACAAAATGATTAGAAATTATTCTGACAACTAAAACGTCATCATGTTGTTCAAGTTCCATGGCTATAGCTATCTGTTTTTGAGGTAATTTTGACATTTTCATATCAAATTTCTGCCGTTACAAAGTATGCAAAATTAATTTTGTTTAATGATTTAGATGCAGAATTTTATATTCTAAAACTTTTATTTGAAGATATTTTTCCTAAAATAATTAGGGAAGCAGGAAATCGCGAAAGTTTGATTTTACGGGTTAAATCCCTATGTGCAGCAGTCACGGTAACCACTCTGTATAGTATATCACATGCATAGCATAAACGGTGGATTATTAATTGGTACAAGATTAAAACAGATCGTATCCCGCTAGTAAATCAGAAACATATTGATAGAGTCGACATTCCTGAGGTAATCCAGGGAATGGAAGTGAAAATACCAACGGGATATGTTCTGCAATACCTCTCCCTTAATGTCAGTAGCGTTCTATATATGAAAAGATTTAAGGCTCGAGAAACGCGCTTTTAAAATTGATTTAAAAAACACCCTTCATTGTTTAACATAATAAAATGAACATTTATTTAAGGATCCACGAATCTCTTGAAGAGTGATATGGAGTCTTTGTTGTGAAGACACTGGTTATAAAAATTAACCACAAAACACCAAAATACTGAACAATTCTTCTCGACGTACGTTTCGCCAACCATGTTAGCATCATCAGAATATGATTTAATCAACTCTTGATCATTTTGAAATGGTTAACGAAACGTACTTCTAGAAGAATTGTTTAATGTTTTGGTGTTTTGTGGTTAATTTTAATACTCAATATTGAAGGATAATTACGAACCTAATTTATTAAAAATTATTTTTTCCTTTTTAGTGCATTTAAATAACAGCTTGTCTAAAAATTTTTTTTACTAATATTTATTTTGTTCATTTTAGTCTTTTAAAATCTTACCCCCCTTTGACACCTGAAGGGGTTGAATTTCGAAAAATCCTTTCTTAGTGGATGCTTACGTCAGAAAGGGAACCAACTGTCCAAATTTCAAGTTTCTAGCTTTAGCGATTTGGCCTGGGCGTTGATTAGTGAAAAAAACCCTACATCCCCGTTTGAACTCCTTAGGGGTTAAATTTATTTTTAAAAACGATTTATTCATGTATTGTCATCGGGAATACATATGTGTACAAAATTTCAAATCGATCGGATACGTGTAAGTCGTTCAAAATTGACTTGCAAGATTTGACCTAAACAAACACACAAACCAACAAACACACAAACTAACTAACATACATTACAAGTTAAAAAAAAGCTTGTAATAGCTACTTTTGACTTCATTGACAGTATTTTCAAAAATTTTTACAGTTCATTTGTGTCGCCAACTTCACATTTATAGTAACCCATGAATTGGTAAATAGTGGGCGAATCAGAGCGAATAAACATAAATCACTATGCAAACTGTTTATTTTCCACACTAGGTAGTGTGTTTTTTTCAACACACCTGCGTGTTAACTGACCCATTCCATGCATACATACACACAATATGTAACGTAGATATTTTCAGGCCTGGATTTCTACCTAGGCCAACAAGGCACCGGTCTAGGGGCCCAGCCGCCGAGGGGGCTCCGGCCAGGGCGGAGATGGAAATTAAAGAAAAAAAAGCCCAAAAATTTTGTAAGATAACCCAATTGACGATTTTTTTTTTTTGCTAAATTTTTATCCAATTCCATTTTTTCCCCTTTTTTAGGCTTGGGGGGCTCAACTGTCAAGTGCCTAGGGGCCCTGGGTCTTTAAGTCCGGGCCTGGCTATTTTATAGTGGATATGGCAAAAAAATAATTCAAAAATAATGAAATTCGACGAACCAACACTGGTATCACGAACCAGACGGTAAGGAGTGCGCGAACGAGGTACGCCGAGGAATGTCCTCCAATAACACAGCGTTCGTTCAGTCGGTAAAACAGGCATTCCTTGAATTTACTCTTCTTCAATCGTCGATATCTCATCAATCTCTGTACTAGTGCAATATGGGGTTTATTTATCATGGCTCAATTTATCTGTCCTACTGCTTCTATGTATGAACACGTGTTGAAATTGTCTACATTGCAGCAGCTCGAAGGACATTTGTCATGTCACTTTATATTGAGAGATAAAACGATTCGCTTTTGACGATACCTTAAAATGTTTATAAATACATTGTAGAGCACTTCCAAGTTTCAATAGACTACAGAAGTAGGCGGTCCTAATTTGAGCGCGAAATTTAAAGTGGAGTCGTTTGGCTTTCAAAAATGTATAAGGTTTAACGGAATATTCATTACTATTCTCTTAAAACACATTTCTTACCAAAACAATGGCTGTTTCATAAAATTAATTAATAAACCCCGTCATTGTTGGCCATAAAACTTTATTATTTCGTGTGAAATAATGTTTTATTTGAAATTAAAAATTTATGAAAAATGAATGTCTTAACTTGATTCAGCCAGTGACGTTTATTCTAACCTAACTTAACCTCGTAGACGTTTATCGAGGTATAATTTAAGCAATTATAATTAAAAATTGAGTTTGTTCTTTCCATTTGGAGTTGAAAAAGTGTTCTGAAGGCGTCTGAGCTACGCTAGATCAAGGAAGGGCAAGCTAAAAGTATAAAAAAAATGTTTTCATCAATAAGGTATTGGATATATAGGTATTATTTTAGCTTTCTCCTCAGTTGGAAATTTAAACTTTTTGCAGTCATAATTTTCATTATAACTGCATTCAAGTACAAAACGCCACCCCATAACAAATTGCTTTAATTATTAACGACGACGTGTTTAAAAAAACGAAGTTATGTCAGTAGAATGATTGAAATTTGACAGTTGTGTCGTCAATGGGTGAACCTACGTTTAACGCAGATTCTAGTTAGAAGGAGACAGAATAAATGTTACTCTCTGAATCAAGTTAGGATATTCTTTTTTCTTAATTTCAAATAAAAAATTATTTCACACGAAATAATAAAGTTTTGGAGCCAATAATGACAGAATTTATTAATTATTTTTATGAAACGGCCATTGTTTTGGTAAGAAATGTGTTTTAAGAGAATAGTATAATGAATATTCCGTTAAATCCCATACATTTTTGAACGCGCCAATCGACTCCACTTTAAATTATAGTATTGTTTATTGGCAAATGTAGTTAATTTCGGCAAAATGGAAAAAAGTTAAGCAGAAAAGTGTAGCTTTTAATAACACCGCAGTGGTGAAACTGTGAGAGATCCAAATATCACCTATGTTTTTATGATCATACATCGTAATGTATCCGGCACCAATATTGTACCAAATAGGAGCTAGAGAAAGAGAGAAAATATGGCCCGGAAGCAGGGAAATGCAAGTCGATGCCTCATATATAAAGCCCCATCAATCACTTACGTGACCCACTGTACAGCTTTCTGAGGTTTCAGCACTTTTATTGTCCTAAGATTATTTCTATACATGTCCTTTTCTGCCGAATTTATTTCACACGTTTTACCCAATCGTACCAACAAATGTACATCTGTCTTATTCTAGCTCATTGTTACGTACAAAAGTTATAAAAACGGAGAAAGCTTCTACGGTTTTTATTTGTTTTAGATGGGACACCGTGTAATACAGTGAAATGTACATATTGTCACTATAGTGTTGACTATAGTGATGGTTCAGTAGCGTAGGCTTATATATTCGTCAGGGAACCTTTTTTTATCAGATTTCGGCACGACAAAGAGGGGTATTGTGTTTAGCCGTCTATGTACGTCAGTTTGAACCTGTCTACAGCTACAACGGCTGAACTGATTTGCACAAAAATGGTATGAAACGATTTGTTTTGTTCCCAAGAGATAGAGGCTATTTTGTCCAATTCGAAAAATAAAATTTTTTTTTATATGCCTATTAGGTGGGGCTTTGAATCCGAAATCGCCGAAAGTATATAATTTTGTTAACGTGGTTAATAAAAAATAAATTATGAAAATATTAATCAAAATAGAAAAAAAAATAAACATCAAGTTAATAGTTAAAAAAGAAACTAAAATGAATGCTGCCGCCCGGGTTCGAACCAGCGACCCACTGCGTATACTAAGGCAGCTGCTATACCCCTACGCCACACATCCCATTGTGTGTACTGCTATATTTATAATATACCAAGTTGTCTGAATGGGATGATGCATGTGTTCTGCAATAGTGTTGGGATATTTTTCGATTGGACGTGACGTGACGTGACCTCGACATGCGTAACCGAACGAAAAAACGAGGCTTATAAAGTTTAAATTTAAAAAACCATATGGCGAACAGTAAACATAATTTTGTTTACGGCTTACGAGATATTTGGAACATTTTTAATGAATAAAAATACCTTCAATAGGGTTTGAGAATGGCCGCACGTGTAGCAATGCTGTTGTTTACATGGCATTGCTATGGTTCCTCTATTATAAGTCTACAGTTCCCGGGTTCTAGCCCGAGAGCTGGTAAAAGTGTCAATTGGATTTTCAATTTATTATTTAAAAAAAAATAATGAATGAAAATATGAATTAGTGCTAGGCCCAAATAACCTTAGCTGTTGGTGGTCTTTAAAAAAAATACTTTCAATATAAAAAAAAAACTAATAAAAAAACATAATGATCAGTAAAAATAGTCACCAAATAAATATTGGGGAGTATAAAATCAATAAAATTTGAAATGTACGGGTTTTTCTATGGGTCCAAATCAAGTTCAGGACTCTGTATAGACAGAATGAAAAGTTTTTTTTGACTTTTATGATTAACGCTGTTACTGGTAAAGCAAATACATCACAAAGTTGAAGCTTTGAAAGCTGTAGTTATAGTACGTGTAGGTATATATGAGAAGGCATTCGTCCTGTTTCCTTGGCTGCTTTTGGCGTGTCCTTTTTACCTCGAAGGAGATGATTTTTTCCGTGTATTGATGTGGTAACATTTTGGTCGCAATAAAAAAGGTGTAAAAGTTTTCATGTTCACTCACAGAAAAAAATCCTATAAATAGAGTTTTATGTTTATGTAGTTGGCGAGTGTGAAAAAGAAAAATGTCAATAATTTTCACTGTTAATTTGGAAAATTGGTATTAGAGTTTTTCATTTTCATATCAAAACTTTTTCACGTAATGCTTTTTCGTCATAAAATAACGTATTAACAAATATATATAGCCGCAAAATAGAAAGTACAGTGTTTTATTACTTTTATTTTCTATATTTAAAAAGTTAATTAAATTTTATGTCTACGAGCAAAATATTATAAATTAAAAGTGCTGTAAAATTTTCCAATTTAAAAATAAAGTTTGATTGAAAAAATATATACTAACTATTAAATAGCCTTGAACAGAGATCCCTGGATTTATATTACAAATCCCTACTTTACAAGTTTTAATTAGCTGAGAACTGGTAAAATTATTAATTAATAATTGACGCTTTTTGACGTGAATAACGCCTAATGTTCCATGCGTCTTGATCCCCGAACAAAATATCCCCGACAAAATATTCCCATGATAAAATACCCCCAGACAAAAAATCCCCATGATAAAATTTAATATATGCCTATGATAAAATATATCCCCATGATAAAATATCCCCGAACGAAATATTTAGGTTAAGGCAAGTTTTAAATTTTTCAATAAAAATTTATATAAACACTCATATTACTTACACTTTGAGTTTTCTTGAAAATGCAAAAAGTAAGAAGACCCCTCTTTGTACAAATTTGCGAAATTTTTGAAAAATAAATTCGACCCGAATCGTCTATTTATAGAAAAAATAACGCTGAATCGACTCCAACATAATAACCAGGAGAGATTTTTGACTTTTCTTAAAAATGCAAAAAGTAAGAAGACTCCCCTCTTTGTACAAATTTGCGAAATTTTTGAAAAATAAATTCGATCCGATTCGTTTGATATTGTCTATTTAGAGAAAAAATAACGCTGACTCGACTCCAACACCCCGCACTTTTAGTTTAAACAGCATCTGAGAGATTCTTGAGTTTTCTTAAAAATGCCAAAAGTAAGAAGACCCCCTCTTTGTACAAATTTGTGAAATTTTTGAAAAATAAATTCGACCCGATTCGTTTGATATTAAGTGAATTTATAGAAAAAATAATATATTTTTCCCTTATTGATGCTTGACTGTCTCACTCGTTTTTTTTTTCCTACTAAATATGACCTTTCTCTATTATATAATTTCCTTTTTTTCACTTCTGATAAAATTCTTGTGGATTTTTTATTCTGTCTGCTTCTGGTATTGGAAGATACTACTCTATTTTTCCATTGTTTTTGATTAAGTTTCATCTTACGTTTTTCTGTATGTTTATTAGATCAATATTTCTATATGTTACTAACATTACCTTTTTAACTTCCCATTGGAAGTTATTGTAATGGGTCCGAAAATCGAAATCAAAAAGGAAAAAAAATTTTTATGTTTCAAGGTCACTACACTATTTTTACACTACTTTTAGAAAGATGTCTGTGTGTGTGTGTGTGTGTGTGTACGTATGTACGTACGTACGTACGTACGTACGTATGTATGTGTCAATTTCTTTCTAAGACGAAATCTCGAGAACGAAAAATGATATCGACTACGTTGGGGTGCCAATCGACGCGTATTAACGTAAATATGATTTGAAAGGAATTTTTTTAAAATCGGTTCAGCCGTTCTTTTTTCTTAACCAAATAACCTCCAAAAAAGTAGATTTTACACAATATCTCGCGAATAAAAAATTATATCGACTTCGTAAGGGTGTCAATCGAGGCGTGTTAACGTCATTTTGATCCGACATAAATTTTATAAAAATCGGTTCAGCCGTTTTTTTTTTTTTTTTTTTTTTTTTAATTATTGATGTTTTAATGATTAAAATGATTACTTTTCTGTGTAATATCTAATTTAATTATTATTATTATTAAATATTTATCAAACTGGGAAGTTCGTCGTGTGAACCTCAAGGGTCGCACTTTAGTCCTAATAAACGACCCACCTCACGGCTTGTTTAATGTAATTTTAACTACTTTTACGTGTTATTCTACTTAATGGTAAGTTTCAAAGAATATTCTACTGTATCTTAACTTAGTATAATTCTATTGTAAAGTACTCACATTATTGTATACATTTTTGTAGATCCTGAAGATGTGAAAAATTTTCACGAAACGTCGATTTATTAAAATATGAATAACTAATTTGTATTTACTTCTGGCTGTCTTCCCGTTATCCACACTTATTATTAGAAAAAATAATGCTGAATCGACTCCGCAATACCCAGCACTTTTAGTTTCAAATAATATAAACAGCATCTGAGAGATTTTTGAGTTTTCTTAAAAATGCAAAAAGTAAGAAGACCCCCCTCTTTGTACAAATTTTCGAAATTTTTGAAAAATAAATTCGACCCGATTCGTTTGATATAAGGTCTATTTATAGAAAAAATAACGCTGAATCGACTCCAACACCCCGCACTTTTAGTTTCAAATGATATAAACAGCATCTGAGAGACTCTTGAGTTTTCTTAAAAATGCCAAAAGTAAGAAGACCCCCCTCTTTGTACAAATTTGCGAAATTTTTGAAAAATAAATTCGATCTGATTCGTTTGATATTAAATCTATTTATAGAAAAAATAATAATATTTTGTCATATAGATATTTTATACAGGTTTATTTTGTCATGGAGGACATTTCGTCCGAGGATATTTCGTTCGGGGATATTTTATCATGGAGATATTTTGTCATTGGGATATTTTGTCCGGGATATTTTGTCGGGGATATTTTGTTCGGGGATAAAGGCGCCTGATACCGATTTACGACAGGTAGAAGCGCGAAGCCTAGGTTCGAATCCCGAAGGCTTTTAATTTTTTTTTTTTTAATAATGAAAATATGTAAGTAGTATTGGATAACAATTGGTAATATAAAAAATAAAACTACAATTATTTTATTTATTATATTTTATGAACATTAATTGATTTTATAAGATAAATAAAAGTGAATGTATTTCTTTCCATGACAACGAATACAATTATTTGTATTTAACGGTATTCAGGCATCTGTCTGTACCCGCGATACAGACATACCCATTTTTTAAAATAATTTATACAGATATTGAGATGGTTCCTTTTATAAAACATAACCTGATAGTATTTTCTTTCATAACCAGATTGTAACCTATCATGACGTAATTATCTGTTATTTTGTAGTTCGCACTTTGCATCATAAGACAATCCAAGTGGGCTTGAGAATAGCCGAGCGTATAGCAATGCTGTTGATTACATGGAGTTGCTATGGTTCCTCTATTACAAGTACCCAGTTCCTGGGTTCTAGCCCGAGAGCTGGTAAAAGTGTCAATTGGATTTTCAATTTATTATTAAAAAAAATAATGAATTGAAAATTTGAATTGGTGCTAGGCCCAAATAACCTTAGCTGTTGGTGGTCTTTAAAACACAGTTTATTTTTTAACAATCCAAGTACAGTGAAACTTGTGAACTTACACGTCCCAGTATTTTAAACATTCGTCTAAGTTTAATAAATTTTATTTGTAATGTCCTTGTTTATAGTATTTTAAAACGTAACGTCCATATCTTGGACATTGATGCTTACTTTTTACCCGATTATCCTTATGACATGTAAAAAAAATTCGACTGATGACCAGTCCTATACTTCCCACCTAGTAAATATTTGCAAAAAATAAACACTCTTTTTTTTATTCTTTGACTAGGCCCAAATAACCTTAGCTGTTGGTGGTCTTTAAAACACAATTTAATTTTTATTCTTTGAAAAAAGCATGGCCCTCTTTTTTGTTTGGTGATCTACTGATGGCTAACTTAATATAGCAAAAATCATGGTTACCTTGATTTACGTACAATTTTTATTTTTTTTAGTAAAATATTTTTTTTCTCGAAAACTATACATTTTAGAGAAAAAAAATATTTACATTTTTTTCATATTATAACATCTAGAATTCATTTATATTTTTTTTTACCTATGTTAATACGTGACATTGAGGACGTTTTTTTGAATATCTCAGGATCCACTGAACCGATTTGACTCAAAATCTAATCAGATCTAAGTTAAAGGCTGATAAACACAATAGAACAATCGGCATGCCCGTATGTTGTTCCATTCTTAAGATATCGAAGGCGAAAAATTGACCACATACACACACACACACATACACACATACACACATACACACATACACACACACATACAGACATCAGTCAGAAAATGATCTTAAACGATTGCTAGGGTCTCAAAACGTGAAAATCTTTTAAAATCTCGAAATATTGTTTTCGGACTGAATCCATTACTTCCCTACCATAGTAGAGGTGGGAAGTAAAAATTTATTGAAGTTGAACCTTTTATGATTTTGTCAAAAATTATCTTTTTGTTTTGTACACTTGCTCAGGATTGTTTGTGATATAATTAGTTGTCGGGGAAGCACAATGGACCCTTTTAGGCCTAAATGCAGCAAGGAAAGAATTTTTTCTGTCCCAAAATTATCTATCTACAATCTACATGCACCCAAGAATTCATATTTTATTGAATTTCTTTATGATAGGATTATAATTTTCCCGTATAAGCCTATAATAGAAGGAATAAATAAAGGTTTGGTATTTACCTGTCGCAAATGATTTCTTTGTTTTCTGTATCTCTTTTCGATAAGTTGAACAATTAACACCTCAGTATGTTGAACGATTTTCCCGTGTACCATAATATAGTCGCGTTTCACTTTCACTACCCGCTATATCTTTTACCTCAGTGAGAAAAATTAAGATTTATTCAATACCGACACTATATCATTATTATTTTTTATGGTACGAAAAAAGATTAAATTTAAAAATATATTAATTTATTATTAAGGTCTTCTCATGCCGATCATGGTGTGCTCACTCTTATAGAAAAGCTCAAACCATGTTAGTTCTGACTGCAAAAACCGAAATTATTGGCGCTGCTAACTTTTGAATATTAATGATCACAATATCTTAGGTAACGTAGTATATTATTAAATGAATGCATAATGACTGGCATCATAACATAGCTGACTACAGTATTATGTTACGTCATTGTCAAAATGGGTGTTTCATTGTATACTGATGCAGTCATTATATTCGTGTTTTGTAAAAGTGAAAAAAATAGTTTTTAAGTGATGTGTTCCCAATTGCAATAATGCTAATAGTGGGAAGATTACATTTTATTCATTTCCTAAGGAAACTGAGGTAAGAATAATTTATTTATCTATGACTATGATATTATAAGTAAGATACTATAACTTAAAAATCATATAATCACATTTATTCAAGTTCCACGTCGTTATATTTTGTTTGAATGAAATAATAATATTTATAGATGTTTAAAATATTAAAAATCTGGGATTGACAAGTGTTTAAAATACTTAAAATTATGTTTTAATTACAGAGATTTCATCAGAGGATTTTTGCGATCAATCGTAGGGATTTCCTTGATAGTCCTAAAAATCGAGTCCGAAAAAATGTCCGAGTGTGTGAAGCTCATTTCTCTGAAGATTGCAAATATGATGCCGTGAAAATCAATATTATTATTATGAAACAATTCTGAAAACTATATTATTAATATTTTATTGTATTATTTTATATTTACATGACTTGATAATATTATAATAATTTAGTTCAGTGACTTATTTCGTATTCATATGTTATTTTTCTAATGTTAATATAGTTTGTTATTATGAAAAATTGTAATAAAACTGAAAAAAAAACATTTCTTTTATTTTTTAATTAACCTTTTCAATTTGTACGTCATTTCTAGGAAAATTAAATTTAAAGATACGAGTAAAATATTTGAAATTACCGCTTCTTTCATTGTGGCACACTAGCGCCATACTCCATAGTGGCAGTAATCAGTACTAAAAGGATAGTGTGGGATATCTATACTACTCTATCTATGGTTGCACACTAGCGCCATAAGTTTTTGCAGTCAGTACTAAAAGGGTCAGAGCATTCATGATAGAGTGGGCTATCTATATAACTCTCTTATCTATGATGCCGATTCAGAAAATTTAACTAACTGTCGGATTTTTTAGTCAAGTACAAGCAACACAATATTACACAAAATAGGACTTATGTAACTTGACAAACTTATGGACAGGACCGAACTTATAACTTTAATTTATGTGCGTAGATTTTTCATGTGCCTTACATAATTTATTGTTATTATTATTTCTTAAAAAATTTGCATCCACCAGCACCCAAAACTTCAGGTTCGTCACCGACAAACAAGGGATACTTGCGGAGTAAGTTGAAACTATAACCGCGTCTCAAATCATGAAATAGGCGATAACAATGAGTTTGCATCGTGCGCACGGAGTACACGGAGCGACCCAATAAGCACAGCTTTTTGCATGCGGTATAGTGACTCAGCATTACGTTGACAACTTGACATGCCGGGATAGCTCTTGTAATATTTGTCAAAAGTGACGGTTTGGCTCCTCCAAGATTATTATTATACAAATAAAAAGCTAGGTTATTTTCAACTATACAGGGTGTATCACAGAAAACCGAACATAGGGAAAAGTACACAGTACAAATTAGTTAAGATCAGAGATTGCTTTGCCCTCTATTCAATGAAAAAACCATGACAATTAATTTAGTTAAGTTAGCCATGTGTATTCTATTTTTGTCACGCTAGTCATTTTGCTTATGTTTTCCTTGTTGCACTCATTACTTTTCTATGTATTCAATCCTGTGATACACCCTGTATAACTTATTAGATTTTAATTATTTGTTTGATATGCTATTTTACAAATGTCTGAAGAAATTGCAATATAACAATAAAACATCGCAGATTTGGAAACTGAATTTAATTACAACAGATGAAGTGACGTAAAAAAGACCTTAATAATAATTAATAATTACTAAAACAATATTTCACAATCCTATACCCTTGCACAATTAAATCATTAAATAACTAAAGAATTCAGTTTTTATATTTCAATTCATCAATACAATCGATACTAACTCTATCCTGTCTCAACACAAAATATGTCCCTGTAAATATTTCATACCTCTCGTAATATGCACAGTTCACGTAATAAGCAGTTGTATAACATAACAATTATAAGCATAGACTATAGTCAATTCATATCCAAGATATAGAGAAATTGAAAAAGTACATTCCAACAGTGTCATTTTACCTACAGCTTACAAGAAAATAAATAGGTAAATACATTCCAGTACATTTTCAAAATTTGAATTTCTCCCGACCGACCAATCACAACTCAAGAAATAAAGGGACACGAGCTGATTATGCACAGAGGTCACTCTATCTTGAAAATAATTAGACTATAGACATTTACATGGAGACATAGTGTAATTCCTACACTTATGACCACAAACGTCTATAATTTATTATAGTTTCACTGTATTTAATGCTCATAATCTTTAGTTGTTCAAAATGTTTCTTTCATCTCACTACGCGCCTATTATACAAAGCCACCGAACGTGGACTTGAAATCGCTGTTACCCTTTATTTTTCAATCAATGAAATGATTTCAATAAAAAAAATTCCCTGCGATCAATTTTTGAATAGACAGGAAATGACGTCTATAAATTTATTGGTCGAACGGTCAAGACATCATTAGTTATAGGATTACCACTCTTTATTAAACATACATGTAGTTACAGGAATGCTACCTATATTTGTATACATTTTTTATGTACCGGAAACCTATTTATATTATGTCCTAATACCTATTTATGAAGGTACCTACGAACTTACGTGCATCTGTTTCTTATTAAATAAAATATTAAAAAGGGATAATAATACAGTAGCTTCTTGATCACATGATGACATGAATACTTCTCTTTGTTTTGGAGACAGTATTTTTACTTCCCATCTCTACTATGGTAGGGATTTAGCCCGAAAAAAATATTTCGAGATTTTAACAGATCTTCACGTTTTGAGACCCTAGCAATCGTTTAAGATCATTTTCTGACTGCTGTCTGTATGTATGTGTGTGGTCAATTTTTCGCCTTCGATATCGTAAAAACGGAACAACATAAGGCCATGCCGATTGTTCTATTGTGTTTATCAGCCTTTAACTTAGATCTGATTAGATTTTGAGTGAAATCGGTTCAGTGGATACTGAGATATTAAAAAAAAACGTTCTCAATGTCACGTATTAACATAGGTAAAAAAAAAATATAAATGAATTCTAGATGTTGTAATATGAAAAAAATGTAAATATTTTTTTCTCTAAAATGTATAGTTTTCGAGAAAAAAATATTTTACTAAAAAAAATAAAAATTGTACGTAAATCAAGGTAACCATGATTTTTGCTATATTAAGCTAGCCATCAGTAGATCACTAAACAAAAAAGAGGGCCATGCTTTTTTTCAAAGAATAAAAAAAGAGTGTTTATATTTTTTGCAAATATTTACTAGGTGGGAAGTATAGGACTGGTCATCAGTCTAATTTTTATTTATAAAACTATAAATATGTTTTTGCCATACCCACTATAAAATAATTACATTACATGGTGTATGTATGCATGGAATGGGTCAGTTAACAAATAGGTGTGTTGAAAGTGTTTCCAAAACACACTAGTGTGGTAAGTAAACATTTTCCATAGTGATTTATGTTTATTTAGGTACTGTCGTGCGCACTGCGACAGCTACTCATGGCCTACTAAAAAAGTGAAGTCGGCGACGCAAATGAACTGTAAAATTTTTTTTGAAAATACTGAAAATGAAGTGAAAAGTAGCTATTTTAAAGTGGGTATGGTAAAAAATACCGCATATAAGTATATCTCGTGCGTAATGATATTATGACTCGTGTGACTTATAATTCGCTAAATCGCTCATAATTTTAACATACTGTCACTACTTGTCAATACTTCATTACGACATAGAAATCCAATCTACTATTAAGAATAATTTTCCAGTAATAATGTGTTGTTTTTAGTGTATTTGCCCAATGGCACATACACTAAATTGGCGTCGGTCGGATATCGGGACCTAGGGGTCGGACCAAAATTTCTCGACGTTTCATAGCCTCCTCAACAATTTGGCACCAGAAATGTTTATATATATATATATTTGTGGGCCCAATCGGACCATTTTAAGGGTGGTTTTTAGGGGTTGAAAAGTGTTTTTTTGGTCTCAAAAATACCGACAAAATTCTCAGAATTGTTTCAAAATTGAAATTTAACCCTTTAGTGAAGATGAAAATGTGCTGTATAAATTTTAATAAAATCGTTCCGACAGGTCCGGACTTACAAATTTTGCGGATGCCGGATAGTGACTTATTTACTGAAGCGTGTATTAATTTTGGTACAGAAGTTAAATTAATAAAAACTCGGGTCGCAGTGCCAAAACCCTGCCGACAATATAGTGTATTTGCTAATACTGGCATTGTGGCTTTATTATGTGAACTTAAATTTGTTTTTGGACAAAATAAAAAATTTAACCCCTTAATACATCCCTTAAAATAATATTTTTTTTCTTAATTTCAATATTTTTATCAATGCAACCACGGTACCAAATTAAATACACCCTTCAGTAAGTAAAGCACTATCCCCAAACTAGTGTTTTCATAAAATTTGTAAGTCCGGTCCTGTCGGGCCGATTTTATTAAAATTTTAGCAGTACATTTTAATCGTTACTAAAGGGTTAAACTTCATTTTTGAAACGATTCTGAGAATTTTTTCGGCGTTTTTGGGCCCAAAAACATTTTTCAACCCCTAAAAACCACCCTTAAAATGGTCCGATTGGGCCCATTTTAAATAGGCTTCGTGCGGTGATGGATTTCAACGTGCCTACCAAATTTCGTCAAAATCAATTAACTCTTTCGAAAGTTATAGCCCGCACATATATATATATATATATATTATAACAGTTTTTTTTTTCGAACTTAATCGTTCACGCGGCTAGCATCAGTTCGGCGCGAGTCGGGGTCGACACGAAAGAATTGTCTACAATTGGATTAGAAAATCACAATTCTTCGACGTAGCCACCCAATTCTTGTTTGCAAGAAAAGCCCATAAAGAGCAAATAAAAACCCAACCACCTACCACTCGACACAAAGGACAAGACACAATCACCACACCCTACTGGGCCAGAAAAAACAAAAATAACACGCTTAGTTTAAATAAATTATAAACCTCTTGACTGTAAGGAGACCCTTGATAGAAAATAATCGAATGTGCCCTGGAAAAAAAACCGACCGAAAGATCAATGGGCGCCAGGACTTTAATGGACACACGACGTCAACTCAGGCAGTCCAAACTGAGATCCAGAGTCGACCACTCAGTCAAGGTATAGTTTGGGGCAGAGAATGTCAGTAGCCAATCGAGAGAGGAAATACCACTCCGAACCAAGGTCCGGAACCACAATCCTAATGAGTGCTCCCAGGCCAGAACTGGGCACTCTCAACTCCAGCGGGACGAAACAACAAAAAAATAAGCTAAGGCTGAAAACCCAACACAACAAATACGACCATAACAAAAAACCACTTAGATTAACACAAAACATGAACAACAAAGATAATTTAATCCTACACACAAAACCGTATCGAGACGGCACAGCGAATGTTCTAAAAGGTTTGACCAAGCGTAATCAAGACGGTTCAAAAATGTTGCGGAATCTCTAAAACGTCAGTCGGGACTTATAATAGGGACGGCATATTCCAATAAGTCGGGACCTGTTTATGACGTCAGTCGGGACCTTCAATTCGGCAATAATAAAAAAATCAGGTCGATAGTCTAGCCGAAAACTCAGAAAAGTCGGCAATAAAATCGTTAAAACTATGGCGGGAACATATACAAATCAACGTTAGACTTTCAGTGCTTAGTACCTCCTTGGGACAAATGTTTATGGTTACCTGAAAAAAACTTTAGGTGTTGCATTCATAATTCAGGCAGCGTTACACAGTAGAACGTCGGCGTAATTATTTAATTTGATTAAAAAACTCTAATCAAACGGAAACTTTGATTTTCCATGAAAATCCGGAATTTTCCAGGAATGTTCCTTAGGGATGACTGGATGACTTAATACATTCCACCAGAACGTTCACGCTATACGGTATTGTTCTAATTAACCACCAAGTCCTTCGGGATACAAAACGTTAAAATTTTCTGGAATAATTAATCCTTTATTCCAGGCTTCCAGCTGATCATCGACACTAAATCCCAACGAAAACTGTACTGCTGAACAACGCCTAATCCAGAAACATATATGTTTTTTTGTTATTCGACAACACGGTAAGGTAACTTTTATACGGAAACAATGGTTCAACAATCGGAAAACGGAAAATATAAATATTATCGGGAAATCGACAGCTCAGGAAAATCGGGAATTAGCGGGGTATGTAGGCAAAAAAAAATCCTACATCCAGAATTAAAAACTAGAACACTACAGCTTCGACCTAACTGTTGTTATCCAGCGTTGCTATCAAATCTCTATTCAAATTCAATTCTTTTCAGCTGTCGAATCGCCAACCGTCTGACTAGAGCTGTGATCTCAGTCCGACTGACTTGTACGAAACTTTTCATGTCCAGAGCCTCGCATAACGTCAGCGTTCTCTCTTCCATACATCAGAAAAAATACTCTTATCTACCGCACTTATAGAGATGATATCTCGCAATACATGTTGCAAGCGAGCCTTTTCAGATCGCATCCGCTAGCCAGTCTGCCTTGACGTCATCATATCAATACAGTGGTGTCCCGAAGTAATGATATCAACATAAAATGCTTTGATGTTGAAATTGTACCGCTATCTACTGGATGTGTCAAAGGGCCAACTGCCCCCCTGATTACGACTAAAATTAGCCCAATATAATATATATATATATATATAATATATATATATATCACATATATAAACAGACTTTTCCAAAAATGGTGCCAAAGTGTTCAGGAGGTTATGAAACGTCGAGAAATTTTGTTCCGACCCCTAGGTCCCGCCATCCGACCGACGCCAATAGTGTATGTGCCATATGGCAAATACACTAATAATATTGAAATTAAGAAAAAAAATGTTATTTTAAGGGATGTATTAAGGGGTTAAATTTTTCATTTGGTCATAAAAAACAAACTTAAGTTCACGTATTAAAGCCACAAGGCCTGTATTAGCAAATACACTAAATTGTCGGCAGGGTTTGGCACTGCGACCCGAGTTTTTTGTATCTACAATTGTACCAGGTCTATCATTTGAAATTTGTGACTGCGAAACGCTTTATTCCGGTAATTTTAGAAAATAATTACTTAAAAATTTAGCGACATTTATTTGGTAATTAACTTTTAAATATTTGTGTCAAGGAGCGGGTGCATACCTTAAAATATCGAGGAGTGGTATTATGGAACCCTGCTGGTAATATGGAACCCCTGGTTAATAATGAGTCGGTAGTGACGTCTACCGTCTAGATACCTAAATATCAATTGCTACTCACAAGTCAAGTCGTGTGGGAAATTGCAGCGCATACAACGCGGTATAAGTTCAACAGTGTGAGGTTATGTGTATAACTGAAAAACAAATCTTTATCTGTGTTATTTAATGTCAACACACAGGTGAGTTACATGCTGTGCTGTCAAGTTAAAATAATTCAACTATTGCATAATTATATAATAAGTTAATAACAGTGTGTACACAATTGTGTAATAGAGGATTTGCAATGATAGAAACGATTTTTACATTTTTATGGAGTTAAGAATTATTATCATTATAGTTTTGTATTTCGATAAGAATAAATCGAGTTTTTTTCAAATATCAATTTGTATATTCTTTCTTGTGAACAACACACATGGGATTCTTCGATGTTTGATAATTTTATCAGCCAAAATACTACCTTTCTATCAAAACCTATAACAGATAAAATTGCACTTGATGACAGTTCTTCGAATATCCAGTTTTGATTTTTTTACAATAACTGCTTGTAACATGTAAAAACATCGCTGTATTCTAAATTCGTTCACATATATGCAAACTAAATATGTCTTGACCCTACTAATGAAAAAAATCCGTAATCATTAGTAAAACCCTTTCAGTTACCTAGCCGAGAGTGTAGCGGCGCTATTGTTTACATGGCGTTGCTATGGTTCCTCTATTACAAGTCCCCAGTTCTCGGGTTCTAGCCCGAGAGCTGGTAAAAGTGTCAATTGGATTTTCAATTTAATATAAAAAAAAAAAATAATGAATTGAAAATATGAATTGGTGCTAGGCTCAAATAACCTTAGCTGTTGGCGGTCTTTAAAACACAATTATCAATTACCTTCCAGTTACCGAAGTGGAGTTCCATATTACCACCTTCTTCTCTAATTATTGTAATGTTGTTTTGGTGTAGGCACTATTTCTCATGAATAGGGGGAAGCTCTATTTTCGCATATTTTTCAAAATATCTTTAAGACAGGAGTTAGAGAAGGACCTTAAAAATAATTCCGTGTTGGACCTCTAAACGCTTTAATCCGGCATTGATGACGATGAATTCATAGAGTGACAGAAACATGTACATAAGAAATCTGTACTGTTGATAGATCAAAAATCGTGAAGCCAACATACGTGCGGGTATATATTTCTGTCTTTTTTTATGGGAACCCAGCTGGCAGGTTTCTGATTGGCTACTTCCATAGACAAAGACAGAATTTTTAAAAGAGAGAAGGTATACTATTGACCACTGGGGCACTGAGGTTTTACGTCAATGGCATCCATGACATATTTCTTTGTCTTTATATATTACGTTTCAAGTGGTGTTTATACTTCAGTCCATGGAATACTTCAGTTGATAGTGATATTATTATGCCCAAAAAGACCCGAAACCTGTGTTTACTTCTTATATCACTATGAATTTCAAGGAATATGAGTAAAAACTGTTTTTAACAAAATTAAACTAGGTTACGTTATAATGACAACAGCTCTGTCAAGCGTTTTGTTTACATTTCGTTTAGATGGAACGTCCGTACACCGACCAATGACATCATCGAAATAAATGCGGAATAACTTCGTCAAAAGAGACACAGATATATTTTTGCTCTCTTTGTGGACTTCACTCACCGCACATTGAGTAAATGGACAATCCGCGGTATATAATTAAAGTATATGGGCAGAAACGTTTCTGATTGTTTGACACACCTACTGTGAACAGCACTAAGTTTCCATTAAGACAGGAGTTGATAGTAAGTACACATATAGAGTTGGTGTGTCTTATTCAAGGCAAGGTCCCGAATTCCCAGAACATAAACATTTTTATGCTGGTGGTAAAATAAAAATCGGCACCACTCAGTCAACTTGTCCTCGGGATAAAAGATTTTTTATATCTATTTGTATGTGTTTAAGGTACACTGTCAGTTTTATACTCTTACGTGAAAGTTAGATTATGTCGTGTTACTAAAATAAGTTATTATGGTATATATGTAGTATATAGAGAAGGACAGAAAACGCAGTGTATAGTCTATCCTGTTTTAAATACGAGTGTGTCGAATTTTAT
Source organism: Mongoloraphidia duomilia (assembly GCA_039654895.1). NCBI lineage: Eukaryota > Metazoa > Arthropoda > Insecta > Raphidioptera > Raphidiidae > Mongoloraphidia > Mongoloraphidia duomilia. The sequence goes on from CM077521.1 coordinate 8,850,756, forward strand.
GACTCTGTTTTTATGCTTACAAATGTCACTAGTATTTTGTAGGCAAGTTGAAATTTTAAAAGTATAATATCATACCGGAAGTCTAAAAAGATTGGTAAATTTTGATAAGAAAATTTAAAATTTAAAAAACTCGGGTGGCAGTGCCAAACCCTGCCGACAATATAGTGTATTTGCTAATACTGGCATTGTGGCTTTATTATGTTTGTTTTTGGACAAAATAAAAAATTTAACCCCTTAATACATCCCTTAAAATAATATTTTTTTTCTTAATTTCAATATTTTTATCAATGCAATCTCGGTACCAAATTAAATATACCCTTCAGTAAGTAAAGCACTATCCGCAAACTAGTGTTTTCATAAAATTCGTAAGTCCGGTCCTGTTGGGCCGATTTTATTAAAATTTTAGCAGTACATTTTAATGGTTACTAAAGGGTTAAATTTCAATTTTGAAACGATTCTGAAAATTTTTTCGGCAATTTTGGGCCCAAAAACATTTTTCAACCTCTAAAAACCACCCTTAAAATGGTCCGATTGGGCTCATTTTAAATAGGCTTCGTGCGGTGATGGATTTCAACGTGCCTACCAAATTTCGTCAAAATCAATTAACTCTTTCGAAAGTTATAGCCCGCACACATATATATGTATATATATATATATATATCCAAAAATATAAATATATATATACATATAAAAACAGACATTTCCAAAAATGGTGCCAAAGTGTTCAGGACCCGACCCCTAGGTCCCGCCATCCGACCAACGCCAATAGTGTATGTGCCATATGGCAAATACACTAAAAACCCCCGACGCAAAGAACCAAACCTTTAAAAAGTAAGAAATAAATTATTTCTACTATATCTGGCTCGATGCACCGATTAATTCTTCGTTTGGATGAAATATTTAATTCATAAATGTGTCGGGCACCGCTAAGACATTGGTATTTTTGTCGTTTTACAGTAGTCCGCGACGCATTTGTGATTTAAATATTTCATCCACACGAAGAAATAGTCGATACGTCGGGCCAGATATACCTAATAGAAATTAATTATTTCTTACTTTTTCCGCTTCGATGTTTTTCTTAATTTTTAATTTAGTTTTTCTTTCAAACTTTTTAAACAAAGCAATCAAGAACTGAATATTTGAGCTCAAACTAAGCTTCTAGCTGTAATAGTTTCCGAGATATTTCTACACAAACTGTAGTAGTTGAAGAGCTTGGAAACGGCTGAACCGATTTCCATCAAACATGGTTAAGAACTATCTTACAAATGTCAGCTCTCAAAAAATTGAATTGAAATCGGCTCATCCGTTTTAGAGCTACGATGCCACAGACAGCTAGGACAGACAGACAGACAAAGGTTTCAAATTTATAACACTCCTCTTTTTGTATCGGACGGGGTTTAAAAAAGAGTCCAGTTCCTACGGGAGAAAAGTTAGACAATTAGTCAACAAATGTTTCAAAATATTTTAATAAGCTATACTTAATCAACAAAATCGGTTCACAAATACAGGAGAAATCTGTGAACATACATTCATAAAAAAAAATCACAGATTTCGCAATCCTTGCAACCATCGAGGACATTGGAAATGATAACAGCATATATGAAACATAATTAACTGTTTATTATACACACAATATTTATCAATGCACTGTTTAGTTTTGTCAGGAATAACCCTATTATTCTTCTGTTATATATACGCGTTCACTTTTGCTTGATTACTTAACTTTTAAATGGATTTTTCTACAGTATTTATTAACATTTGCTCAAAAATAACACCGCATATCGTCACAAATACCTGTCAATTAACTAGACATGATATAAAACACATTTCGAAAAAATTGCACTTGTTCAATTTTGCATGATTGCTCCTCACTTGATCGCGACACCGTTGTCTTCGTCGCAAATACCTCTCAATTAACTAGAGATGATATAAAACACATTTCGAAAAAAATGCACTTGTTCAATTTTGCATGATTGCTCCTCACTTGATCGCGACACCGTTGTCTTTTGGCCTTGAACGAAAACTCGTAACTCTGCCCCCATATACGAACATAAACATTTCCAATGTTAAAACATAGGTGCCGAATATAAAACCTCCTCCTTTTCTGAAGTCGGTTAAAAATGAACCACCGTCGACTTTAGAATTTTTCTTAAAATCTATATTATTTTTTGAGGCAATTAACTGCTCACTGCTTTAAAAACACAGGCCAGAAAATTAAAACCAATATTAAAGCAATATATTATTATGTTGTAATAAATAATGTGTAGATATTCACACAAAATCAAGAGAGACAAATTAGTTAACAGCACTCTGTCAATTGCATCAGATGGTATGAGAGTGCGGTATACGATATGTCGTCGTGACGATAGTCGAGCAATCACCACCATACCACCATATGGTGGTGGTAGGTCTGCCACCTATAAACCTATTTGATCGCAAGAGAAGAGAGTGTGATGTACATATAGGTATCATATAAAACCATTGCTGTATTTATTAATGTAAAACATACCTATCCAATCCCTGAAAGGATGGGTGACCCAACGTCATCTTTCAGAACCATGTGTCCAAATCATTAAACTTAGAAAAGTAAGGATTACCAACTCGTCATTTTTGGTATGTGATTATAAACCGTAGTATTTAGAGATCCTCATCCCTTATTCTTTTGGAAACTTCAGATAGTAAGGTCTCTTAACCATAGGCTACTTCTCTTCCCAAGTTCCCGTGCATTTAGAAATTTGGACACATAGGTAGGGCTTTGGGTACAAATAAAGTAAAAAAATCAAAAAACCTCACACCACTCTAAACCTCTAGACCAGCGGCTCCCAACCTTTTTAGTTGTGCGGACCACTAATTTTGTAAAAAAAAATTGAGGCCCACTAACTAAATATGCAAGTAAAAACTATAAACACATAAACACAAATATACATAGACACTTATATATTCGATTGTTCCCATCTCGACCCCTGAAGCTCCGATAATATTTATTTTGTGAATTTGTATGGGGAAAATTAACAGTAATGATGTGCTACCAAAAACATAAATATGATAAAATGCTGCCAGTTCATTCGACTACCTAAAGATTAGAAATATAAAACGCTGGCGATTTCCCTTCCAATCCCAAAATCAAAAATTAGATTGGGAGCATAAGTTCTGAAATAACAAAAGTATAGAAATTAAGGCGGTGTTACAGATGTGGCATTTGTTAAATACCAAATATCAAATGTTTGATATTTAAACATTTAATATTTGAAATGTCACATCTGTAACGTCGCCTTAATTTCTATACTTTTGAAGGTCGAACCAAATGATAGAATATTTTTGGTAGGATATAATTTTTCTAAAATTATAAAATTGCATTCACCAACAACTGTTATCCAAGTTGTGTAAGCAAATCCCTATAGATATATAAATTCGTATTATATTATGAACATCCACTGGTAGTGTATCAGTATATATAGATGATCCATACGTATGCATGTATTTGTGTAGCCGGTATATGAGCAATTGAAAAGGCGTCGAGAGTGACAAATTAATTGATACAGTTTGAATCGGTAATTCACTGCAATAGCCGTCCACAGAACACAAACACAGACAAGCAGCGTTTGCACAGACATATGTGGGCGATAAAATACAGGTTGGCCGGCAGAAGTTGCATAAATTATGTTGACATATCGTTAAAAATCTAATAGAAAAAAGGAACCGCCCACTAATTAGAAATTTATGATTTTATGATTTTTTCCTTTAGACTATTTTTACCTTTCTTCGTGCCAAATTTCCAGATTTTGATGAGTGGGTCAGAATCAAAAAATTCGTGGATTTTTTTAATCTTTTTATCTTATTTTTTACAGGAGTATGAGGTTGTAGACCTTGGTATTTCATATTAATTCCAACTTAATGCCAATAGCCGTTTCTGAGAAAAAGGGACTTGACGAACAGACGGACAGATAGACAGACAGACAGACGGATAACATAGTGATCCTGTAAGGGTTCCGTTTTTTCATTCTGAGGTACGAATAGAGGTGATAATAATATTTTTGCAACGCCTCTATTGAAAACTCGATTTTCGGTACCTGTTTAGCGGGTTGAAATTGAGCGTTTTCATCCCTAGAGATAACAATTTTCAGGTCGGTTCTTTCTATTTTTTAACGTTGTTAAGAGGGAGACAGAGCGATTGGATCCGCATATAATTTTCGAAAACGTCAAATTAAGAAGAAGATAGAGCGATATTGAATCCGCATATAATATTCATAAACGTCAAAATGACAACATAACCCCACATAAATCTGATAGATCTAATATTTTTGCGACTTTGTGTACGCCCAAATTGTAGGTACCTCACATCGAAGTGTCAATAGAGTTGTTGTGAAAAAAATATGTAATTACTCGGTATGAAACTTGGCGTTTGCAACACGTGTGATTGAATGCCCTGTACCTCGGGCAGCAAACTTCACACTGGTTGCAAACGCCAAGTTTCTTACCTATATAGGTACTATTAAAAAAATAGTATATTGTGCGACTATTGGTCGAAAGAGGAGATTCCACTCGTGTGTTTTACCGCACAAGCGTAACGAGTACGGTAAAACACACGAGTGGAATCTCCTCTTTCGACCAATAGTCGCACACAATATTTTGTTCAACTACCACAAGAAACATGTCATTTCGTGGCTCAGCTGAGCGTGGGCGAAATGGGATTTCGCCCACTCTGCACGTCAACAATCAGGGAACTCATTATTTCGCCCACGCTCAGCAGTGTCACGAAATGATTTATTTCTTGCGGGTGTTGAACAAAATATATATATTTTATTATAATATACTATTTAATTATTGAAAATTTCCAGACATTTTCAACATTTTCTGGAGAGAGAGTGTTGTCCCTGTGGGACGTCCGCACTGTATACTGAAAAGTCGACATGCACGGATAGTACAATATATTGATACAGACACAAACCCGATGTATGCAAACGTTTCACAGGATTCTGAATTTGACGTTATTGGTTTTTAAATCAAACCGCTGTTTTGATTAATGTATCTATATGCATGTATATTTACGTGTTGACAATTTACTGTGTGAATTATGAGACCCTTTACTGAAAACTGCTAACTGTATACATACTATATACCGGGTGTGGCTTAGAAAAGGTAACATAGGAAAAATAGTACTACAGTGAATTTAAAGCAGAATCCCAGAATGCGATGAACTTTATAGTTTATAGGTAATCGTTGTGGTATACATTTCAAATATGTTACAATAAAAATTCGAATATTTTATTTTTTGTAACACATGTATGAAATCTATAACATATCGGTGTCTAGTCGGCTACGTAAAATAATATTGTTACGGATCACCTGTATATAAGCGGCAGGCAAGAATTCTGAGAAACGGAAACACACTGGTGCCTACGCGAAGATTCTAGACAACGCTAGAGAATATGAGGACACACTGAGCGTACACCGTGCGCCTTATAAGATAAACAGCGAGTCGACGGGAATCGAGTAGTCAATGGTGAGTCGTGCAATCGAGTGGATCAGTGATATAAATATTAATCAGTTCAACGGAGGTCAGTCAGTCAGTAGATTATACTGTGACAGTGTTGAACAGCGAATATAGTGCGAAATAAATCTGAGTGAATATAAATATACAAACATAAATAATTAGAATTAAATAATCTTTGTAAATATAGTAATTGTTTACTTGTGTTGATTGTCAGAACTGACTTTTGATTGTTGTATTTATTATTGTTGTGTTTTTAATTATTGCAAATAAATATTTATTCCGCCAACTCAGAAAACAGTTTTGTAAACATATATATTGCACGGCTGTAATATGATATATTTGAACTAGCACGAAAAATATTTTATGTGACACGACTTTAGATAAGAGGTGATGCATAAAATATTTTTTGCCATACCCCCTACAAAATAGCTACTTTCGATGTATGTATAGCGGCCATTAATGACCCATTTAACAGGCAGGTGCGCGGAAAATGGATTTCTTTCTGCACTAGCGCAAAAAATAACGAATGCCATAGCAACTTCTGTTTATTCGCTCTATAAGCCTGCGTACGCACGAACTTCGCGGCACACTGGAAGGAAAGATGGCGACGAAAATGAACTGTCAGAATTTTTTGAAAATGACGTGAAAAGTAGGTATTTTGAAGTGGGTATGGCAAAAAATACCATATATGTCTCGTACGTAATGGTATTACGGTTCGTGTGACTGTAAAAACTCGCTGTCGCTCGTTTTTACATACTGTCATCACTCGCCGTAATTTGCCCCATTACGTATCTAGACATACAATCTACTTTTTATATCTTTGTTATTGTACAATTTGCATGATTTTTAAAGGTCATTAAAATAAAAAAATAGGTGTGTGCTTATGACCACACGACAGAAGTGAAAACTTCAGATTTTTTAATTTTTGATGCCATCTATTATAGCACATTTATGAACTAAAAATAATTTATTACTAAAATACTAAAATTGTATTTTTAATTAATTCCACCTTGGTTTCAAAAAAATTATAATTATTGTCAAAGAAAGAATAAAACAAAAATTAAAAAATATGTAAATAAATATCATGTAGAATTTAGAAAAAAAAATACGTCCAAAATTCTGCGATGCCATCAGTCTCCGAACCCAGGTCCCTATGCATACTACGCAAACACGCTGCTAACTGAGTTATTGATACAACAGTATACATTGCCGTTTTTATGATATAAGTATGTCAGCCGGGTTGTGAATTCTTACGGTCGGGTTGCGAACGCTTCACGTTATTTCTGTACCCAGGCAAAGAGTGCCTAACGCGCCTAAGGAAGTTTTCACTTCAAAAAAATGCCAATCGGCTATATGTAACACTTTCATCTGAACTCATTGTATGTATGGTGGTGTGTGTGTGTGTGTATTTATGAAATGGCATTGGATTCTGGCTAACAGCATCGGTTAGCTATCAAACGAACGCCAGTCGAAAATTCAATTTCAACTGATATTTTTTATTGCATGGCAATACTCATAAATTCGTTGACAGGTTTTGCTTTTATTAACTGATAGGTAACAATTCAGAATGAGCTAATGGAATCGTGTTGATTTTTTTACGAAATTAAAAGTGCTATTATTGCCTTATGCTTTAGTGAAATTCGTTGTCAATACATTTGGTATACCTATATAAAGCCAATTTTCGAAATACTGCAAAATTGGAATTTTCGATGATTTTCGAGCATTTTAGGGCAAACTTTGCTTCACCAGGTCCAGATGTCCCATACAAATTTGCGTACGAGTTAATCATTTTTTCAAATTTTATTTGTAATTTTATAGAGAACAAAAATTTAAATTATCCTATGCTTTTGTTGAATTTCGCGAGGGTCGAAGATAGAGCGCAAAACGTAAAAAATTGTACCTATTTATGGTTTTCCCAATGCCTTCCGTTCTGAATTCAAGGTTACAAAATGAATGCTTCAATTTTAGCCGGATAATGACTTTATTTAGTCAATAATTGATCTATTCCTCTTAGTAAATTTTTCATAGTGTATTTCTTCCAAGGAATCGGTCATTGTCTATATAGGATCACTTGACCGTTCTATGGTTAGCCAATGATCGGCGAACGATTGGTGAATTAACACTGGGCCATGCCGTCTTTGGCATATTATGCGAAATTATCACTATTTTTTTTCTTTATTACGTGTATTTTATTATTTCATCCTATTGCACTTGCCAAGAGAAAATTTGCTAAGTTATTACTGTTGACAAACCAGTAATCATTTGACTGATCAACATTATATAATCGTCGCTGGACCAATATGATTTGCCATCGATGGTCCATTAATTATTAATCAATATAGTCGGATGATAACGTCGGTCCATTACTAATGATTAATAATTATTAATTAGAATTAGAATTAATAAGAATGACCAGATAAATTGCATCCATATTTGACCCAATGATGGTAAATAGAGTAGGATGATAAATCGGTCCAATACTAATGATTAATAATTATTAATCATTAGTAATGGACCGATGTTATCATTCAACTATATTTACCATTATTGGGTTTAATATGGATGCCATTATCTCGTCATTCTTGCAAGTCTGACAGCCAGTCATTGCCCGATTCTGGGTCGATTGACCCTATATGGGTGGCTGATTTTTTTTCAGGGTATAACGCAGGAATGAGGGCTACCATATTTTTATTTGGCATGTAAGATATAGGTCAAACGCTTACATTTTTTATTCCTCAGATGGCGGTAGTGGCAAGTGAGGTATGTCAAATGTTTAAAGATTAACGGTGTGCTTAGTCATTCTTCATTTTTTCATTATTAATGGAATAAATAAATAAATATAAAATTGCGATTTAGCCGTTAGATGATTGAATGCGACAGATCACTTGCTAGTGGCACCATCAGGTGGTGGACAATATATAAGCAGTACTGACATTTGAATGACACTATCAGGTGATAGGTAGACCCTCATTGACTGTATTTATTTGCACCTTGAAAATTGCACAACAACGAAGTTTTTTTTTCTTTTCTGTATCCGGAACACATCTCTAGAGGAACAGAGATAGTGATAAAAAAATTGTAATCATTGTGTTGCGGTAGGCAGTTGGTAGTATTTCATATGTGAAGAGCCGAGTCCGTACGTCAAACACTTAAAGCACTCTCTTGTTTCATGAACAGAACAAAAGTCAATATAACGCCTATCTCGCTCACGCACACATACTTATTCGTGTTATCTATTAGTGTTATCTCTTTCTCACTCGATCTGTTGTTTTGAGGACGCTACATCACTGAAAAAAATATCAAGTGCTATTTATTATATTTACCAATTTTCAGTTCTTTGTGTCTGACACCATATCTAATGCACTGTATACGAGGAGAATTCATTTGTACATTTGAATTGTATTTGATGAGCGATTTTTACAAGCTTTTATTTAACTTGCAATGTATGTTTGTGGGTTTGTTTGTTTAGGTCAAAACTTGCAAGTCAATTTTGAACGACTTCCACGTATCCGATCGATTTGAAATTTTGTACACATATGTATTCCCGATGACAATACATGAATAAATCGTTTTTAGAAATAAATTCAACGCCTAAGGGGTCCAAACGGGGATGTAGGGTTTTTTTGACTAATTAACGCCCAGGCCAAATCGCTGAAGCTAGAAACTTGAACTTTGGACAGTTGGTTCCTTTTCTGACGTAATCATCCACTAAGAAAGGATTTTTCGAAATTCAACCCCTACGGGTGTCAAAGGGGGTACAATTTTGACATACTAAAATGAACAAAATAAATATTAGTAAAAAAAACTTTTTAGAGACAAGCTTTTATTTAAATGCACTAAAAAGGAAAAAATAATTTTTAATAATTTAGGTTCATTATTATAAAAGCGTGGTCGTGACTAATAAACCTATCATAGAGTTCACGACCCACGCTTTTATAATTATGAACCTAAATTATTAAAAATTATTGCTTCTTTTTTAATGCATTTAAATAAAAGCTTGTCTTTAAAAAGTTTTTTTTATTAATATTTATTTTATCAACGTTAATAAATAATAATAATAATGCGTTTAACGTCCGTTTCTCGACATTATGTCATAACAGACGCCATTCGCACCATCACTATTTTTCATTTTTACCACTTCCCGTTTTATATATTTTTATTATACGTTGTTGAGGATTTGTTTGTTTTTAACCGATTTCAAAAAAGGAGGAGGTTTTATATTCGGAACCTATATGCAGCGTACATGTACTTATGCTACCAGAAAATGGCTACAAAAATGATAATTTTCTTCGACATTATTTATCCAAAAATCTGAAAAAGTATAAACCAATGAGTTTTCTTTCATTTCGATTCTTAATACCGGTAATAAATTTGTGTATATTTATTTTATTGTTTCCATTACGAGGTAGTAATGCAACCAATATATTATAGCGAAGGGCTTATCTGTGAAACAAACCATTTCTTAGGAAGCACATTATTGCCAATAACTTAATTGTGATATACTGTTATGAACATTTGTACTTATAATAGCACATTATTGTGTGTAGTACAGATATAGTACTTTTACTGTTAGTATCGTACTAATAAACTAACATACTGGCTCGCATCTTGAAGCTAAAACTAAGTAATGGCACCCTTCTAATATCAGCAATATGTTATACGGAAAACGATGTCTGATATCACAAATATGAACGGCGTCATTCAATGTCTGAAAAAAAAAACTCGGGTCGCAGTGCCAAAACCCTGCCGACAATATAGTGTATTTGCTGTTATTATGTGAACATAAGTTTGTTTTTGGACAAAATAAAAAATTTAACGCTTTAATACATCCCTTAAAATAATATTTTTTTTCTTAATTTCAATATTATTATCAATGCAAGTATGCAACCTTTGTACCAAATTAAATACACCCGTCAGCAAATAAATCACTATCCGCAAACTAGTGTTTTCATAAAATTTGTAAATCCGGTCCTGTCGTGCCGATTTTGTTAAAATCTTAGCAACACATTTTAATCTCTACTAAAGGGTTAAATTCCAATTTTGAAACAATTCTGAGATTTTTTTCGGTATTTTTGGGCCCAAAAAATGAAATAAAACATATAATCCTGCCTTTGCAATCGGGTAAAATGCCATGTGTCGCCGCACATACAACCAAAGTAAGACCTCTTATGTATGAACTAGCCGTTACCCGTGGCTTCGCCCACGTATTTTACGATTACAATTTATTATCCCCCCCGCGAAAAATTCTCCTCCTGCGAAGCGAAGTCGGGTTGGTCGTGTTTATTCGCTTGAATTTTATAATACATAACTCATTCGCTTCGCTCGTTCGCTCGGATTTAATTAATACATGACTCACTCGCTTCGCTCGTTCATTTGAATATTAATAATACAATACTTACTCGCTTCGCTCGTTCGCTCGAATTTTATTAATACATTACTCACTCGCTTCGCTCGTTCGCTCGAATTTTAATAATACATTACATTTGTTATCCCCCCGCGAGAATCTCCCCCCTAAATTTGTTATCCCCCCGCGTGAATCTTCCCCCGAATTTGTTATCCCCCCGCTAGAATCCTCCCCTCTAATTTGTTATCCCCCGCGTGATTCTTTCCCCTAATTCGTTATCCCCCGCGAGAATCTGCCCCCCCCTGCGTAGCTTTCTATTAGTGAAAGAATTTTTAAAATCGGTTTAGTAGTTCTAAAGATAAAACAAAAACAAATCTATCACACGGAACCGTATATTTTTCCGGGATAAAAAGTAGCCTATAACATTATCTGACCCCTAAACTACCACTATGCAAAAAATCATGACGATCCCTTACTCTGTGAAAAACAAAAACAAAACTATCCCACGGGAACCGTACATTTTTCCGGGATAAAAAGTAGCCTATGTGCTATTCCAGACTATAATCTATCTCTGTGCCAAATTTCATCCAGATCCGTTCAAAAATGACGAATTTCCATACGAACTTTCATCCCCTATTTAGTCCCCTTAGGGGATGAATTTTCAGAAATCCTTTCTTATTGCTCACCTACGTAATATAAGGAACTCCTATGCAAAATGTCATGCTTCTAACTTCAAAAATGACGAACTTCCATGCAAACTTTCATCCCCTTTTTAGCCCCCTTAGGGAATGAATTTTCAAAAAAAAATTTCTTAGTGCTCACCTACGTTATATAAGAAACTTTTGTGCAAAATTTCATGCTTCTAACTTCAAAAATGACGAATTTCCATACAAACTTTCATCCCCTATTTAACCCCCTTAGGGGTTGAATATCAAAAAATCCTTTCTTAGTGGGTGCCTACGTCACAAAAGGAACCTACTGTCCAAATTTCAAGTTTATATCTTCAGCGGTTTGACCTGGGCGTTGTCTGTCAGTTAATCAGTCAGTCAGTCAGTCAGTAACGGAACTGTTTTATATATATAGATAATATAAAATGAATGGATCAAAATGAGTCCCCCTCGTTAAACCCCTCCTCAGGGGTTATCTTAAAAAATCCTAAAATACGTGTTTTAGTATTTGTTTTAAAGGGTGTTTAACCAAGTTTCAAGTTGATACACGCGGGGAATACAATTTTCTATACAAACATTTTCACCCCATTACATCCCCTTAGGGATTGATTTTCGAAAAATCCTTTTTAGTACACCTTTAGTCCTCTACACTTTGTAAGGAATATACCTTCCAAATTTCGTGTTTCAATCTTCAGTAGTTTAGGCTGTGCGTTGTGTCAGTCAGTCAGTCAGTCAGTCAGTCACGGGACTGTTTTATATGTATATAGATTAATCTAAATTGTAATCTTTTTGGAGCAATTTAAATTTCCAAACTTCTGATTTGATTTTAAGAACTTACTCGGCAAGTCTTGGCAAACGAAACATCAATATTCCCATTGGAAGTTATTGTAATGGGTCCGAAAATCGAAATCAAAATGTATAACAAATTTTTTATGTTTCAAGGTCACTACACTATTTTTACACTATTTTTAGAAAGATGTCTGTGTGTGTGTGTACGTACGTATGTGTCCATTTCTTTCTAAGACAAAATCTCGAGAATGAAAAATGATATCGACTACGTTAGGGTGCCAATCGACGCGTATTAACGTAAATATGATCTGAAAGAAATTTTTTCAAAATCGGTTCAGCCGTTCTTTTTTCTTAACCAAAAAGACTCCAAAAAATAGATTTTACACAATATCTCGCGAATAAAAAATTATATCGACTTCGTAAGGATGTCAATCGAGGCGTGTTAACATCATTTTGATCCGACATAAATTTTATAAAAATCGGTTCAGCCGTTTTTTTTTAAATTATTGTTAAAAATAAATAATAATTATGTTTCAATGATTAAAATGATGGCTTTTCTGTGTAGTATCTAATTTAATTATTGTTATTAAATATTTATCAAACTGGGAAGTTCGTCGTGTGGACCTCAAGGGTCGCACTTTAGTTCTAATAAACGACCCACCTCACGGCTTGTTGGTCATTGTTTCCCTTTTTGTATAACACCCTTCCATTGAGATACACTTGATCATAAACATCCGTTATTGTTCATACATCATATTATCTTTCTCTCATATCGGCCACTGTTTCTTTTATAGCCCTATCTTTGTCCAGCATACACAAACACTATTAGCAACCGTTTCTGTTTAATCGGGTCGAATGTGTCGTTCGTCTGGAACACACATGGCCACCACGATCTGTCGACATTAGTATTAATTCGTTTTTCTGTATCCTCCGTTATATATACACCGTGTTTTTATATTATTTTATTTCTTCGTTTTCAGTATTGGATAGAAAAAATCATTTATGAAGATGACGAACTCATGGGTGGTCTATGGTTTCGATGAAATACCTAGAGTCATTAAATCATTAGCGTACAGATTTGAATAATCATCATTCAAACATTGCATAGGCTATGTGTTTTACATTAGATAAGATTAATTGATGTACGTAATAAAAATTTGTTGCTGACAATAAAAAATATTTTATATTAAAAGGTTGCAGGTAAACTTAAGACCGGGTCACACGGCACGCGGTTTGTGATGGCTCGTGGCTCGTCTTGGTGCGGCTCGTGGTTCTAGATGGCTCGTAGAGGTAGAGTTTCATATTGATATTATCATATTATTGTATTATGAGCCATCATAAAACCATTTGACTCGTGTTCGGCCGAGTCACACGACACGTGGTTTGTGGTGGCTCGTGGCTCGTCTTGGCGCGGCTCGTGGTTCTAGTTGGCTCGTGAAGGTAGGGTTTCATATTGATATTATCATATGATTGTATTATGAGCCATCATAAAACCATTTGACTCGTGTTCGGCCGAATCACACGGCGCGTGGTTTGTGATGGTTCGTGGCTCGTCTTAGCGCGGCTTGTGGTTCTAGATGGCTCGTGGAGGTAGAGTTTCATATTGATATTATCATATGATTGTATTATGAGCCATCATAAAACCATTTGACTCGTGTTCGGCCAAATCACACGGCGTGTGGTTTGTGATGGTTCGTGGCTCGTCTTAGCGCGGCTTGTGGTTCTAGATGGCTCGTGGAGGTAGGGTTTCATATTGATATTATCATATTGTATTATGAGCCATCATAAAACCATTTGACTTGTGTTCGGCCAAATCACACGACACGTGGTTTGTGGTGGTCGTGGCTCGTCTTGGCGCGGCTCGTGGTTCTAGTTGGCTCGTGAAGGTAGGGTTTCATATTGATATTATCATATTTTTGTATTATGAGCCATCATAAAACCATTTGACTCGTGTTTGGCCGAGTCACACGACGCGTGGTTTGTGATGGCTCGTGGCTCGTCTTGATGCGGCTCGACGAGCTATCAAGTGCCGTGTGACGCAGCCTTTAGTGAGACGTGTTTCTCATAAACAATAGAATTTATACGAAAGTTCAGTTTATTTTCTCATAAGTAAGTATACGAAGTTTTATGATCGCGCAAAAATTCTATTTTGAGTTTTCGATCAATTTACGCGTCCTTTGAACACAAGAAAGTGGTTCTTATGTCTGTCTGTGGTCGCACCTAGCGTCCAAACCACTGGATCGATGTTGCCCAAAGTTTGCATGTGTGTTAAATTACCCATTACAGGCCGGTGTACATACATGTAAAGTACTATTTTGTAGTGGGTAAGAAAAAAATATACAAACTTTTCCTCTTTATAAAATTAGTGTTGATTAGAAGTTCCGCCACTGTAAAGGTAATAATAATGAGTCATAACGACTAAATAATAACGATGTACATCATTGAGAAGTTTTGCTTATTAATAGAATAGTCGGTCGCTCGGTGAACCATTCAGAATTATGGCTTATTAATAATCTGTAACGCCATTAAAAGGTGTCTCCGAACAGACTATCTCTAACATGGCTTACAGCGCATATGTTTGTCATATGTCTCATTAATATTTTAGTCGAACTATTTGCAAAAAACAATATTATAAAAAATGTATAGGCATAACGCATCTAATTTGCATGACGAAAGGCTCAAACAGCCGGTACAGATTTTAAAGCATAGATAATTATATTATGTTGGGTTTTACCCCGAGTTTTACAATCGAGTTGTTAAAATCATTTAAAAAACCGGCCAAGTGCGAGTCAGACTCGCGCACCGAGGGTTCCGTACAATAATAAAAATAAGGAGTTAGGTATGCAGGGGAAAAAATTAACAGATTTATTTAAAAGTTTTTTTTTTACTTTTATTTTATATTGTTCTTTTTGGTGGTTCAAAATTTTTTCGTATCAAATTTATTTAAATTAATTTTTATATAGCTGATTAATAAATTTTTCTGGATCGGAAAAGGCTTCCTTTTCAATTTATTATTACTTAAACCGATTCTCACATTTTCAAAATTAAAAAAACAATATTAAAATAGAATATTTGATGAATAAAAAAAACAAAAATATTGCGATCTGAAACCCGGGATCGAACCAAGGACCTTTTAGATCTTCAGTCGAACGCTCTACCAACTGAGCCAGTTGAAAGGCTGGAGTCAAATTTGTAATAAAATAAAATAAATTAATTAAAATTAATTGAATATTTAATTCTAATTATTATTTGCCAGGATTCATGCTACAACACACAATCTGTAAAAATTTCAACTAGCTACCTCTTACCGTTTGTGAGATAGAGCCTTGTGACAGATGGACGAACGGACAACGTAGGTCGTAGACTAATAGGGTTAGGAGGTACGGAACCCTAAAAAACTATTAAGACATACCTTAAGGGTTTTCAGCAAACTTTGATAAAAATTACATAAAAAATCTTAATTTTATTAGTTTAATTTTTTGTCAGTTTAGTTTCATTTAATTCATAAAAAAATTAATTTGTTATTTACATGTAAAGAATTCTAAAACTCAACATCAAAGATTTTATTTGGTAGTGACAAAAAAAACAGCAACTGGTAAATGCATTCTCTCAAATAAAATTTTAAGTCTAAAAATAATTTTATAAAAGTTTTTTTCTCGAAAAAATAAATAAATACGTATATTATACACTTAGATAGACCGGTACAGAACATACTCTTTCGAAAAATACAGTCGACTCTTGTTAATTCAAACCTGCGATAATTCGAACCTCTCTATAATTCAAAGTTAACACGAGTTCCCTACAAAATCTCTTTATATTTCGAACTAAATCAATACATTTTTATGCACTTGGTAATTCGTACGAAAAAATCATTGCTATATAACAAAACGGCGCGTTAATTCGAACTCATCGGCGTCCAACACTCGACAATTCAAAGTTGCAGAGAGAAAGAGGCGAAAAGATTGTAAGTACATACATACATTTTGCGACAAGTTCAAACTTGTATCAACGTTTGTTTGTTGAGCCTTTGTTTCGAACCATTTGATATTTCAAACACTCGATAATTCGTAATATTTTAAGTGTCCCTCGAGTTTCGAATTAACGAGAGTCGACTGTATGTAGATTATATTGTAGTTTTTCCACAGACTAATAATTTCAAGCTTTTATTAAAATGTACAAAAAAGAAAAAAAATTATGCAATCATAATACGTTTCTGGTTCATTGGATGATAAGTCTAGTTCTTCTATTTGCAGTATGTATTTTTACTTCCCACCTCTACTATGGTAGGGAAGTAATGGATTTAGTCCGAAAAAAACATTTCGAGATTTTAACAGATTTTCACGTTTTGAGACCCTAGCAATCGTTTAAGATCATTTTCTGACTGATGTCTGTATGTGTGTGTGTGTGTGTGTGTATGTGTGTGTGTGTGTGGTCAATTTTTCGCCTTCGATATCTTAAGAACGGAACAACATACGGGCATGCCGATTGTTCTGTTGTGTTTATCAGCCTTTAACTTAGATCTGATTAGATTTTGAGTCAAATCGGTTCAGTGGATCCTGAGATATTCAAAAAAACGTCCTCAATGTCACGTTTTAACATAGGTAAAAAAAAATATAAATGAATTCTAGATGTTATAATATGAAAAAAATGTAAATATTTTTTTTCTCTAAAATGTATAGTTTTCGAGAAAAAAAATATTTTACTAAAAAAAATAAAAATTGTACGTAAATCAAGGTAACCATGATTTTTGCTATATTAAGTTAGCCATCAGTAGATCACCAAACAAAAAAGAGGGCCATGCTTTTTTCAAAGAATAAAAATTAAATTGTGTTTTAAAGACCACCAACAGCTAAGGTTATTTGGGCCTAGTCAAAGAATAAAAAAAAAGTGTTTATTTTTTGCAAATATTTACTAGATGGGAAGTATAGGACTGGTCATCAGTCGAATTTTTTCCTTATAAAGTCTTCACTGTATGCTGAAGAGTTTGAGTTGTTGTTGAAGTTTTCCCCTAGTAGATTCTTCTTCTTGTGATAAGCAAAATCACGGTTGACTTACTGTTCGAGAGGTGTCCTGTCACGGTTGCCAATTGTACCGTTTCTCCATCATCAGATCGGAGACATGAAAATATTGTATTGTCAACGGAACTACGTATGTATGTAAAAATTTCAAGTCGACCGGATATGTGGCAGTGGATCAAAATTGGATTACAAGATTTGACCCTACTACTGTTCACCACCGAGAGATATCCCGTCACGGTCGCCAATTGTAACGTTTCTCCATCATCAGATCGGAGACATGCAAAATTTTGTATTGTCATAGGAAGCACGTAGATATGTGTGCCAAATTTCAAGTCGACTGGATATGTGGCAGTAAGTAAGATTTGACCCTACTACTGTTCACCACCGAGAGATATCCCGTCACGGTCGCCAATTGTAACGTTTCTCCATCATCAGATCGGAGACATGCAAAATTTTGTATTGTCATAGGAAGCACGTAGATATGTGTGCCAAATTTCAAGTCGACTGGATATGTGGCAGTAAGTAAGATTTGACCCTACTACTGTTCACCACCGAGAGATATCCAGTTACGGTCGCCAATTGTAACGTTTCTCCATCATCAGATCGGAGACATGCAAAATTTTGTATTGTCATAGGAAGCACGTAGATATGTGTGCCAAATTTCAAGTCGACTGGATATGTGGCAGTAAGTAAGATTTGACCCTACTACTGTTCACCACCGAGAGATATCCAGTTACGGTCGCCAATTGTAACGTTTCTCCATCATCAGATCGGAGACATGCAAAATTTTGTATTGTCATAGGAAGCACGTAGATATGTGTGCCAAATTTCAAGTCGACTGGATATGTGGCAGTAAGTAAGATTTGACCCTACTACTGTTCACCATCGAGAGGTGATCTGTCACGGTCGCCAATTGTAACGTTTCTCAATCATCAGATCGCAGATTTGAAAATATTTTGTCAAATTTCTCATCGGTACTACGTATGTGTATAATGAGAATTTATTTGTTTTCGTGATACCTACTGGAAAATCAGTCAATAAACGTAGACTGATAAAGCGACAATAAATCCTTTTTCCGTATACATCTTCAGTCATTGAATGTACTCTAACTCATGGTTACACAATAATCTGGTTATATTTTAACATAGTAAATTATCCAACATATGTATATTTCTACGTTTTATTAGCTACATACGTATAAATACAAATAAAACATCTTTTTCCTCTACTCTAGGTATTAACTACACATATATGTGAAATACGAGCCTTTTTTAAGTTACTTAATACAGGAATTAAGTGTCCGGATTTGCTAATTTTTCAGATACACATTTGACTAGTCGTCCAAACCGAGTACTGTACGTTAACCGCTCATATTCAATAACAATAGTGAGTTGTACAGATATATGTACCTTATAGTATATGAGTGTATGCCCCTAAGCTTAAAGGGTAGCTACAAAAAGCATATTTTAAACTCTTTAATATTTCCTAAATATTATGTAGTACCTCGACGTTTAATAAAAATAAGTGTGCCCTATTAGAGAAAAAAAGTTAACATTCCCAAGTACGGATTAATAATCTACCATTTTGGTAAGTTATAATGTTGATCTGGTCTGGAACTAAGATTTGCCGTTATTGAAAAAAAAAAGTTCTGTCTGTTTTGCAACAATCTAGAAGCAACCACTTTATAACAACAAAAATTGATAGATTTTAGACAGCACACAGCTATAGGATTAAATAGTACAAATTAAAATAATTTTTTTATAACTCCTGCTTTTAAAGTTCAATATTCGAGCACTGTGAGGCGGGCCGTAAGAGGCGTATTTTAGTCATCGTGCGTGAAAGTCCAAAGCGTGCGTAAAAGTACAATTATAAATTCGAAATTTCCGCACTTTGTACAATACAAGCACTTACTGGCTATCGATCGATGTGTTCCTATATATAGTATCGCGCATACAAAGTCCACATCATGAGAGAGTCATGTTTTTAATGATTTATACAGAAGTTAATAGCTTTAATAAAAATAAACTAAATCGTAACTTAGTCTGTAATTGTAAAGTTCTGAGAACTAGAAGAGCGAATTTTCCGTTTTCATAATTTTTTTCTCTCTCTATTAAACTTTAGAAGCAGTCGTTATAAAAAATTATGTTCGATACGTCCGCTTAAAGTGAGATATCTAGTAGACTTAAATTGAGGCACTCGCTAAAGGGACTGACGCATACACAACCAGATTAAGTGCGCTGTATACCCCCACGAGCCGTCAGGCGAGTGGGGGTAAGCGCACGACATCGTGTCTCAATTTAAGCCTACTAGAATACCTCACTTTACGCACACGTATCGAAAATAACTATTTTTTAATTAATTTAAAAAAAGGACGAACTTAGCTCAATCAATATTTGTGAAATATTATGAAAACAATTAGTGGATAAAAAATATTCAAATCATATGCATAATAGAGTCCTTGCATGATGCTTTATTATACAAATGATTTGTATGAAGTTTTTTAGTGTTCTGTACCAAAATTGGAAAAACGGAGTAAGTAAGCCTTACTCCGATGGCTGTTGGTCAAAAGCTTCCAGATCCAAACGGTACAAGCTAGAGACTCGAAATTTGGCACAGTTAAAGCTTGCTATGGCCCAATGCTGTGGTTTAGATATGGATAAATAATTCGGATTATTATGGGTAATAACGGGAGTCAAACAGGCTATGAAAAAAAATGAAAATATTTCAACCCAATCTAGTAGGATGTCTAATGAAAGCTAGTGACCCATAGAAAACACATTTTTTTAAATTATTTGGTTAAATTTGTTTAAGAAAAAATAAAAAACTGCGAAAATTGCTTGTCTTACCCCATCTCACCCCATTTATTCCTAAAGTACCCTACCTTAATCAGAAAAACCTGAAATAAATTTAACAAGTGTATCATAACATCAATATTGATCAAAAAGTATAGACAACATTATAAAGTTTAGAATGTTGAAGAAATTACAGATTAACTGTTGCTAAACTAAGCAATTGAATGACACATAACCTAGTTTTTTCAGTATGTTCAGTATCAAAGTGAATTGGCACGGAACACTCAATACGCAAGGCCCGACTCGCACTTGACCGCTTTTTAACCAACTTCAAAAAAGGAGGTGGTTCTCAATTCGGTTGTATTTTTTTATGTTTGTTACCTCAGAACTGTCATTTATAAACCGATTTGGAAAATTCTTTTTTTATTGGATAGGGTATACCTCGAAGTTGGTCCCATATAAATTTTACTTAAATCGGTTCAGTAGTGTGGCTGATTTTAATAAAAGTGAGTAGCGGCGTGTGATTCCTTTAAGGTAAATGTCACTTTTTGACACATCACATATCGGTTTAATAAAAAATGAAAAGTCAGTAACGGCGTGTGATTCCTTTAACTAAAAAGTAAAAAATAAAAAACGTTTTAACAAAAACAAAACTCTTTCAAAAAGCCACAAAAAAAAGGAAAATAATAAAACTTTGAGGTCTGCGACATTTTAATAAAATATGAAGCTGGTTAAAAAGTGCCAATTAATATCTACTTTTTAACCGACTTCATATTTTATTAAAATGGCGCAGACCTCAAAGTTTTATTATTTTCCTCTTTTTTGTGGCTTTTTTTTTTTTTTAAGTTTTTTATTTATTATTCAGAATGAATATATACACGCGGAAATTCGAAATTTTAAATCTGAGAAACATTGAAATGTTTGTTGAAGCCCAATAATTTATTAACGAGATCTTTGTAATTTCATTTTTTTGCGTGATTTTTTTAGGTATTGTTATTCTGTTTATCTCTTACTGGTATCAATCGCGAATAGCTAAGCCGAGTTTGGTGAAACTTTGTACGTTAATAAAATAAGATTCTTGTTAAAACCGAAATTACCGCGAGCAAAGCCGTCGTTAAAGACTACTTTATAGTTAAAGTTTCTTGTATAAATAAATTTAAATTAGACAAAGGAAAATACTGAATCATACTTGCGATAAAACAGCATGTAATATTCTTTTCGCATACTTAATATAATCACCCTCATTTTTTTCCTAACAAAAAATATTATTTTTATGTAACATTTTTGGGTGAAATAATTTAATTCTTTATGTTTTTATTCGTAAATTGACCGTAAAGGTACAAGAAAAATATTTGTGCTAATATAAAGTACAAGAAAAATTTATATTAAAAGGCGAAGTTAATAAAATAAAATTAAAATTAAGTGTAACTTAAATAATACAGTTCTACCACAACCTTTAATACTTGGAAATATTTTAAACCAAATTATTATTCAAATTATAACGAGAAATCTATATACGGCTTTTAATATAAACATAAGAAATATGAATAGACACCTATACCGTAATAAATTCACTATATTAGTGAAATTAACATAAGAATATCAGACGAATTATCGCCATGATATTTATATAGAAGGCTATATAGGAAAAATTTTGGAGCATACAAGTAATTCAAGAATTACAAGGCGCGATATTCATGTAGGTACTGTGTGTAAACGGTTTTATCGAACATAGGGAAAATAACACTGAGAAGATTTATAATTTTGTAGTAGGCTATGAGCCATAAGACCAAATATAAATATGTATTGGATTTCATAGAAAAAATAGTACAGTGAATTTTTTCAGCAATTTTCCATACGGTTGACTATTAAGCGTAACTCGGAACCGGCTAAATAAAAACAGTCATGATGTGTCATAAGACACCCGACAGAAGCTATGCTTCTTACCCATTGTATATAAAACCGAATTTATCAAAGATATAAATAATACAATTAAAACGTTATTATTTGATCGCCATTTTGAAATCTGACGCCATTTTATTTTTTTGTGTCTTGTTAAATTCTCAAATATCAATTTTCAAAAGGATCAGATAATTTTTACCAAGAAGTATATACCTATGACCGCCATTTTGAAATATGACGTCGTTTTATTTTTTTTGTGTCCTATGGAACTCTCAAATACCGATTTTCAAAAAGATCGGATCATTTTTGCAAAAAAGTACATATGGCCGCCATTTTGAAATCTGACGTCATTTTATTTTTTTGTGTTCTATGGAACTCTCAAATATCAATTTTCAAAAGGATCGGATAATTTTTACAAAAAAGTACATACGGCCGCCATTTTGAAATCTGACATCATTTTATTTTTTTGTGTCCAATGAAACTTTCAAATACCGATTTTCAAAAGGATCGGATAATTTTTACAAAAAAGTACATATGGCCGCCATTTTGAAATCTGACGTCATTTTAGTTTTTGTGACCTATGAAACTCTCAAATATCAATTTTCAAAAGGATCGTATAATTTTTAGAAAGGAGTACAACATATTTGCGCCATTTTGAAATCTGACGTCATTTTATTTTTTTGTGTCCTATAAAACTCGCAAATATCAATTTTCAAAAGGATTGGATAATTTTTACAAAAAAGTATATATAATGGCCGCCATTTTGAAATCTGCCGCCATTTTATTTTTTTGTGTCCTATAAAACTCAAATATCAATTTTCAAAAGAATCATATAATTTTTACAAAAAAGTACATAATTTGACCGCCATTTTGAAATCTGACGCCATTTTATTTTTTTGTGTCCTATAAAACTCTCAAATATTAATTTTCAAAAGAATCGGTTAATTTTTACAAAAATGACGTTACACTTTTCACGTAAATCGGATCAGTGGTTCTCGAGTTATAAACTTTCAAACGGACATACAGACAGAGAAAGCCAAATTGTTCAGGAAGATATGAAACATCGAGAAATTTTGATCCGATCCCTAGATCCCGCCATCCGACCGACGTCAATAATTAGTTACAGGTCATTTTAACTCAGTAGGCCATGGTTTTTAAACACAAAAATCAAACGTCACCAGTCAAAAAATTGAATGACTATATTATAATGTAGCACCCGTTTTTATTTTAAGTCAAAGCATACGCTGTCTTCCAATATCCATATCACACTGTGCAACAGACAAGGACAACCGAAACAAGTTCGCGATTTATTAGATAAAGTCGCATTTATATAGTTGAAATTAGCAATTAAATGTGTATAAAAAAACTGTTTTCACACAATATTATACATAAAATCTATCTAAAATTTTCTCCTCTTTCGTTTAAGACAGGTTTCGAATCGATCTGACTTGAATTGAGCGAACTATAAGCAAAAAACACCGTTTTTTCTAATTTGCTCCCCTCTGGGGCCAAAATTCAAAAATCGGGCGACGTTAGGATCAAAAAGACCCCGAGAGGAATCGAACAAAAAAAAGTTTTTTAAAATCGGTTAACTCGTTTGGGCTGTACGACTGATACAAAAAATCCGTCACAGATTAACAGAATAACAGATTAACAGATTAACAGACAAAGCGAGTGTATATAGGCGCTTCTAGCTTCGCTTTAGATCGCGCCTAAAAATGTAAATGCATCGCCGGGAATCGAACCCATAGTATAGGTGTCTATTCATATTTCTTATGTTCAAATTATTATTATTAACAAGAAATTATTAGTCCATATCCGTAAATAAAATCACATATTAGTGAATAACACAATATATCAGATGACATAATATTATCGCCATGATTTTTAATAGAAGGCTATAAATATAAGAAAAATATAAATGTCACTGTCGGGACTTGAACCCGAAACTCTCGATTACGCGTCAGGCCAGTTTCCAATTACTCCACAGTGCCAACAGTAATCAATTTTAATTTCTCTTATATATGCACAGTGTACCGCAGAAAGCTATTTTTATAAATGGCTGAATGCCTATTATAATCACATCAAAATACAGAAGATCTGTAAGGTAGTTACGGAAATATTATAATTAACAAGAAATTAATTAATTATAATTAACAAGAAATCATGGCCATAATATTATGTCGTCTGATATATTGTGTTATTCACTAATATGTGACTTTATTTACGGATAGGACTAATAATTTCTTGTTAATTATAATATTTCCGTAACTACCTTACAGATCTTCTGTATTTTGATTTGATTACAAATTATTTTTGTTAATTATCTGGAAAAAAATAGATAACTTCATCAAGAAAGAGTCGATTTTTAAACTAAATTCATGGATAATATATATAAAATATTCAAATATTGCTAAAGGTATAGATAAAAGATTTTAAAACCTGCTTAAAAACTCTCCAGAGTAATATAGATCGTGGATTTCCGTTCATCAAAAATCGACTTTTTCTGGATTTATCCGAGAAAAATGAATTGAATATTGTGGGTTTGCTGATGACATATTGATTTATTAATAGATTTTTTTATAACGGCTGTTTAAGCAATTAACGATATTAATAAAATTAAGAAAAATCACAGAATAGTGGACAAAATATTTGATTTATTAAATGTACAACGTTTTGTCTATAGATTTAGACTTTTTCAAGTCTGAATCTATAGACGAAACGTTGTACATTTAATAAATCAAATATTTTGTCCACTATCCTGCGATTTTTCTTAATTTTATTATAATCACGATGGACACGATTTCTAATATAAATTAAGAATATTATTGAAGGGCAGCCAATTACATAATTGATTCCTGCAACTATGGTTGGTAAAATGATTTTTTCCGATGTTGCAGGAAACAATTATTATGTAATTGTCTGCTCATCCAAAAAAATTCTTAATATTGATCTATGAACTATGAAGAAAACCGTCATCAGTCTAGTCTTATTTGGGAGAAAATAAAAAAAACCCGAGGAATCCCCTAAAAACCCTAAGTTTAAAACGTTTTGATCTAATAAACGATGCATCAGCCAGACCCTCTGAACATGACGGATAGGCTGAACTCTCTTTTTTCTCCTACCTAGGCCGAAAGTTCGTACTTTCGTCCCTGCCAAGCGGGAACAAAGTCGCTCTTTATTCCCGTGGTACGGACAAGTGCGCGTGCGCAATAGTACTTATGCCGGCTCTCACGCACCTATTTCTGTCTCCTACACATTAAAATTATTTCCTTTAAAATTATTTTTTAATAATTTTAATAATTTTTTTTCAATTTTGCGAACTTTCAGTCTGGCAGGAGAAAAAATAGTATGCGCAACACAGGAGAAAATTACTACATTTCCTCCCTTATGGCACAATGTACTATTTTGGTATGTAGTGACCATGGAACGTCTAAGTCCGTCAAAATATCCTGTAGTCGCTCGAAAGTAAAAAATAAACAGCTGATATATCGTAGAACATCAATAGATCGTCAATGTGCACAATGTGAATGTGTCAGATGTATTGAACATGTATTGGTTTTGCTGGTGACAACACCAATCGGTTTTCAAGTCATTGGTGCGTTGCAATAGTCAATGGACTGCGTTGTAAAGGCTGATGCACTATATGCATCGTGTGGAGAGACTGCGCCATACGGTGTATGCGTCCCCACTGCCCCATCTGTCCCCATCGAAAAGCCAGAACGACTCGTCAACACCAAGTAGCAGACTTATTTCTAAATTATTTGTTTTTTGATTTCTTATTAAAATGCATATGCTTAATTTTTTGGGTTCCGTACATCCAATGAAAAAACAGAACCCTTAAAGGATCACTCTCGTGTCTGTTTGTCTGTCTGTTTGTCTGTAACAGCTTATTTTCTCCGAGGGCTTGAGAATAGTCGAGCGTTTAGCAATGCTGTTGTTTACATGGCGTTGCTATGGTTCCTCTATTACAAGTCCCCAGTTTCCGGGTTCTAGCCCGAGAACTGGTAAAAGTGTCAATTGGATTTTCAATTTATTATTAAAAAAAAAATAATGAATTGAAAATATGAGTTGGTGCTAGGCCCAAATAACCTTAGCTGTTGGTGGTCTTTGAAACACAATTTTTTTTATTTTCTCCGAATCTACTGGACGAAAAAAGTTGAAATTTAGTACATGTTATATAAAATTAGGTGACCCAATCACGAACCTATAATAGCGTAAATA
The DNA here is from genome assembly GCA_039654895.1 of Mongoloraphidia duomilia. Taxonomy (NCBI): domain Eukaryota; kingdom Metazoa; phylum Arthropoda; class Insecta; order Raphidioptera; family Raphidiidae; genus Mongoloraphidia; species Mongoloraphidia duomilia. The sequence goes on from CM077521.1 coordinate 8,876,987, forward strand.
AACGAATTCTGATTTTGGGGGTTAACTTTGGGGAAAAAATTTGAAAATAAAAAAAAAATTGTTTTCAAGAGCATCATGTGACGTATCAAATGAAAGGGCTCTCTATGAGAAATGAAAATATATTTTTTTTATAATTTTCAAAACGCATAGTTTAACAGATATTAATGAAAATATACGAAAATCGAGCATTCCCCCCCCCTTAGCTTCGAAACTACTGAGCCTAAATTTTCGAAAGAAAAAGGGAATATAGAGCCTCACTCATAGTTTATAGGAAAACCTAAACGGAAAAAAAATCCTAAGTCTTTATAAATTCCCACGGGAAACGGAATTGTATTGAACTCTCTCCACGCGAGTCCGACTCGCCCTTGACCGGTTTTTTTAAATGTTGTAATGTTATAATTTCTTCAAACACCCCGATGTAATCAAGACGCTAATGACCTAAGTTGTTGACGCGTCTATAATTTACAATAAATAAAAAATAAAACAAACACCCCGACGTTCACATATTTTCTTCAACTAGAAAAAGTTCTAAATAAATAACAATATATGAGTTAGGTAATTGTGGACAACAATATAATAATTATTAATTAATTCAACAATGAATTTTGAATCCACAAGGCATCCACTAGGTAGTGAATAGTATTTCTTAACATATCAGTTTGACGTTTAACAATCATGATGGCATAATATGCTGACTGATATGTTAAGAAATACTATTCACTACCTAGTGGATGCCTTGTGGATTAAAAATTCATTGTTGAATTAATTAATAATTATTAGAAAAAGTTCAGATCAGAAACCGCCAAGTAACTATAAATTAAATTTCCCTAAACTCTAGACTCTTCTAGTTCTTCTTGCATGTCGCAATAGTGACAGGTGAGACAGTGTTGCAAGTGCAAGGACGTCACTGTTCGGTGTACAACATATTGTTGGGGTAGGCACAGTTTTGGAGATAGGAGAGACGTCGATATAGTAGTGACCGGTTCGCTGACGACACAACACGTTGGATGCCGGCCGCACATTTGAAACATGGACACATGGCAAATGTGTACGATCATTGATTAGATTGCATCGCGAACTTGATAAATTAGTATACAGGTTGTTACGGTAAGCCCTTCACTAATTTCTATTAAAGCTTGTTCCTAAAACTGCAGTTTACGTCTCATTTTGAAGACAATTTTGCCCACTGGACCACACTGTCCTCGTCTGAAAGAGGAAATTGTTCCAGGAGACCTGCAGCCACAGACAGTGGCGGCGCTAGAATTTTTTGTTAGGGTGGGCCAGACTTGGGCATGGTGTTCTGAAGGTGCGCCAATAACATTTGTTCCCAAAATTTCAGTGCTCGTCAAAATTTTAACCCAGATTACTTGCTATAGAATTTACAAGAAAAATTGTTGAAATTTCGAGAGTAAAAAACGTATTTAAAAGATAAACTAGAGATTGGGAATTATTCTAGGGTGGGCCAAGGGGTGGTCCAAGACAGTTTAAGGTGGGCCAAGGCCCACCCTCTAACGCCGCCACTGAGCACAGAAGCCCGGAAGGTACCAAAAATGTATTGACGCCGGTCGTGAAAGCATCCTTTTATCATTCCAAGAAGACAGCCCCGGATCTTCAATTTTTTTTAGGCGGGGCAAAAACTGAAAAATGCCGCCCCCGCACTTATATTTATTTTTACCTTTATCATCTTTATAATTTCAGCTATCAGATGTCCACTAATTGATTGACATTTGGGCGGAGCAAAAACTGAAAAATGCCGCCCCCCCCCTTATATTTATTTTTACCTTTATCATCTTTATAATTTCAGCTATCAGATGTCCACTAATTGATTAACATTTGGTCAAAGTTAAGTAAATGATGAGTTGTCCATTCGTCTGTAAAGTGCGAATTTGAATTTGGCCGCCCTCTGAACTTGCCGCCCGGGGCATAGGTTCCGGCTTGCCCCCCCCCTAGATCCGGGGCTGCAAGAAGAAGAAGAATGGTGGATTATAGACGCTCGACAACAGACGTCATTAGCGTCTGTTTATCATTCGATTATTTCTTGGTCGTTGGTAGTATCTAGGTATGTTAATTGATAAACAACCGGTATATTCAGGAAGTGTGGGTTGTGTAAGGGTGTGAAAGTGGTGGCGCCTAACGCGTTGCAGTAGAGAAGCTAACATTCACGCCGGCCGTCTGCTACCAATTGCATCATTTGGTCCATTGACTGTATTAATACGGATACATATATCACGCATTCCACAATATTACTCCCGGATTACAAATCAATTGTATTATTTACATACAGACTAACAGTGACGGCACGTGAATAATCAAAGTTCCCTCTAAGCTGCCGCGCACTATTTTTACTTCCCACCTCTACTATGGTAGGGAAGTAATGGATTTAGTCCGAAAAAAATATTTCCAGATTTTAACAGATCTTCACGTTTTGAGACCCTAGCAATCGTTTAAAATCATTTTCTGACTGATGTCTGTATGTGTGTGTGTATGTGGTCAATTTTTTGCCTTCGATATCTTAAGAACGGAACAAAATACGGCCATGTCGATTGTTCTATTGTGTTTATTAGCCTTTGACTTAGATCTGATTAGATTTTGAGTCAAATCGGTTCAGTGGATCCTGAGATATTAAAGAAAACGTTCTCAATGTCACGTATTAACATAGGTAAAAAAAAATATAAATGAATTTTAGATGTTATAATATGAAAAAAATGTAAATATTTTTTTTCTCTAAAATGTACAGTTTTCGAGAAAAAAAATATTTTACTAAAAAAAATAAAAATTATACGTAAATCAAGGTCACAATGATTTTTGCTATATTAAGCTAGCCATTAGTAGATCACTAAACAAAAAAGAGGGTCATGCTTTTTTTCAAAGAATAAAAAAAGAATGTTTATTTTTTGCAAATATTTACTAGGTGGGAAGTATAGGACTGGTCATCAAATTTTTTTTTTGTATTCTGCGCACAATGGGCTTTTCACCACTTTTTTATTTCATTTTATAGAAGAATTGCATCTAAAAATGGCAAAAATCCAAATTTCACAAAAAAGGGTCAAACATTTTTTTTGAAACGATCCTTAACATTAAATTTAAACGTCAAACGAAATCTCTTTTGACTTCAAACACAGGCACAGGACCCCCCCCAACTTGCACACTTTTACATGCGTTTTGAACATTTTTGCTCCCATATACTTTTGTACCGCGCAGTCAGCGAAAAATTAGAGGGAACATATGGCTCATGATTCGTAATCAAAATGGAATATTATATAGAAATTAACTTTTTTCAAACTCTTTTTTAAAAGTCGGCAAAAATTTGTCGTTAATTTCTGTTTAATTTAAACTAAAATATAATTAATTAAAACACCGTTTAACATATCTTATTATTTTGCCCAAAATATATAAATGAGAGAAATACTTATTATCATATTATGAACTTACTTAACTCCAAGGTGATGATTCCAGCGTAACTAAAGAACTCAAGTTGGTAGAGTTGATAAATCTGAAACAAGAAATTTAATTGTTTTCTCAAAAACTAAACGGAAAATAACAATTTTCGAAATTTTGAATATCGTTTAGATACAGATTTAAGGTCAGTATACTGGAATTTATAAAAAATAGAACAAAAGGTTGCATTTAAAAGTACTAAAATATTTTTCTAGGATGTTGTACCACTTCTTTAAATAATATTTCTTATTTAATAATTACTATTTACTTTTTTCAAAATCAATCACTTGTCATCGTTCTTCAAAATGAAACTCTTTTAAATATTGGTATACCTATATGATGTGAATAATTAAACCCTTCGTTCGCTGTCAATGACGATGTGCAACTATTGCACATAGTGCACTTTTAATTAATTCATATAACATATTGCAAAATAACTGCATCCATGATGTCACTTTTTGATTCATAAATTTTATGTTCGATATTAATGCCAGTTTAGTTTTATGTGTGTCACTTAATTTGTAGTAAAATGCATATATTGTTAACAAACTAATGTATCTCTATGGCCTACAGACAAAAGCGCCTATGTCAACTTTGTGACTGGATAAATAACAACGATTTTCATTCAAGATCCAGTTTTTCATTTTTCGGTCCAGTAAAAATATCATACGGCACATTCATGTTACACGAGCGTTATTAACGCCAAATCGGTCGAATTTGATTCATCGACGTATAAATTTTGTTGTGTAAAATGTAAAAGTTATTTTGAATCGGCCTTTATATAATTAAATAATTCTTTATTTAGGCGGAGAGCTGGCAACGGTTTTTCTCAAGTTAGTGTCTACGTAAGGCAAAATAATATTAACAATCCCTGTATAAGTGTTCCCCATTTGAGAATCTGTAAGTCTGGCAGCCTTTTTCCCTTGCGTTTTAGGTGGCAGGGAGAAAGTAGACAAGTAAAATATGAATTTTTAACTTCCCATTGGAAGTTATTGTAATGGGTCCGAAAATCGAAATCAAAAAGGAAAAAAAATTTTTATGTTTCAAGGTCACTACACTATTTTTACACTACTTTTAGAAAGATGTCTGTGTGTGTGTGTGTGTGTGTACGTATGTACGTACGTACGTACGTACGTATGTATGTGTCCATTTCTTTCTAAGACGAAATCTCGAGAACGAAAAATGATATCGACTACATTGGGGTGTCAATCGACGCGTATTAACGTAAATATGATCTGAAAGGAATTTTTTTAAAATCGGTTCAGCCGTTCTTTTTTCTTAACCAAATAACCTCCAAAAAAGTAGATTTTACACAATATCTCGCGAATAAAAAATTATATCGACTTCGTAAGGGTGTCAATCGAGGCGTGTTAACGTCATTTTGATCCGACATAAATTTAATAAAAATCGGTTCAGCCGTTTTTTTTTTTTTTTAATTATTGATGTTTTAATGATTAAAATGATTACTTTTCTGTGTAATATCTAATTTAATTATTATTATTAAATATTTATCAAACTGGGAAGTTCGTCGTGTGGACCTCAAGGGTCGCACTTTAGTCCTAATAAACGACCCACCTCACGGCTTGTTCATGTATCTAATAATGCAACACTTTTTTTTATTCTAAGATTAAATGAGTAATAATTTAGAATACATAAATAAACATTGCCTGCTCGATTGACCATTCTTATCATGTATAGTTAAATTTATTTATAACTAGCGATCCTGCCCGGCTTCGCCCGGGTGCTAAGAGTTTATGAACCTCGTGCGTAATATATCTTATTGCGACACTAGATATACAATCTACTATTGTTATAATAATAATGCGTTTAACGTCCGTTTCCCGACATTATGTCATAACAGACGCCATTCGTACCATTACTATTTTCCATTTTACCCACTTCCCGTTGTTTTCTACATTTTTAAACTTCAACTTTTTTTATTAATAGCAATGTGCGAATGGAGGAATTATAGGAAATTAGGATAAGATAGGCAATTTTGGGAGCAGGACTTTGACAGGTAATCGGCGATGGCCTTGAATAAGGAACCATCTCGATATTCATCTGGAATAATTGAGGGAAACCATGGAAAATCTCAAACAAGATGGCCGGTATAGGAATTACCGTTTCTCGACGTGAGGCAGTAGGAAAAAGTTCTAGCCACATATGCTCCCGTCGGGATTCGAACCCAAAACATTCCCAATGCGAGTCTAGTGCTGTACCACTAAGCTACATCGCTGCGTTACTATTGTTATATCTTCGGAAGGTTCTTCATAAAACTGAGGTTAGCGATTTCAAAATTTGGGGTGATGGGGTCTTACTTTTTTGAGGAGAATGAACAAACCGTAACTGTCAACGCTCAACGTTATGTTTCCATGTTGGACAATTTTTTTGAACCTCAATTGGAAGAGCTAATGGGAGAAACAGATATGGGGGACATCTGGTTCCAACAGGACGGGGCTACGGCACATACTGCTAGAGTTTCAATGACGAAGCTGCGACAGATGTTCCCTACGCACCTCGTCTCTCTGAGGGGTGATGTGAGGTGGCCCGCGCGCTCACCGGATTTGAGCATTTGTGATTTTTTCTTGTGGGGCTACCTGAAGGAGAAGGTTTTTAAACATCGGCCTCACACCTTGGAAAAACTCAAAGAGCGAATTCGGGAGGAAATTGGCGTTATACCAGTCGAAATGTGTCAAAATGTGGCCGAAAACTTCAGAAATCGCCTTCATCAATGTATCGCTGCTGGCGGCCATCATCTTTCTGATGTCATTTTTAAAACTTGATACATAAAACGACATGATGTACTGAAGAAAATTAAATAAATCTAATTTCTGTAAGTTGCGTAGTTTTTTCTTAATAGCCTTTCAAAATTGCACTGTCTGTTTCGCCGCACCCTGTATATCACTAAATGTCAAATTTATAGTATAAACGTTAGGGTAGAAATCAATTACGAGTTAATATCGTGCCATTCACCTATTAGTAAATAGACACGGTAATAATATAACATCCCCGCGTATCCTTTTCGATGGTGCAACGTCGTCATGGACTCATGACACGACGACGAACAAGGAGGCGATCTGAATCAGCTATTGTGTGACCATAGCATTGTAAAGTTGGCTTTAATAGCCAATAAACATGTCAGATATTATAGTGATGTCTTCTTTATAAGAAGATAGAACGGCAGACAGTGAGTAGTTTCACATGAAAATCGGAAGCATCGATGCTTGAGCGATAAATGACCCATGACGATTTTAACAAGGCTATCTCCTCCATATGCAATACTTGCGATGGCCCATACTCTATAAAATTGGAACATTGGCGTATCCCTAAATACAGTACCGTCCAACAAAAATTAGTACTCTCATAGTATGTGTAAACATACTGTGTTGGAATGTGTGTGTGTTTGTGTAAAAATAAAAAAATGGAACATTGGCCTATCCCTAAATACAGTACCGTCCAACAAAAATTAGTACTCTCATAGTATGTGTAAACAAATTATGTGTTTTAAAAGACCACCAACAGCTAAGGTTATTTGGGCCTTGCACCAATTCATATTTTCAATTCATTATTATTTTTTTTAATAATAAATTGAAAATCCAGTTGACACTTTTACCAGCTCTCGGGCTAGAACCCGGGAACTGGGGACTTGTAATAGAATAACCATAGCAACGCCATGTAAACAACAACATTGCTACACGCTCGGCTATTCTCAAGCCATAGTGTGTAAACATACTGTGTATATGTGTGTGTGTGTGTTTGCGTAAAAATAAAAAGCAATATTTATTATTTCAAATTTGCATTTATACCGAAACGTTAGTATAAAAGCAAATTTGAAATAATCAGTATTGCTTTTTATTGATCCTCTGTGCCACGGAAGTGCCCACTTCTAACAATTTCTACAGATTTTTTTTTCATGATCAACAATACCGTTATTTTATTCTACAAAAAATCTTTCATTCATGTTTCTAATAATTTTATAGCATTTTTGTGTCCGATTCATAGGTACTACGCCACTGAATTATAAATGCGGACGCATTGATCCATGCAAATCATTGCATGCCACTTGCAATACGTTGAGATACGTTGAGAGGTTTTAAAACCTATCATGCGGTTAGGAATCTGCTTCTAATAGTCTCATTATCGGTGCAATAAAACAAATTTCTTGAAAGTTTGTGACTTTCACAAATCGGTTGAACATAAAAAAAGGATGTGGGTCTCGGGACCCCCGACAGATGTGAAACATCAAAGAAAACGTTATTGAATTCGGTGGTATTCTCTATGTTGTAGTATATATTTTTTCAAAAGCAGCAACTAACTGTTATGCTGACGTAATCCTATATACTGCACTGTAACACACGCGGTTGCCCGAGCGCGCGGAAGCCGAGAGAGAGAGTGCCGCAGTGGTGGAGAGTACAGCAGCGAGGGAGCGGACCAAACATTTCGATGCATATTTCCCCTCACGCGGCTGTTCACAGCCCGACATATGATGTTTCACATAAAAAATCTATATATATAATTTTTTACTGTTTGTCTGTCTGTATGTCTTTACACGTCCTTCAGAAGTCCCCCTTTGACCTAGGAAACTGAAAACTCGTATCGTATAAGGCACGGGACAGAACCTAACAGAGTCGGATTTTCGAAGTGCTGCCTGGGGGACAGAAATAGGGGAGGTTTTCAAACACAACATTACAACAATTAATATAATTTAGTAAAATTAAGCAAAATCGCAGGATAGTGGACAAAATAATTTGATTTATTAAATTAAATGTACGACGTTTCGTCTATAGATTTAGACTGTTTCAAGTACATACTTGAAAAAGTCTAAATCTATAGACGAAACGTCGTACATTTAATTTAATAAATCAAATTATTTTGTCCACTATCCTGCGATTTTGCTTAATTTTATTATAATCACGATGGACACGATTTCTAATATAAATATAATTTAGGTTTAACAATATGAACGGAAATTATAATTTACAAAATATGTAAACATTTTACATTTTAAACCGTCGTAATTTCTAAACTCAGGTTTAATCGAATCAGAGTAGGTACGTTTTTCTTCGGTTTTTCTATAAGACACATAAAATTATGAGATATTTTTATATTTTTCCATGTACCTATCACAGGGGTCGGCAACCTGCGGCTCACGAGCCGCATGCGGCTCTTATGATGTCAAAATGCGGCTCTCCAGTTCCATGCGCAAATATTAATAATTATATTATTTTATTTTCAAAACTCATAAAAAATATTATACTGCAAAAAAAAACTTTAAACAGGATAAAAACACTCAACAGAGAAGGTGGAGTAGAGAGTATACGGACAGCTGACATTTTTTAAATGTGGCAACACTGTTCTGTTTGTTTAGTTATTGGTGCACTGTGTCGTCACGGTCCTGATCCTAATCCTAATAAAATACCATGATATTGAAATAAAAATGTTAGTGGCTCTTTAAAACTGGGAAATTTTGTAAATTGTAACGTTTGGCTCTTCCGTCTCAAAAGGTTGCCGACCCCTGACCTATCACAATATTCTTTTCATATGTTTCCATGCGTTTTGCAAAACTGCTACTTTTCTGACACTTTTATTGACCATACTGCATGCTGCAGTAAAATTTGTATTCCATGAATGTATAATTCCTGGTAAATTTTTTAGATTTTGAAAAAAGACAATATTTTAAACACAAGATTTTGAGTTACGGTAGACGACTAGTGGGTACTAAATAAATACATAATTAAATCATAACGATTTTTGTTCCCTTTTGTCCACATCATATCTACAACAATTAAGTAGTGAATAAATATCAGGCAGCTCTGCGGCTACCCTGATTGGTTGGTTATATCTAAGAAAAAATTAAATGCCACTGTCGGGACTTGAATCCGAAACCTCCTGTCTCCGGATGGATGAGTTACCAGTTACTCTACAGTGCCCGAAAGTGGAATCTGGAAAGAAACAGATTCCACTTTCGGGCACTGTAGAGTAACTGCAGTAACTCATTCAGCCAAAGACTGGAGGTTTTGGGTTCAAGTCCCGACAGTGGCATTTCATTTTTTCTTAGATATTGCCAACCAATCAGGGCAGCCACAGGTCTGCCTGATATTTAATCACTACTTAATTGTCGTCGATATGACGTGGACAAAGGGGAACAAAAATCGTTATGAGTTAATTATTTATTTAGATAATTTATTTTAGTTCGAAATCGAAAACTTTACTTCTTTGGATATAATTTACCTTTACACTTTCATGAATTTTTCAAGTTTTAAACTTAAAAACATTAATTACAAGAAAAAACCCAAGATTTTGCAGGCATTCCAACTTAAATATACCTACCCTTATATTTTCAACATTTTTGATTGTCCAATGATTTCATAATATAAAAAATTTCTCCTAACTCTATATTTTCAACATTCGCGTAAAATATCGAAGTATCTTTTTAACGATAAACATGTAAATTTTGTGTTACGAGAAAAGCACATACAAGCATACTGTGGTAATATCTGAAATTAATTTGTTTTTTTGTTTCGACTATTTATAAGATGGACAGTCATCAAACAACGTTGATGTTTGGCTGTCACAAGTTTAGTATTTTTATTATTGTGCCATCTGTGGTCAAAACAAAAAATAGCGTATGTTTAAATTTTTTGAAATATTTTTTAATATCTTCAGATAGATTTCTTGCCAGCTTCATCAGTTGTCGGGCGTCTATATAATTATTTACAATCAGTAATTCTTAATTGTATGTAGCATTGCGTAAACAGTGCAATTTCTACTGCAGAAGCCAAATTTTAACTGCAATTTAAAACGGCCGCTTAAAATCCTCTGTAGTCAAGTTTCGTTATTTAAGATAGTGAGTCATGCATAGTTCGTTAATGGAGCGGCAAGCCAGTGACACAATGTAAGCATATGCGTCCCATGCATATAAAAACCAAAAATAGTTAAATATAATAGTGCATGACTCACTATCTTAAATTTTGGAACTTATAGTTATATGTGAATCTATTTTTTGCTGGAATGAAAACCTGACGAAATGCTGCAGCACCACTCCTCTGCGCTGTTAACTAGATCTCCACCACGCTTGTCTCGAAGAGCACAGTATTAATGTTTTGTGCTTATTATATACGTATACTAGCTGCCCGTCCCGGCTTCGCTCGGATGGTATGAAATTATGATTTAATAGCGGTCACCCATTACTCCGCTCACGTATATTTAGTATAGCTGACCCGGCAAACGTTGTTTAGCCATATACGTTATTTCCAGGAATAATTACATTACTCACTCGCTTCGCTCGTTCGTTTGAATTTTATTGATACACTACTCACTTGCTTCGCTCGTTCGCTTGAATATTATAAATACACTACTCACTCGCTTCGCTCGTTCGCTTGAATATTATAAATACACTACTCACTCGCTTCGCTCGTTCGTTTGAATTTTATTAATACACTACTCACTCGCTTCGCTCGTTCGCTTGAATATTATAAATACACTACTCACTCGCTTCGCTCGTTCGCTTGAATATTATAATTACATTACTCACTCGCTTCGCTCGTTCGCTTGAATATTAAAATACACTACTCACTCGCTTCGCTCGTTCGCTTGAATTTTATTTATACACTACTCACTCGCTTCGCTCGTTCGCTTGAATATTATAAATACACCACTCACTCGCTTCGCTCGTTCGCTTGAATATTATAATTACATTACTCACTCGCTTCGCTCGTTCGTTTGAATTTTATTAATACACTACTCACTCGCTTCGCTCGTTCGCTTGAATATTATAAATACACTACTCACTTGCTTCGCTCGTTCGCCATATATATGTATTTTTTAAAGCTTAATATAAAAATCGCGATTAAAAATCAGGGGTTGATCGTATAAGGGTGAAAATTTAGAGTTGTATGTATTTTTCAATGCTGAATCATGAAAAAATTAAAACAAAAAATTTTGTCAAAAAAATAAAAAAAAAATGTTTGGGGTGGACCACCCTTAACATTTAGGAGGATGTTGTGCTGTTTACTGAGTGAGCTGACGACATCTGGTGGTGCGGAGGTAGACTGGTGGTGGGGGGAGACCGATGGTGGGGATAATCAAGTTGAACATTAATAAATTGCTATTATTTATTAAACAATTGCACTTATGAACATAAAAAATAGATAAAAACCTATTCGCAGACCTAATAAATATATATACGAAATTTCATTAAAATCGGTCCAGCCGTTTCGGAGGAGTTCAAGGACAAACACTGCGACAGAAGAATTTTATATATATAGATATTCATGTAATGATTCATGCGACTAGCAATTTTACTTCTGTAGTGTGTAGTGTAAACTACACGTCCTATTTTTACAAGCTTTTATTTAACTCGCCATGTATATTGTTAGTTTGTGTTTGTTTGTTTAGGTCAAAACTTGCAAGTCAATTTTGAACGACTTCCACGTATCCGATCGATTTGAAATTTTGTACACATATGTATTCCCGATAACAATACATGAATAAATCGTTTTTAGAAATAAATTAAACCCCTATGGGGTTCAAACTGGGATGTAGGGTTTTTTTGACTAATTAACGCCCAGGCCAAATCGCTGAAGCTAGAAACTTGAAATTTGGACAGTTGGTTCCTTTTCTCACGTAAGCATCCACTAAGAAAGGATTTCTCGTAATTCAACCCCTACGGGTGTCAAAGGGAGGTAACTTTTTGAAAGACTGAAATGAACAAAATAAAATATTAGTAAAAAAAAACTTTTTAGAGACAAGCTTTTATTGAAATATACTAAAAAGGAAAAAATATTATTTAATAATTTTAGTTCACAATTATTATAAAAGCGGGGGTTGCGACTAATAAACTATTATAGAGATTACAACCCCCGCTTTTATATTAATTATGAACCAAAATTATGAATTATTATTTTTTCCTTTTTAGTGCATTTCAATATAAGCTAGTCTCTAAAAAGTTTTTTTTACTAATATTTTATTTAATCACTTTCTGTCACGATTTCGACATGAGCGGCTTTGCCTTTTAGCTACAGATATAAGTTTTACGGGTAGCTAACGCGAATCTACTAAACCGTTTAAGATGACGTAAATAAATACCTATGAATCTTTATATGAACCATAAATATACACATAAAGTGGTTTCTTATAGCTGAATAATATTAACGTTTTTAGTGTGACATCTTTTTTTGCCAAGAGGCAATTTTACTTCACATTTTCTCTCTTTTGGTGTGGTGATTTTTCATACGGAATCCAGTGACAGCGACTTCAAGAAGTTTCAACTTAAAATTAAAACGAATTTGTAAATTGTAAATTCCATTTATATTCTAAATACTAAGTACCTATACTATTAAAAATTTTTATTGGAAGAGCAGCCAATTACATAATTAATTCCTGCAAACATCAGAAAAAATCATTTACACAACCATAGTCACAGTCAGGATTCTAACCTGAACCTTTCCAATATCGCGGCGGAATGAGCTTACATTACTCACCCGTGACATGATTACCAATCTAATATTCTCCATATATTATGCAAAGGAATCAATAGAGTTCCACTAAACGCGAGTGTTATTAATTATAGCTAGGTTGTAGATGTGAATCATCGTAGTAGCGAGAGCTATTAATTCATGTAGATGAAAAGGGGATACATTAAATAAGAATCTAGATACATTAATGTTACCTATATATAAATAAATTTTTTTCCGATGTTTGCAAGAATCAATTATGTAATTGGCTGCTCTTCCAATAAACATTTTTAATTGCAAAACAGCCGTATAAATCTATTTAATACTACCTACAATGTATTAAAGTTTTTGACTAATTTATAAATTTTGAGTCTTGTACTCTCGCCAATGGCGTCACTACTAGATGGGGAGACCACATTAGCGTAACAAAGTTTCGGTAATAAATGTGGCCTCCCCACCTAGTATAGTAAACGCCACTGGTGAGAGTACAAAACTCAAAATCTATAAATTATTATGTTCAAAAATCCAAATGAATAGCTCAGGTAGTTTTACAGATATTAAACAAATTATATTTTTTTTTATTCAACATCTTGTATCTCGGTTAGCTGGACATACGTTTTTTTTTTATTTTATTTATTGTGGATTATAGACGCGTCGACAACTTAGGTCATTAGCGTCTTAAATGGACATACGTTGATTAGGGCTTTTCGCATTATATTTTAAGTATTCTATCTACTCTAGAAGTTTGTTACACTCATTATAGATCATCCTGTAAAATAGAGAACGTTGTAGCAATCTTAAAATTTATTGCTTTTTAAGTCATTACCTGAATTTGAGAATGATTTAATAGAAGGCTAGGTACCTACTCTCAAAAACTTCAAACCAAAATTATTTATTACAGAAATTTGTTAGTACGATTAAAGTATCGCAATTATTAATATATACAAATAAATGCAAAGTTTGCATTCGTGTTTAAACCACTCATAATGACGTAACAATATAATGCGACAATGGAAAAATTCATTTTTCAAACCTATGTCACCATCGGGACTCTAACCCGAAACTTCCACTTTCCAATTTATTTATTACTCTACAATTCAGGATGAACTATAAAAATCCGCAAGAAAACGAAATTACAGACAAATATTCCGTGACAATGTTGTGTCGGTACTATTGATTAAAATTTTTTAACACGCCACTGACTTTAAGACGCTGATAATATGCTATTCCGCATATGACATTCGGACATATCACATATTCAAATGGGCTTCTACATATCTATTTGATAAGAACATATAAGGGAATTGTTGTGCTTCGGGGTATAAAAACGAACAAAACGATGTCCATCGAGAAATGCAATATCTAATATTTGTTTCTCATTTTACTTAATAGATCAGTCTATACGACTCTCTCTATTCAAAACATTTTCTTTAACAGTTCTTTGAATTAGACTGTCTTTATTCAAAATATTTTGCGATAAAAAACGGTATTGCGTATTTTTTTATATCAAAGCGTAAATATATCTTATTTATTGCGTATTTTGCGGTTAACAATTTTTTTTAGATGCGTCAATTGAGGTTAGGAGTACATTTTATCATTTTTATATGAGGACTATTGTCAAATATTGTATTGCAGTAAAAACAGTAATGTAATTTGTTTTTTTGATGTCCTTCTTTTATTTCGAAACTGTCTCAGTACTTTCCCCAAACGATTTAAGGCTGGTAATATCAATAAAATATACTCTAAGCTTTTTAATAAGTTGCAAATTCCATACTAAATAATTTTTTGTATTTTTAAGGGGCCCAAATATTAAGTAATAGGGTTTTTTTTGACCACTGCACTTAGATTCAAATAAAAGTCCCACATGATCTTATAAGTACCTAGGTGTAAAAGCTAGTAAAATATATATGCAAATTCAGTGACAGTTAAAAAAGTCCAATATTCTTGAATTTCGTTCTTTATTAAAATTAATTTATTCTATGAAAAATTATTCCGAATTGTTATTTAAACAATGATACGGCTGTTTGCACATTTGTCATTAAGCGTACATTGGAGAATTTTCTTTTACTTGACTATCTGTGTGGTTTATATATACCGCATGTTTTTTTAAAGCGAGTCATAGAAATACCTTCCAGATATTCGCTGGGTTACCGACCAAGTGATATTCTCTTGTATAATGCTCTATTTATGTGAACATATTATAGTACAATTGGGTATAAAAAAATTTGTGTCAATCCCGCTACAGACGTATTTACACCTCTTAAGAAAATGACGCCATTCGAAACCACGCGCTGATTAACGTACCTATGCACCTCCATAGCACATGGACCTAATCTCTCTCATGTATGTACAAATTCGATAGATTTTCCAAGAAAATACTCATTATCAATAAATTGGATGCTTAACGTGCCTTGTGACGGACCGTATGGACCTAAAATCATAACCCCCCTTGTTCGTAATCGGGTAAAAATAATAAAAGTAAAACATTGTCTGTTTATTTGTCTTCCTTTCACGCTTAAACGGCTGAACGGATTTCCATGAAATTTTAAACATACGTAATGTACAGCCTGGATTAGAATATACTCTATCATTACGCTATCTTATCTGGAGGAACTGGTTTGGAATTTAAGAATAATTAGGTAGTTCACGTGTAAACCTAAATAAATATATAGATTATGTGTAATTCTCTCGGACGTCCTGTATGCGCCGCTTTTGTCAAAACTCATCGTATGTGTGTGTGTGTATAGAAGCATCGACATCGCGGATTGCCAATAAGATTTGATCGCCTTCTCGAGACCGCTGCGGAGAGATCGTCTGAAGACGACGGACGGAGAGACAGAAGAAGAAGATGGCGGCCGAACCATTTCCTGGTATACACAATTTGATGCCAGACCATTTACAGAGTATTGCGTTTATCCCTCCATCTATAGCATAGTCATAGTCAGCCAACATTCACGAAATGTGCTTTCTGTAGGCTTCTTCCACTACCGTTTTGTCAATATTTTTGTAACCCATTTAAAAATCTACTATCTGCAGTATTTCTAATAGGACGAACGATGCCTCAGTTAGAACTAAAGTAAACGACATTTTGTTTAATAATTATTGGAATGAGCTCCGTCTTAATTAAATACTGTCGTTGGATTTTTTTTGTCTAGTACTTAAAACGGCTTCACAATAATTTTTTGAAATTGATAAAAACAAACTATTTCCCCAGTGGCGTAACTAAGAGTATGTGCGACCTCCCCCCGCAGATTCCCCTAGTTACAGGCTTCTAACCCGAGACCTGGTAAAAGTGTCAATTGGATTGTCAATTTATTATTAAAAAAAAATAATGAATTGAAAATATGAATTGGTGCTAAGCCCAAATAACCTTAGCTGTTGGTGGTCTTCAAAACACAATTTCAATTTCCCGCAGATTTCTGAAAGCGCCCTGCTATTTTGCACTCGTCTTGATCCTTCGTGTTTACAATTTGGTAAAAAATGTCAGTCGTAAGCGTTTTTTAATTTAAACTTTTTTAAATATTGTACTTATAAAGTAATTTTTTTGTTGTAAAAATCTTGAAATTTTAAGACTTGAGGGCGCCCTTGGCTTTGGTGCGCCCCCCGCAACGCAGGGCTTGCGGGGGCGTTATTTACGCTACTGCATTTTCCTTTCGATCGGCTGACGTCACATGCCCCGAATATCACGACCTACTTCTACAGTCTATATATTTATAGTTGATTGATAGCAACAATGCGATCAGTGATAGGCGGCCTTGTTATAAAAGTTATAATGCCCGCCTCGCGGGTGTTGTGACGTAAACAGGTATTAAATTTTTAAAATTTATAGCCCCATAAATACTTAACGTATTGATTTGAAATAAACGCCATTGTGTTTGTGGCAATGATTTCTAATAAGAAACAGTCATTATTTTTTTCTTTTTACAGTCTCATTGATTAAAATTCCAATTCAAATTTCTTTATATTCACTCAAATCTAATAAATTGATGTGATTGTCAATAGGTAAGCAAAATAAGACATAAATATTTTTTCAAAATATGTTTTAAAAGATATTTCCGGAAGAGGTTTTAAATTCATTCATAAGTAATAAAATAGAAATATTTATTTCTTCCCAATAGCTTAAATAAATACAGTATAAAACTATATACAATAAAAAACTTTTTAACAAAAAAAAAACTTCCTTCAAAAAGGCACTAAAAAGAGGAAAATAATGAAATTTTGAGGTTTGTGCCAATTAAAATATGAAGTTGGTTAAAAAGAAGATATTAATCACTATACTATATTTTTTAACCGACTTCATATTTTATTAAAGTGGCGCAGACCTCAAAATTTCATTATTTTCCTCTTTTCAGTGGCTTTTTGAAGGAGGTTTTTTTTTTTTTTGTTAAAAAGTTTTTTATTTTTGTGTTATATCAATAGAGCAATAAATTATGAACAAGTGGCACAGACCTCAAAATTTCATTATTTTCCTCTTTTTAGTTCCTCTTTTTAGTGCCTTTTTGAAGGTTTTTTTTTTTTGTTAAAAAGTTTTTTATTTTTTACTTTTTAGTGTCAAAAAGTAACATTTACCTTAAAGAATCACACGCCGTTACTTACGTTTATTAAAATCAGCCGAACTACTGAACCGATTTTGATGAAATTTCTATGGGACCAATCTGAATGTATATCCTTTTAAATAAAAAAAAAATTTCAAAACCGGTTCATAAACGACGAAGTTATCCGCGAACACACATAAAACATAAAAAATATATACGGTCGAATTGAGAAACCTCCTTTTATTGAAGTCCGTTAAAAAATACAATAAATCTGTCATTACACAATGGGAACCATAAGTGCATCCATAGGAAATTTGTGTAACTGACTGTAGCTATACCTACAATATTTGCCTAAATAAATAAATAATAGAGTTCTGGAACCATAACCAGTGTTCCGCTAGTATTACCTAGTATATTTTTGTATATAACTAATAACTATACGGAATATATGAAAAGCGGCAAAATCAATGCATTTTTTTGTATAGCATATATTTTTCAGTATACTTTTTTTTTTTTTTTTTATTTAGCAAACAACAAAAACATAACATATGTGCTTTAACCCTAGGGCTATTAGCACTACTAAAAAATACGTAAGGTAAGTACATAAATACATAAGGTAAGTACATAAACACATAAGGTAAGTACATAAATATTATGACATGGTATTACATAGCGATAAGTAAGGTAAGTATCAATTATAATTTTTTTAATATCTGTGAATTGTGATGATTCCAAAAATGTTAATAACTTGTCTGTATTTTTTTCAGAGTTATCTAGGATGGTGCTGAGGTCTGTTGTTAGGTCCGCTTCAATTCTAAATGTCTCATACAGGGGACATTCAACTAAAATATGATTTACATCCAGACGGGCTTCGCAGATGTGACAAAGCGGTGGTTCTTCTTTTTTGAAAAGGTAAGCATGTGTTAATTCAGTATACTTATTTATTAATATATTTTGGAATGAATTTTTGAATATATTTGGTAATATATTTTTGTATATAACTATACGAAATATATGAAAAGCGGCAAAATCAATGTATTTTGCATATACACACAAATTATTATTTCAAGGTATATTTTTGTATGTATGTGTTTTTTCTATACTTATTTCTGACTTTTTTTACGAAGAAGTCCAAATAAAGGAGGAAACGTCGGCAAACGAATAATAATTTCGGTAGAATGTCCACTTTCTTAATTTCATTCTTATTACTGGTTATAATTACTATTCTATAGATATTTTTGAATTATTCTAACGATTTGTCTTTTGGTTTTTAAATGTGTTTCTTTACGAAAGCTGCCAAACGAGCAAACGAAAGCCTCATCGCTAAGTAACGATCAAGCTAAATGAAAAACTGTTACACATTGCTGCGGTATGGTGGTGGTATGTGACGGCCTGTGTGATGAGGGCTGGGGGCTGAGGGAGTATTCTATACTCCTGTATATGTGTCTGTGCTGCCCCACGGCGGTGGCTACTGTAGCTGCTCTGTGTGTAGGTGGCTATGTTTTGTCTTCTTGTACAACATGCATGTTTGTTTAATGATAACATGTTTTAAAGCGCTTTAAGTTGGACAAATAACACAACATGTTTTGAAGCGTTTTAAGCGGGACAAACAAGCATATTAAGAAAAACTCGGGTCGCAGTGCCAAACCCTGCCGACAATATAGTGTATTTGCTAATGCAGGGCTTGTGGCTTTATTATGTAAACTTAAGTTTGTTTTTGGACAAAATAAAAAATTTAACCCCTTAATACATCCCTTAAAATAATATTTTTTTTCTTAATTTCAATAATATTATCAATGCAACCTTTGTACCAAATTAAATACACCCTTCAGTAAGTAAATCACTATCCGCAAACCAGTGTTTTCATAAAATTTTTGTAAGTCCGGCCCTGTTGGCCGATTTTATTAAAATTTTAACAGCACATTTTAATCTTTACTAAAGGGTTAAATTTCAATTTTGAAACGATTCTGAGAATTTTTTCGGTATTTTTGGGCCCAAAAACTTTTTTCAACCCCTAAATACAACCCTTAAAATAGTCCGATCGGGCCCATTTTAAATAGGCTTCGTGCGGTAATGGGTTCCAATGTGTGTACCAAATTTCGTTTAAATCGATTAAGTCTGTCGAGAGTTATCGTGTACACACATATATATATAAATATATATATAAATATATATATATATATATATACATACATATATACATAAACATTTTCAAAAATGGTGGCAAACTGTTCAGGAGGGTATGAAACGTCGAGAAATTTTGGTCCGACCCCTAGGTCCCACCATCCGACCGACGCCAATAGTGTATGTGCCATATGGCAAATACACTAATAAGCTGATGTTCTTATAATTTATATCAGTTTCGAAAATACTGAGCTTCAAAGCAATGTTAGCACATCAGTGTTAAGTAGCTATCTTTAAGTTTTTAAATTTTAATATTTTATAATAAATTTAATCGAGATCTAATCAAGGATATCAAAACATAATATTGTGCAGTGTATTCCAATACAATGTCAAGGATTCACGATATACAAAATTGAGTGGTTTCTGCACTGCAAAATACGAGTCTGCCGACAGGCGCCAACGGCAAGTCCAGATTCAAACCCTGAAGGCTTTTAATATTTTATTTTTTTTTTATAATGAACATATATTGGATATCTAACAGTTAAAAATATAAAACAATAAAATTACAATTATTTTATTTATTATATTATAAAGATCTTTTTGACTTGAATTAATATTATTGTAGATCTTCATATAAAATTAATAATAAATAAATAAAACACAATTTAATTTGATTTATTCAAGACGAGTCTAAATTTACGTCTGATCACAACGAGATTATAATTTTGAATTACTTGTTTGTTTCAAAAGCGTAGCTGATAGAAACTGCCAAATCAAAACAATGTTGTGTCGACAATGTAGAGTATTATGTTGACTCAAAATGACACAACAATATTTTACGAACATTTGGTTTTATAAGATATATAAAAGTGGATTATATATTATCTTTTCATGATAACGAATACAATATTATTTGTTTTAACGGTATGCACGTCATCTATCTGTACCCGCGGTACAAATATACTTACCCATTTTTTCAGAAGTTGTGAACGAAAAAAAATTTCACAGGCAGAGAGTCACTGTGCAGAAAATCTGACTTTGTATCGGACACTTTTTTCGACCCCATAATTAGTGTTGTCGTCTAGATCTTTACTTTCCAGACTCTTGTCTTGTCTAGATTTTCAAGACAAGACTTTCAAAAGTCTTGTCTAGAAATTTCCAAGACAAGACAAGAAGCTTGCTTTATCTAGAACAAGACTCTAGACAATTTTCAAGAGTCTAGATAAACTAAGTAGTATAGTAGGTAAAGTAAACCACTCTGTTAATCTAGACTCTTGAAAATAATCTAGAGTCTTGATATTAGACAAGACAACAGTTTTTTAATCTAGACTTAGACTTAGTGAAGTCTTGACAAGACTTAAGTGAAGTCTTATCTTGATATTTCAAGACAAGACAAGACTTTGAAAGTCTTGTCTAGATGGCAACACTACCCATAATAATACTTCGATTCCCTTACTTTTCCCTACATTCTTGTACAAATTGTTTGTCAATCTCAAAGCACTAAATATATTAATTTTAAAAACTAAGTACCTACTGTACTTATTTACGTGTGTGTGTGAGTATCGGTACGAGAGAGGAATGGCCTGAAGAATGAGAAGGGATGAAAGAATAATGTACCCTCCTCTCCTCCTTCCTTTCTCACGCACATTGAATGTATGTGCGTGTGTGGGTTAGTAGGTCCCATTCCCTATTGTTGGCCGCCCTATCTGATAGGTAATAATGCTGTGATGAAAGCTCGGGCCTTATTGTTGTGTGTTGATTGCATTGTTAGATGATCGACCTTGGTGTATTCTTCTATTTAATATTGAAATATTGTTGTTTTTGCTTTGACTTTAATAATTTAACTTTGCTTGTGTTAGTATCGGGTTTGACGTAGACGGATAAGAAATACTCCAAGGAGGGCACCAAATGTTTGATAGTTTACCAATTTTTACCAAAATTAGTCCAGTATACTTCTTAGGTGATGAAACAGGCAAATATTCTAGAATAACAAAACTTTTTGAAAAGTTTTTACTTTTCAAAAATTTAGTTAAAAAAGAGAACCGATGCGCTGAAGTGCCCGCTATCACGACGAGATAGTTTTATATTTTAACACTTAGTACCTAACAGCTGTATTTATTTCGAAATTTAGGTATACGTCAGAACGTCTTATTAATGTATTTGCCATATGGCACATACACTATTTGCGTCGGTCGGATGGCGGGACCTAGGGGTCGGACCAAAATTTCTCGACGTTTCATAGCCTCCTGAACACTTTGGCACCATTTTTGGAAATGTCTATTTATATAGGTATATAATTATATATATATTTATTTATATATTTATATATATATGTGTGTATGTGCGGGCAATAACTTTCGAAATAGATAATTGATTTTGACGAAATTTGGTAGGAACGTTGAAATCAATCACCGCACGAAGCCTATTTAAAATGGGCCCAATCGGATCATTTTAAGGGTAGTTTTTAGGGGTTGAAAAATGTTTTTTGGGCCCAAAAATGCCGAAAAAATTCTCAGAATCGTTTCAAAATTGAAATTTAACCCTTTAGTAACGATTAAAATGTGCTGCTAAAATTTTAATAAAATCGGACTTACAAATTTTATGAAAACACTAGTTTGCGGATAGTGTTTACTTACTGAAGGGTGTATTTAATTTGGTACCGAGGTTGCATTGATAAAAATATTGAAATTAAGAAAAAAATATTATTTTAAGGGATGTATTAAGGGGTTAAATTTTTTATTTTGTTCAAAAACAAACTTAAGTTCACATAATAAAGCCACAATGCCAGTATTAGCAAATACACTATATTGTCGGCAGGGTTTTGTCACTGCGACCCGAGTTTTTTTTTTTTTATTATTATAACAAAAACAAAGTGAATCGCCTGCTGTCGCCATTATCACTATACAAAAAATACAATGGTATTATAATATTATAAAGTCTCATTTTTTATTTGTCAATTAAAAAACTTCCAGTTTACGTTAACCTTATCGCTGCAGAAAAAATATTAATAAATAATCGCATTTACTAATATATTTTGGTTTAATTTCGTAACCATTATTTTTCGAACACAAATTAACACATATAGACTAGAATTAGTACCTAAGATATAATTATGATCAGATAAAATAAGGAATTTTATAATAAATTTTGTTATTATTTTTATGTTGGCATGTTTCAGTAACTTCTATAAACGAACAATCAATTCTAATCAGCAAGAATCAGATAGCTATAAAAAGCAGTGCTATTTAGAAATGAAAGCAATAAGTGGTTTAGTCGCAGTAATACAGGAAGACACCGAGGAGAAAGACGTCCAGAGATTCCAGACTAACATCACATATCCCATCATCATAAACAAGTATTATATAAAGTATTAGCGTCAAAGTCATAAAATCATTCGTGTTCGACCCTTACGGGAGTCATCTGGGCACACTCCAACCCCCGCTGTAATAGAGGACACCCTGTGCACCAAACTACAGACCGACCACTGAGTTTAGTTTTCATTCTTTCCTTTAGAAGCAACTATTAAATACCAAAGATTTATTTAATTATATTGATAAAACTCCCGTTCTGCCATCTCCCTGGTAATGTTGAGTCATAATACTGATCCAGTCAATATCAAACTCTTCTATACTGAAGAAAGTTGCTTCTATTAAATTTTCTTTACAGTTTTTAAATTATATTTTACTGTCTAAATATCTCATTTGACAATTTACTAAAGATTTTTATTTTTATACCATAATAATTTGGTTCGTACAAGGTCTTGCCATATCTGTGTATTATAATGGCAGGCACAGATTAAGCTTATTTCTGGTAACTATGGAATGGTCACTAAAATTGATGATAATTTTTTATAATCATTTAACAGCTGGAATTACACATTCAATACTACCAGGCAATTAGAGCTATACTAACCCTGACATAGTTCTCCTTGACAAATCTACGCGATCTGTGCTGTGTATGTCATCGAGTTCTCAGCTCCTGCTGTAATGAACTTAGGCGCGGAGAAGACAGAAAAATGAAGAAAATAACATGAAGGGAATGGGAAAAGAACAGGGTATGTCACATTTTTTTGATTTTTGAGCTGTTATTGCCATCTGATAGACCGTAACGGTATTCAGCACTAGGTAAATTGTGGGGTAAAAGAAATAGGTAGGTCACCGTGTATTTTAAAACTAAAAATTATTGGATGGGAAGAGAACAAGGAATGTAATTAACTTTAAATTCAATTTACTCAGCCATTTGTCAGAAGGACATAACTTGTTTTTTCCACATTCCCTGCACATGACCTTTGAACTCAGACATTAGAACCCATAATATCCGTGCGCAGAACGAGAAATCACTCTAACCGGCCATTTCATGGTTTGAGACTCGGATATGGTTTCAACTTAAGCTCCATGATAACGTGTTTCGTAGATAAGTCAGAGTTGATTTTACGGGAAAAAAAATTGCATTGTCCGCAGACAATCTATATTGCAAATTAAAAAAAAAAATTTTTGGATTATCGTTGAAAAATACCCGCTAGAGTTAGGTTTTTGATGAATTTTTATACCTTATTTATGTAGGTCTCAAATTTTGAAAAATCAGGCATATAAAAAGGCTGAAAAAATTACAAAAAAAAAGTATTGCAAAGGGAAGGTCAGATTTTCATTACTCGTTTTAATGCATAAAAATGGATATGTCTGTATCGCGGGTACAGACATATAGACACAAATAATTGATACGTTAAATTCACTCTTATTTATCTTGTAAAATCAAATGTTCGTAAAATATAATAAATAAAATAATTATAATTTTATTTTTTATATTTTAAATTGCTATCCAAAAGCTACATATATTCATTACAAAAAAAAATTAAAAGCTTTCGGGTTTCGAACCTTGGCTTGACGTTTGTATCTTTTGGTAGATTCGTATTTTCCACACGGCCACTTGGCTTACTGTGTCTGAGACCTTAACATAGTTATACGTGCTGTGTTTTGTCTCACATGTCAACCACTTCCGACTATTTCCGTTTCATCTAATATTTCTAAAATGCCACTCCAGTATGGGACATTAGACGTTATTCATTTCAAAAACCGATAAGGATTACAGGAAAATAATAGGAAATGAGACGCTAATGACCTCTGTTGTCGAGCGTCTATAATTTACAATTCATTCATTCAATGACAAATGATGTACGAAACCATCGCATGGTTAACGTTCATGCTTGAGCGACTTTAGAAGATTTTGCACTCCGATTTATTTATTTATTGTAGATTATAGACGCGTCGACAACTCAGGTCATTAGCGTCTTCAACACAACAAATAATCCATTTGTGTATTAGAATCCTCCAGCCGGCATACACAAACCGACTGGTACGAGCTTGGGTTCCTGGGAGCGCTAATTCCCACAAAACACTGGAATTCAAACTAGATTCCATTGTTTCCCCTGAGGGAATTGCACTCCGAACGGCGCCGGTAAGAAGTACAATCTATAGCACAGGTGTGCAAGCTTTCACGGCCGGTATTGTTCCAAATCTTCATAGTTTCCGGGCTTGTAGGCCGTAGTCCGGTGGTATTTCTACCTGACGTTTCGTCTACAACTGCGGTAGACATTCTCAAAGGCGATGTGGCGGCGGTCGAAGTGTCCTCCTTGGCGGCTCACACGTCAGTTATAGACGAAACGTCAGGTAGAAATACCACCGGACCACGGCCTACAAGCAGGCCCGCCGCTAGCTGTTTCGTCGCCCGCGTGCAATACCGATTATGCCGCCCTACGACTACTTACTCTGAGTTTTGTCAAAAAAAGGATAATTAATGTTTTCTCATGTTCTGAATTTTGTCAAAAAAAGGATAATTAATGTTTTCTTATTATGGTGGGGAAAAAAACAACTTAACAAAGATAAAACATTTATTTTAAAACTAAGATTCTTAGTTTTAACGGATGCCAATAGATGGCGGTTTTAACGTCATTCGGTCGGATTTTTTTCTATGCTATGACATATTTTCTTATCCCCTCAACGGGCACGCCTCGCGCGCTCCAAGGAGTCCTTGGAGCGCGCTAGACGCCCCAAGTTGGTATCTTATGCGCGCCCTCTGCATAGGAGTCGACCGGCCAGAGAAACAGTGACTTGAATTAGGTATGAGTAGCTCGATTTGCCGCCCCCTGGGCGTGCCGCCCGTGTGCGGTGCACGCTTTGCATGCCCGCTTACGGCGGCCCTGCCTACAAGCCCGGAAACCATGAAGATTTGCAATCTATAGCACAGTTTATATATCTACAGTGAGTGGTCAATATCTTTTCATCAATACCTCGAACAGAGGCCATTAGTTGTCATCAGTTATTGAAAGTTATGATTCGGTGGCCCGCATCTTCTGTATCTCCTCCGGCAACAATATAAACGCCCGGTCGCCGCAGTTGCTGTGTCCAGACATCTAATAATGCCAATATGACCACACCACCACCGTCAACTACTGCCTTACCAAGCTAGACACGGTATACCGTCCCTCACTTCTTCATCCCCTGTTTGTTCTACTTATTGTAACTTATCATTTAGAAGGGATAGTTTCGAATTACTTGCACCACAGATATAATTTCATACCTCGATTTCAACAGATATTAGAAATGTTGCTTTTATATGGTACATAAACATGTCAGTTTATTTAGTTACTAGCGGCACGTCCCGGCTTCGCCCGGGTGGTATGAAATTATGATTTAATAGCGGTCACCTATTGCTCCGCTCACGTATATTTAGTATATTGTTAATTTGTTATCCCCCTGCGTATAGCTTTCTATTAGTGAAAGAATTTTTAGAATCGGTTTAGTAGTTCCAGAGATAAGAATTTATTATTTATTATCCCCCCCTCTAATTTTTTTTGAAAATAAAATACAGCCCATGTTACTCGCTGATAATGTACCTTTCTATAGGTGAAAGAATTTTTAAAATCCGTTAAGTAGTTTTTGAGTTTATCCATTACAAACAAATTTTACCTCTTTATAATATTAGTATAGATTGTTTTATGAGTTGACACAGATTTGATTTTTAGCTTTAATAGTGATGTCAAATTTTAATTTAATTTATTGTAGATTATAGACGCGTCGACAACTCAGGTCATTAAGCGTCTTCAACACAACAAATAATCCATTTGTGTATTAGAATCCGCCAGCCGGCATACACAAACCGACTGGTACGAGCTCGGGTCTCTAGGAACGCTAATTCCCACAAAACATTGGACTGCAACCTACATTCTAATGTTTACCCTGAGGGATGATGCCAAATTGAAGGATAAGCTGCAGTTTTTTTTTAATATTCTATGATTGAACTTAATGACCAATAATCATTAAAATTATCAAATTCAATACCTACATTATTAGTTCTGTCAATAAAGCGGAAAAATTATGAAAACTTCTAAACCCACCATAACAGCTTAGATTTTGATGAATTGTTTTAAAATGTTTGTTAGTCCATGACATTATTTGAAATCAGAAACATTTCAGCCCGCGGACTCAAAATTTTCATTTTACAATTACAAATTTTCCTCCGAATTTTCTCATAGGTACATAATATATTATAAGAAAATTCGTGTAAAATGAAAATTTTGAGTCCGCGACCTGGAATGTTTCTGATTTCAAATAATGTTATATAACAAACATTGAAAACAAATTCCATCAAAATCGGATCTGTTGTGGTGGGTTTAGAACTAAAAAGCTCCATTGACTGGACTATAATATAAGTATCTAAGTAGGCATTTCAACTAATCAAATATCTAAACTACATCATAATCGCATAATATCTAATATAATAAAACTATATAATTAATTAACATAAAATTATATTTTAATTTTGGAAAGATTCAGTCAAAGATTATAACCATTGACAAAAATAAAATTTTTGTAAAATTAATCAAAAAATGTTATTAGTATAAATTTAGAAAGTAACACTAAACGTTTCGCCATTAATAATTTGATTTTGGAAAGATTCAGTCAAAGATTATAACCATTGACAAAAATAAAATTTTTGTAAAATTAGTCAAAAAATGTTATTAGTATAAATTTAGAAAGTAACATTAAAAGTTTCGCCAAACAGCGAAACGTTTAATGTTACTTTTAATTTTATTTTTGTCAATTGTTATAATCTTTGACTGAATCTTTCCAAAATCAAAATATAATTTTATGTCGTAATTAAATTCTACAAACAATAAAATTATATAATTAATGCGATTCTAGGTGATAGTATAATTTTTTTTAAACTTTCTTTTAAATCTTGGCATCAGGGAGTCTACTTATTTTAGTGTTGTTGGTAATTTATTAAACAGTTTTGCAGCAACCGAGGAGGAAGATTTGAAATAATAAGATTCTAGAGACCGTGGAATAACAAAACTCTTTTTGATTCTAATGTTAGCTTGGTAGTAAGTTGATCTTATTACTAATTGATTGGTCAGATAAGCTGGCTTTCTATTGATCAGTGTTCTTTTAGACGAGACACCCAAGATGCAGCAACCGTTTCTCAGTCATATTTATCCATTAAAAAAATAGTTTAGGTGTTACATGCTTCTGCACAAGTTGTAAACAAATTAGAAAAAAGTTTTTATTTCTCTGGATTTTCGTTTTATTAACTTCCCATTGGAAGTTATTGTAATGGGTCCGAAAATCGAAATCAAAATGTATAACAAATTTTTATGTTTCAAGGTCACTACACTATTTTTACACTATTTTTAGAAAGATGTCTGTATGTGTACGTACGTACGTATCTGTCCATTTCTTTCTAAGACGAAATCTAGAGAATGAAAATGATATCGACTACGTTAGGGTGCCAATCGACGCGTATTAACGTAAATATGATCTGAAAGAATTTTTTTCAAAATCGGTTCAGCCGTTCTTTTTTCTTAACCAAATATACTCCAAAAAAGTAGATTTTATACAATATCTCGCGAATAAAAAATTATATCGACTTCGTAAGGGTGTCAATCGAGGCATGTTAACGTCATTTTCATCCGACATAAATTTTATAAAAATCGGTTTAGCTGTTTTTTTTTTTAATTATTGTTAAAAATAAATAATAATTATGTTTTAATTGAAAGATTTTTTCGTTGGAGAGCAGCCAATCATATAATTGTTTCTAAACATATAGGAAAAAATCATTTTACCAACCAGTGGTCACAATCAGGGTTCTAACCTGAACCTTTCCACTTTCGCGGCGGAATGAGCTTACAGTACTCAATAGTGACAAGATTGCTAAACTAATATTCTCCATATATGCTTCAGAATCAATAGATTTTCACTACATGCGAGCGTCAGGTTAGAATCATGATTGTGACCACTGGTTGGTAAAATGATTTTTTCCTATATATGTTTCGAAACAATTATATAATTGGCTGCTCTCCAACGAAAAAATCTTTCAATTGCATTTCAGCCGTATAAAAAAACTATTATTATATTATGTTTTAATGATTAAAATGATTATTTTTCTGTGTAATATCTAATTTAATTATTATTATTAAATATTTATCAAACTGGGAAGTTCGTCGTGTGAACCTCAAGGGTCGCACTTTAGTTCTAATAAACGACCCACCTCACGGCTTGTTCCTATTTAATTCACATGGACCATAAATAGTGCAGTAATTAAAAAGGGATAAAATATAGACATCACAAAGATGCAACCTAGCTTTCATAGAAAACATCCTACGGCGCATGTAACTAAACAGCTCAACTAATTCAAAACTAATAAGTATGTATAAAAAAGAAAGGCAAACAGTCTACGAGATGAGTGCAAATGAGATAAAGATACATTAATACGTAGTGCAGATATTAGATTGTATGTATGTAGGTGTATTGCTAATATCGCATGATGGCATGGCGGATGTGTTTGCGTTGTATCGGTAGGAATAATAATATCAAAGTAGTCTGTGACGATGGTCATCCTTGTCTCTAAAAGCACTGTGCAGCTAGGCATTGCGATCTTTTATAAGCTCCAATATACGACCCATATTATATGACTACGATCCGTATATTGGACCAGTGAATGTCAAACAGTTGGGACTCTTCCACTAGCGAAGCCGACTTGCAGACGACATGGCAAATGTAGACCAATGTTGACATGCGGGCAATTGTCATGCCGTGTAAATGATTTTCATAATGTCCAATATTTAACAGTCACCAACGTTGGCATTGGAAGACATTCGCTTTGAGAGTGTTTTTGTGTTTTTTTTTGAACACACATCAAAGGGGTTGGCCAACTTGAAAATATGACTTTGTTTTCAATTTTCATCCAGGCGACTGGACAGTTTTCACTAAGCTGTGTGTACATTATTATGAGTTGCATGAAACATGTATTAAGAGTTAGGTACAAGAAATTATTATCGCTGAAGCAGTTGCAATAATTGCGTCATCTTTGCTTTCCATTTTG
Organism: Mongoloraphidia duomilia; assembly: GCA_039654895.1. Classification (NCBI taxonomy): domain Eukaryota; kingdom Metazoa; phylum Arthropoda; class Insecta; order Raphidioptera; family Raphidiidae; genus Mongoloraphidia; species Mongoloraphidia duomilia. Next base: position 8,906,919 of record CM077521.1, read on the forward strand.
TTTAATGTTGGTGTATATATTTGCTAAACATTGGGTGTATACTAAGCTTAGTCAACGGTGGCCAAACAGAATCTTCTCGTGTGGATACGTGGACATATTCAAATGATCACACATGCCCAACCATGGCTCAACATTGGTCACCAATACATTCGCCAACATTGGCATACGTTGGTCATGTCGTCTAGAGCCGGCTTAATACGCTACCGCTATCCAATGAATCTTTTCAATCGTCGGAATGAGCTCCAAGTTAAATAATGTCGTTGGATTTTTTTGTCTACCTAGCACTTAAAACATCTTTACAATACATTTCTGAAGTTGGTTAAAATAAACCGCGCCTCTATTTTTTTTATACGAACGGCTGACGTCATTTACGCCCAAACATCATGGCCCACTACTAAAGCCCATATTTAGGTATAATATGTAATCTATCTCATTTTGGCCGTGCGAGATCAGTGTACAGGGAAGATAGGCGCTCTGGTTATATAGGAGTATAAAATATTTGTAGAGAAACGCGCTTGGTGCAAATAACGTAAGCAGGTATTTGTATCTCTGTAAATATTTAATGTATATTGAAATGAAATAAACGCCATTCTGTTCGTGGCAATATGATTTCTAAGAGGAAACAGTACTATATTATTTTTTTAAATTTTTTATATCCTCATTACTTCTACAATGAAGACAAATTTATTTAAAAATTTTAGCCAGTTTTGATTTTTATTTTGCTCAAGTAATTAAATTACCTTCCTGCACGTTTGTTAGTCTAACTGGCAAATTAATTTTATTGACTTAGGTACCTATTTCATGTTACCTTGATAACCGAAATACTCAGTTGTCGAGCGTCTACAATTTACAATTCATTCATGATAGCCGAAATTAATGAATCCTTTATCTTATAGTGAGTCAGTATGATTAGAAATAATTTGATAGATTGCTGTGTAAAATGTTGATAAGCGCTGATTTATAGGTTATATAAAATGGGGAGTTAGAAGTCTACTGGGCATTGGTGGCCATCAAAGCCCGTAACTTACTAATAGCCCTGATTCCTAGGAGTATGAAACTGCGTTAGTGGTGCGCGCTCGCGTAACCTTTTAGATGCTGTAATAAAATATTCCGCGGTTGTACAAACACACACACACACAAACAGGATGTACAGGATGTATTATGAGATGATACATAAAAGATGTACACAGTGCTCAAGAATTAGTCTACTTATTATTTGACACGTAAAATTTATTCATGATTAAAATATACGTATTCAAAAATTTGAGAGAGGACAAAAATGCCAAAAAGTCGAATAATGAGATTAATGCTGGGTTTATCGTACAGGCTGTTAGTGTTGTCGTCTAGATCTAGACTTTCTAGACTCTTGTCTTGTCTGGTCTAGATTTTCAAGACAAGACTTGCAAAAGTCTTGTCTAGAAATTTTCAAGACAAGACTAGACTTGCTTTATCTAGATCAAGACTCTTGCCAAAACTCTAGACAATTTTCAAGAGTCTAGATAAACTAAGTAGTAGTATACAAAGGTTTACTTTACCTACTACTAATCTAGACTCTTGAAAATAATCCACAGTCTTGATATTAGACAAGACAAGAGTTTGTTAATCTAGACTTAGACTTAGTGAAGTCTTGATATTTCAAGACAAGACTTAGTGAAGTTTTGTCTTGAAATATCAAGACAAGACAAGAAATATCAAGACAAGACAAGACTTTGAAAGTCTTATCTTGTCTTGTCTAGATGGCAACACTACAGGCTGTTAAATTTTGATTGCTACTTGTTCATTGGTTGCTGCGTTTCCATTTTGGCAAATTGTTGATCGTTGCAATAGCCCGTCATCAGCATGATTAAAAAATAAAATTGTACGATAAACCCAGCATAAGTATTATTCGACTTTTTGGCACTTTTGCCCTCGCTCTAATTTTTGAATGCTTATTTTAATCATGACTAAATTTTACAAGCATCACAAAATCTTTCTTAATATTTAGATCGTTAGATAAAATATATTTTTTTTTGGTAAAACGGTTTTTATATTATTACTTTCGATTCATACTTAAAAATTTAGAGTAAACACTTGTGGTATTAATATCTGAAAATTATAATTTTTATTTATAAATGTTCTATTTAATTTTAACATTTTTTCCCCCCAACGTGCTGGCCTTTGGAGCAAACTGTTGTGGCTTCGAATCCCACTTCGCTCATGGATGTTTTGTTATGTCATTTAGTTTTAAGTGATACGTTATTTGATGTTAAAATTAAGACGTTAAAGACCTAAGTTGTCGACACGTCTATAATCTAAATATTATATAATCTACAATAAATAAATTTAAAAAATCGGCATTCAATATAGAAATTGATTAATTATTGCATAATATTGATCGTTCCTGGACACAGTGCACGCAATGTAATTATGTTGTCAAATGATTATGCGTGTTATTGAATTATTTTATGGAATGATGTACTTATATCTACTAATATAAAATTTATAGAAATTATATATTTTTTATTTTTGTTAAAGATGCCCGTAGCCTTAAAAACAAGAAAATCGATCGGAATATTTTAATATTTTTCGCGCAATAGATAATTTTCTTTGAAATATTACGGAGGGGTTGTTTTTTTCATAAGACCTTTGTTACCAGTATTTAGATGAACATCAAAGGCATTAAAAGTTAAACAAACCGAGTGACTGAGAAAAGTTAAAAATTATTAAAAAATTGGTTTCTACAGCACTTGAAAATCCGCGTAATCAATTTTATTGGCAGTACAATGTCTCAGTTATAAGTTGTACACGAATTGTTTTTCATTACGTGCGATATATATCATTGTTTGTTTGGTTGCATGGGGTAGTTGGAAACCTTTAGAACGATTCTTTTCCTTGATTAACTACCCTTTTACATCCCTTGTTTTAAGTATCTTTCTGCTTTATCATACCTTGAGGGTTTAATATTCGTTGAGCAGAATACAGTATTGGTATTTTTTTATATTCTTCTATCTGACATTGCGAAATTAAAAATGGGTATGCAGGGTGTCCCAAAATTGCTGGGACACAGAGCTACCACGTGTAGTAGAGGTCAAAATAAGTCGATTGGACCCAATTTATTTATATACCAAAATGTACCGTTTGCCCGTGAGAAGAGTTCAAAGGTTACATAAAAAACACATTTTTGTACGCTGTTCAGAAATGAGAGAAACAAATTGAATGAAATTTGACAAAAGTGCATTTTAGAGGATTACTCTCCTTTCGGTAATCAAAGAAACCCAAAAGAAATTGTAGAATGGTTAAAACCACCCTCACCCCCTGACATTTTTTTCAGAACTTTCTTAGGGGTGGTAATACTGTTCTCAATTTTTTTTAGCAAGAAGACTGATTAATTATCTTCATATTGTTACTTTTGTAAAAATTTCGTATTCCGCATAGTTCCGAAGGAAAAAAATGTTTTCTTAAATAATGCTAACAGATGATATTCCTAGTATTACAAGTTTAATAAAATTGTAATACAAAATTTTATGTAAACTTTGAACTCTTCTCACGGGCAAACGGTACATTTTGGTATATAAATAAATTGGGTCCAATCGACTTATTTTGACCTCTACTACACGTGGTAGCTCTGTGTCCCAGCAATTTTGGGACACCCTGTACATCTGTATCTCGGGTACACACAGATGACGTGAATATCGTTAAACGCAAATAATTCTATTCGTGTCATGGAAAGAAATACATCTACTTTTACTTATCTTATAAAATCAAATGTTCGTAAAATAATAACAAATAAAATAATTGTAGTTTTATTTTTTTATATTTTAAATTGTTATTCAATACCTTTATATTTTTATTATTAAAAATAAAAATATTAAAAGCCTTGGGGATTCGAACCTGTGCTTGGCGTTTGTACCTGTAGACAGACACGTACTTTACCATACAGCTACACTGGCTTACTATATCTGACACCTTACATATTATACACGCTGACGCTGTGTTTTGTTTCACATGTCAACCACTTCCCCTGTTCCGTTACATCTAATATTTCTAAAATGCTACCCCAGGTATGAGACGTTATTCACGTCAAAAAGGTCATTTGAGGGTATTTCAAGAACTATTTTAATATTTTAAGTAAAATTTTAAAGATTAGTGCTGAAGTTTCGTCTTGCCTCGGTCATCTAGTGTTTCGACTCTTTCTTTTTAACACGCTTATTGCTAAAAACATTCGATTTTTTCTAGGTGATGAGAATTTATTCACGTTAGTGTACTAGTATAGGACAGGGGTCAGCAACTTGCGGCTCGCGAGCCGCATGCGGCTCTTATGATGTCAAGATGCGGCTCTCCAGTTCCATGCGCAAATATTAATAATTATATTATTTTATTTTCAAAACTCATAAAAAATATTATACTGCAAAAAAACTAACAGGATTAAAACACTCAATAGAGAACAGTGAGAATAGGTGGAGTAGAGAGTATACGGACAGCTGGAATTTTTTAAATGTGGCAACACTGTTCTGTTTGTTTAGTTATTGGTGCACTGTGCAGCACTGCATAGCTAGCTAAAATACTTTAATATGTTTTGTGCCAAACATTTGTATGTTTTTATATGAATAAATATTATGTCATATTTAAAAGTATTATTTTAAATCAAAAATCAAATTTATATACCTAATCCTAATCAAATACCATAATATTGAAATAAAAATGTTAGTGGCTCTTTAAAAACTGGGAAATTTTGTAAATTGTAACTTTTGGCTCTTCCGTCTCAAAAGGTTGCCGACCCCTGGTATAGGACAATTTTTATTGGAATAGGTTTCATTAATTTTTTACTGTCATCTGTTAGCGAGTTAATTAATTCCTTTATACGAGTACCGCGATTGTATTTCTTTCTCCTTACCCCTACCACTACTTTCGTCACGCTTTTTCCATATCCGATCGGAATCACTCGCCTAAACTATTTCAAAAATTAACGGAACGTTGATTGTAACTTCAATCACATTTTGTATTAGGTAACGATATAAAATACATATTTTAAATGCCTTGAAACAAATATTGCGAACATCAAATAAATATTTTTAATCAGTTTTATTACAGGGTCCGCGCTTTATAAATTCGTGACGGACCAATCATGCACGCAGTAAAGTGGCAGGGGGCGAGAAGGGGACGTGATGGGGACAGGGGGTGAAGAGAGTAGAATATATTGTTTTTAATATATAACAGATTCCACATTTTCAATTATGGATTACTCTTTGACAACAGTGATGGAATACCAACAATATTCTGCCGCATCAAATATTTCTTTCAACTATATTTTAATTTGGTTTCAAACCGATAAAGTTTATTGTAGGTTGCAAAATAATTAAATGTTTTAATTAAAATATTCTATAATTAGTTAATTAAAATTTGTATTATTTATTGCAAGGATTATAAGGTAATTTCGTAAATTCGTATACAGAATGTAACATATAATAAATCGAAGTTTTTTTTCAGTAGAATATTATACAGAGTGTCAACATAAATAGCCCAGTCAACGAAGCAAAAATAAATGCAATAAATCGTGTAGTCTGCGTTATTAATTTAAGTGGTAGGAGTGACCCCAGGTATAACATACTAAAAGTCCCCAGCCGGGAGATGCGAGCTTTGGGCAGGAGGGGGGGTGAAAAGGTCCCATTTTTTGGTTTTTCGTAAATATCTCGAAAACTAGAAAAAAAAACTTTTCATAAATAATGAAACTGACTAAATTTCCTACAAAATAGTATTTTGATTTTTTTTTATAATAACCCGTACTTCCACCGTATAAAAGATAATCGAAGATTTCGACGAAATTTAATTTAATTTATGGGTATTAAATTAACCCTTAAATTTCATACCATTATTTATCATATTGTATGGATGTTTCCATCATATGTGACCCGCACCTCCACTATAAGTAACCCATACTTCCACCGTATTAAAGATAAATCAAACATTTTGATGAAAAAGGTAAGAGCTTTAAATTTAAAATAGGGGCATTAAATGAGCCCTTAAACAGCCCTTAATTCACATACCATTAATTTTGTCATCCGGTAACGTAAGCGCTGCAAGCTTTATGTACGTCCTAAACTCCCAAAGCTCCATATGTTTCTAGTTTGAACGACAAAATAATGAATTAAGTGGAAAGTTTTCATGCGGACACCCTGTATATACACTGTGTTACATTATAATTTGGGAACATAGGCATGTAAAATTAAACATTTGCAAATATTGGTTCTCTTGTCTTATTTTAGAGCAAAACGGCAAAAAAATGACCTGTTCAGAATTTTAAAAAGCCTTTAATGCTCAAATTATCATTTCATAACCGATTTCTTTCAAAATAATAAAAAATGTTATGAATTTCGTACGTATTTACAGCCTAGTATTATTATAGTATAATAATAATAATAAAATTAAGAAAAATCGCAGGATAGTGGACAAAATATTTGATTTATTTAGACGAAACGTTGTACATTTAATAAATCAAATATTTTGTCCACTATCCTGCGATTTTTCTTAATTTTATTATGATCACGATGGACACGATTTCTAATAAAATAATAATGTGTAATATTTATATTAATAATACTTAATTTGTTGCAATCATATCATTTCATAATAAAATCAATGTTTTCACTGAAGATTATTTTTTGATATTCTTAAAACACCCGGTATATATTTTCGAAAGAAAAAACCAGAACTACTGCTGCATAAAACAATAAAAACATGATACTAATTAATAAAATTACTTTTAATTTGCAGTACACTGTTTTCCTAAGGAAAATTGTTATACTTCAATTACTGAACTCGTTATATTAATAATTAATTAAAATTTTCAAATGTTCATTTTTAAAAATAAAACTGAATTTGTATCTGAAAAACTGTGAAACAAATTTTAACTGAAAATGAAAAATACAGTATTGAAACTTTTTGATTAATATTATTTTTACAAAACATTCGAAAATGATTACGAAAAAAAGAGGTTATCCAATGAGGGGCTACCATATTTTTGTCAGATAGCGCTAGTGGCAAGTAAGGTATACGTCAAACGCTTACATTTTTTATTCGTTAAATTGTTAAATTGTGTTTTAAAGACCACCAACAGCTAAGGTTATTTGGGCCTAGCACCAATTTATATTTTCAATTCATTATTTTTTTTTAATAATAAATTGAAAATCCAGTTGACACTTTTACCAGCTCTCGGGCTGGAACCCGGGAACTGGGGACTTGTAATAGAGGAACCATAGCAACGTCATGTAAACAACAGCATTGCTACACGCTCAAACCCTTTTTTATTCGTCAGATGGCGCTATAGTGGCAAGTAAGGTATGTCAAACGTTTAAAGATAATCGATTTGTGTTTAGTGAATATTCATTTAGCCGTTATTAAGGAATAAATAAATGATTACAATCATTTAGCCTTTTAATGATTGAATGCAGATATACTTCGCTTGCTAGTGGCGCCATTAAGTGGGCGGAAAATATAAACAGTAATGTACTGACATTTGAATGACATCAAAGTGACATATAACTCACTTGCCAGTGGCGCTATCAGGTGGTAGAAAAAATCCCAGTAGCCCTCATATTCGACGCGGTGATTGCAAACCGAAGAGAAAAAATATTTTATCCTTTTTAGAAACATCCTGATTCCTTTTTGAAGTCAGTAATTTTTTTAAATATTTCTTTTTTCAAACAGAAACGTTTTTTTGTTTACTGCGCTTGAATCGAAGTTTTTCGACTATTTTTTTTCGATTCGTTTTATTTACCAGGCCTGTTCTCAGTTTTTCGTACACTAGTCGAATTTATGTTTATTTTAAACCTTCTGGGAATTGTTTTGATGAAAGATACTTTTGAATATTTTATATTTTACCATGAAGTGGCATTTTGAGAAAAAACTAGATATTTAATTTTTGCGGCTGCGTATAAAATAACGTCGAAAATTTCGTAATAATAGAAATAAAATAGAATATACATCGTACACTGTACGCCAGCGTATTTAATTTATAAATTAATATGTTATAGTTTGCTCAAAAGAAAAAAAATTAATGTAGGTACCTACAAAATTTACTTAGCATAGTTACAAGTTTCAAGGAAAGGTATGAAAAGTAGAACTGTATCTATCTATATATATTTTAATAATATATAAATGCGAAACACCACTCACTCACCCACTCATTCATTACGAAATCTCAGGATCTATAGTCTACAAACATGACATTTTGCAGGTGGGTTCCTTATAGGACGCAAGCATTCGCTAAGAAAAGATTTTTTGAAATTCAACCCCTAAGGGTGTCAAAAGAAGGTGTAGAGTTTTTTTTTTGAGAAAATGCTCATATCTCACAAATCGTTAAGGTGAGAGGTATTGAATTCAACTTACTAACTCTTCTTTAAAAATAAGCAAACCCATATTCGAAATTTTTTTTAATTCAGCCCCTAAGGGGGTACAACAGGGGTGTTGGATTTTTTGACTAATCAACGCCCAGACCAAACCGTTGAATCTAGAAACTTGAAATTTGAACAGTAGGTTCCTTTTGTGACTAACATAAACATAAAACGACAATTATTTTAATTATTATATTTTACGAATACATATACTGTTCACCAACGAGAGGTGTCCTGTCACGGTCGCCAATTGTAACGTTTCTCCATCATCAGGTCGGAAACATGAAAATATTGTATTGTCGTCATTTGTCTGTACTCGCGATACAGAGATACCCATTTTTTCACTTTGACTGAAATTATCTGAGGAATCTACAAATTAACTGACATATACGCGTTAGCATACGTTATTGTATAATAATGTTACGGATCACCCTGTATATAACCGGCAGGCAAGAGTTCTGAGAAACGGGGGTCCGCTTCCTGTAACAACTGGTACCTGCACGAAAGTTCTAGAGAAAGCGAGAACACACTAGGCTTATGCTACGCAGCCTATATAAACAGCAGTACGAGTGAGTGAGGAATCAGTCAATGGAGAATACTGAGCGACAAATAGTGCGTCTGTTATAAATACAGTGAATATAAATATTTGAAACATAAATAACTAGAAATAAAGTCCTGGTATATAGTTAATAACTACGAATTATTGTATATAGTTGTTTTGTTTTGCTTTGTAGTTATTGTTTACTTACGTTGATTGTTAGAATTGACTTTTCGTTGTTGCGTTTATTATCATTGTGTTTTTAATTATTGTAAATAAATATTTATTTCGCCAACTCAGGAAACAGTTTTGTAACAATATATTACGAATATTATAATGTTGACATGAGATGCCAAACAAAATTTAATTAAAACAAAAAAAATATTACAAAAGAAATATTTAGTACTATCACCGCACATTTTAATTCGTTTTCAATTGAATAAAATATTATATGAGGTTTCATTTAAGAATTAAAAACAGATATTGTATGAGCAGCAATAGTGAGGACGGCTCTGGAGGATAAAGTTTTTTTTTTAATTTTCCAAGAAAAGTATTAGGTTTTGAATTCATCAAAAGCAGGATTCTCCATTGGTTAAAACACAAATATCTGATGTATTATGTATATTGTTTAATTCTCGACAATTTATTTAAAATACAGGTGATTTTCAACGAGATATTTTAAAGACCAATAGCAATGCGTATCTCTACCAATAATATGAATGCGAAAGTTTGTGTGTGTGTACGTATGTGTGTATGTTTATTACCACTCAGCTCCGTAACGGTTGAACAGATTTTCTAGAAATTTGGTATACAGGGTGCTGAACCGTTTTGCGGGTAATAGGGATTTAACCCGTAAAATCAAACTTTTGCGATTTCCTGCTTCCCTAATTATTTTAGGAAAAATATCTTCGTATAAAAGTTTTAGAACATAAAATTCGGCATCTAAATCATTAAACAAAATTAATTTTGCATGCTTTGTAACGGCAGAAATTTGATATGAAAATGTCAAATTTACCTCAAAAACAGATAGAGATAGCCATGGAACTTGAACAAAATGATTAGAAATTATTCTGACAACTAAAACGTCATCGTTTTGTTCAAGTTCCATGGCTATCGCTCTCTGTTTTTGAGGTAATTTTGACATTTTCATATCAAATTTCTGCCGTTACAAAGCATGCAAAATTAATTTTGTTTAATGACTTAGATGCAGAATTTTATGTTCTAAAACTTTTATTCGAAGATATTTTTCCTAAATTAATTAGGGGAGCAGGAAATCGCAAACGTTTGATTTTACGGGTTAATTCCCTATTACCCGCAAAACGATTCAGCACCCTGTACCTATAGGTACTTTCGGTCCTGGAATAGCATATAGGATACTTTTATCCCCGAAAAATGTATAGTTCCTGTGGGGTAGTAACAAAGCGTAACTCTATAAATTTTTTACATTTTAGCGTATTAGCGGAATCTTACAAATATTATAAACAATTGTCCGGATCCGCTTGACAGGGGGAGAATTTCTCGTAGGAGGGGGGAATAAATAATAAATTCATAGCACCCGGGCGAAGCTGGACCAGGCCGCTAGTATCAAATAATCGCAATGCAAATATTATATTTTAATTTATATTAGAAATTGTGTCCATCGTGATTATAATAAAATTAAGAAAAATCGCATTTAACTTAATAAATCAGATATTTTGTCCACTATCCTGCGATTTTTCTTAATTTTATTATATTTTAATGTTTTGAATCGGTAGCAGAATTTTGCATCACCGCACTGCCGTGCAGTGCGCGGTACCACATAGGAATCAGTGTAATAATACAATAATTCTACCTTATTTGAATGACTAAATGAAAGTACAATATTTTTCAGTTTCATTTAAATGTATTTTTCAGGTAAAAAAGAAAAATTTACCTCAAAGCTGTCTTTATAGTTTGCGTTTGTTCTTTGCCAAGTCAGCGTTTTTTTATTAGTATTTTAAAATAATAAAACAATATGAAAAATACAAAAAGTAGGTACCTATACCGATAGTTCAAATTTTCTTGTATCCCTATAAGCACCTGGTTTCATTTTAAAATTCAAAAATATGGTGTGATATAAAAGTCGTATAATTTGCACTAGTTCATGGGAATCTAATAATGTATATGTTTCCAAAAAATGTCAGAGTTACCGCTAATATAAATTTTTAATTCTAGTATAGTCAATATAACATAAATATGGTGTTGTATGACTTCCTGTGCAAACTTAAGGAGCATATTCCTGAGGTCATTTCAAGCAAAAAATGTCCTAAGAATAAAATATGTCTAATTCGCCATGATTCCTGAGCTATTGGGATCCGTCAGAAAGGTGGAGTTTAAAAAACATGGCGCAGAGGGGGGAAATTTCATATACGGGGTATACTTTTGCGTGTAATTTTATGATTTTCAAAGTGATAAGAAATGATAAAATATATAAGTGCAATTTGTGATTGGGCCGGTACGAATCCTAAACAAAGGAATTTCGTTGAAGGAAACAGATTCTCAAAGCCGAACATATTATCAAATGTCGGAAATATAACGAGAAAAATACATGAAAAATGAACTGTCAAAAGTAGTAATCTTTACGGCATATTGCTTAAAAACATCAAAATTCAAAGAAAATCTCCACGAAATTAATTATCCGTTCAATGCTCCTTTAAGGCTGTGTTAGGTGAATAATGTAAACACATAACTGCAACATAATATGTTATATTGTAATAAGTAGGTAAGTTACTATAACCTCAAAATATTTGTATACACATAATTAGTCGTAATTTTGTCAATATTCAGATATTTAACTATTGTAGTACAGTATGATAATGAGTACATCTTATTATTAATAAAAAATATTTTTTAATTCATAAATACAGTTTTTCCACATTTCATTAAAAAAGAATTCGCTGTAAAGTAAGTTTTACAAGGCAATAACTGATAGTGTTTAATGCCATGATATTAGAAAACGTCGCAAATTCCATTTTCGATAAACTTTTTGTTTATTTTATTTGTTTTATTCTTGTAATAACCAATTTCACGATAAATTTGCACTGTTAGCATGTAAAATTTCCCCCCGTTTTGATACAATTTTCTGCCACCAGATGTCATATGCTCATTTGACGGGTCCCAATAGTCAATATAACATAAATATGGTGTTGTATGACTTCCTGTGCAAACTTAAGGAGCATATTCCTGAGGTCATTTCAAGCAAAAAATGTCCTAAGAATAAAATATGTCTAATTCGCCATGATTCCTGAGCTATAGATGTTCAAAAATTAAGATACAAGCTTTAATATTTAGCAGTGTTTACCGTCGCCTAAAAACTGTTACTGCTCTCCCGACGCTGTTTTTAAAGGTAAACGGTTCGATTAAACTCCAAATGAAGAACCAAGAATGACATTACAGATCCTACAGGCGAAAAATTGAAATCATTTTCCTGGAAAAACTTACAACTTACAACCAAAACTTTTTTTCAAAATCGTGTAGTGTGATTTTCGGTTCTTCATTTGGCGTTTACTCGAACCCTTTAGCTTTAAAAATAGCGTCGAGAGAGCGGTAACAATTTTTAGGTAGGGGAAAGGATTTGAGATGAAGAGTGCAGGGGGTAACTTCCGGTTTAGAGAATACTCTAAACTAAACGTTACTTAATTTGGAATCAACCGAGAATCAACTAAGTAACAAACTTCAGAAATATCCGTATACAGCCGATCCGAATATTCACAGGCATAAGGAAGGACATTTTCGTTTGCGAACAAACTGTATAAATCAGTATTCGCACCATAAGTAACATTATTCTCATTGTAAATAGCAAACTGTAACATTTCATTTAATTAAAATTCAGACTTTGTAGTTTGCATATACACACAGAGAGAGATTTCTGTGTTTCTCTGTAGTTAGGTACTACCTACCGGTGTAACATATGAGGTGTGTTTGTACTCACACACACACATATGTGTGTGCACGCATGTCTGTGTGTGCATATGTATAAATAAATCAAAGTTTTTATTAAATTACATTCAAAGCATGTCTTTTATAGGGTTATATCTCTCTGCTAGGTAGCTAACTGCTAACCATACTGTACATCAATTGCCATGACTACGTTTGTGTCATACAAATTGATAGAAAACTATACTATACAGGGTATTTGATTGACACTAACATATTGACTTTGCGTGTAAAATATCTCCATAAGATTAACATTGAATCGCAGTTGTGTCACATAGTAGGCTAAATTTGAAATCTACTCAAAACCATGGCAACGATCTAAAAATGGGGGTTTCGGGTTCGAGTCCCGACAGTGGTCATTTGATTTTTTCTTAGATATAGCCATGCTATGCTCACTTCGTATATTTCCATTAGAATTTTCAATTTAGTTCTTACACGATTCGCGGAAGGCGCAGCGATCAATTTTTATTTATTGTAACCACGGAAACACATATATTTTTAATTTTAAACAATTTAGTCTTGACGAGCTGTCATTACAAAAAATAATTGTTTCATAGTAATTTACAAAAAATATTACATATTTTTTAAAATAATGGTTTATTCTTGTTGTTTGCCGAATTGTGGGAAACCTCAAAATAAGATTATTTTTCGTACTCTACCAGGCGATCCCGAGGTAAGTTAAACTTGTGATCTAAATTCTAAAACTGCTTTTAATGTATTTCGTAAAATTTCAGTGTTAAATCATTTTTTGTCCAGGCATTTTGTTACATAAATAATTATTATTAATAATTTCTACAAAATCATTTTGATAAACCCTTATTATTTTATTCCAATATGTAACTCATTTTGTAGTACAGTCTAATAAAGCGTTCCTTCAGTATTTGCTTTAATCTTTAATTGATTTAGTAATTTGTTGCAGGTTCACGTTCTGAATTACAACATACGACACTCAACACTAAATGGAACTGATTCCGAGCATGCAGTTAAAAATCGGTGAAAAATTGGTTCACGACTATTCGAGACTTTGTATCACAAGCCCTATTTGGAAATCATGTGTCCAAGAAATTTTAATCAGTGGATAATATTTTCATGTGTTTGAAGTCAAATATTTCTAAATTATTTTTATATACGGACTCAAGTAAATAATAAATTAAAATGATTAGGTATATGAAAGATTTGTTATACAGATAAAATTAAAAAAATTATCATTATTAACTAGATTTAAAAAAAAATTAGTTAAAAATAAAACTGTAAGTAGGGTTAAGAAATTACTCTAAATAAATTATAGTTTTGAAAAGAATTGGCAATTTCAATCTTCCTATATCTACAATTAATATTCATCCTGTAAACTAATTTCAGAGAGTCAATAATCTACATAAACTAGTTTGAAATTTTCGATACTATAGCAGTTATTTATTTATTTTTTAAGGCCATCAACAGTTAACGTTATTTGGGTCTAGCACAAATTCATATTATCAATTTATTATTTTTTAATAATAAATTGATAATATGAATTTGTGCTAGACCCAAATAACGTTTAACTGTTGATGACCTTAAAATATAAATAAACCTGTGAATAGGGGGCTTGTAATAGAGTATCTATGGAAACGCCTGCAGGCACGTAGTAATACCAGCAGCGCCATAAGCATTAGTGAGTCGTGTAAGAACTAAAACGTAAATTTGACCTTGAAGGTCGAGTGGTCTATCTATAAAACTATCTATTATCTATGGATATAGCTCAAAAATCATGGCAGCCTAGCTGTCTGAGATATTTATTATTTTCACCTCTAATTGTTACGTGAATAATATGGTGTGGATTAAAGGGATTTTATATCGATTGATTTTATCATATACCAATTGATCTAAAACTTGTTTATATTGAAAAAATAAACTGTTTCTGTAATTTATATTAGAAATCGTGTCCATCGTGATTATAATAAAATTAAGAAAAATCGCAGGATAGTGGACAAAATATTTGATTTATTAAATTAAATGTACGACGTTTCGTCTATAGATTTAGACTTTTTCAAGTACATACATAAAAATTTTTATGTATGTACTTGAAAAAGTCTAAATCTATAGACGAAACGTCGTACATTTATTTTAATAAATCAAATATTTTGTCCACTATCCTGCGATTTTTCTTAATTTTATTGTTTCTGTAATATTATAAACTGTCAAAAATAAATTTATATTTTTAATTAAATTACTTCTAATTTTCAAATAATGTCTTATTCAACACTTGAAATAGTTGAAATGGTTATTTGAGCCCTATCTGGAAACAGTTACCAGCAAGTTGTTGATATGTATAGTGTTAAGTAATACCAGAAGACATTTTTTTGATAGGTTAACTTATTGTACGGCAGTTTCTTGAACAAAATGATGACGTTTTAGCTGTCAAAATAATTTTTAATCATTTTGTTCAAGTTCCACGGCTATCACTATCTATTTTTGAGGTAATTTTGACATTTTCATATCAAATTTCTGCCGTTACAAAGCACGCAAAATTAATTTTGTTTAATGATTTAGATGCAGAAGCTTATGTTCTAAAAATTTTATTCGAAGATATTTTTCCTAAAATAATTAGGGAAGCAGGAAATCGCAAAAGTTTGATTTTACGGGTTAAATCCCTATTACCCGCAAAGCAATTCAGCACCCTGTGTATACAACGATGTCTACATTCTACAGTCTACAAGTTATAGTTTCAAAAGATAAATCGTGGTTGTTCGGCTGTCCTCTATTGAATACGACTAGACTCTTGTGGGTCACCTTATCGAATGGTACGTAACGTTACAATCGGGGTTATAGTGCAAAACTAGAAACATTTATTTTCAAACCAATGTCACCATCGAAAAAAATTAGTGTTTCTAGTATTACCTACCTACCTATTCTATAATAATAAAAAAAAATATATACACTGATTACATTTTAAGAGGTGTCCAGCATTTTAGTGAACGTTCCAGGGAATAGTTTCAAGAATCAAAGTACTTTGTACTTAAATACTTTCAAGAATCGAGTATTGAATACTTTTCTTGTGCATTGCTCGAACAGAATTCTCAGATTCCACCTCCAATGGGGTCACCCCACATGTCAGAATTTAGTAAGATTTTTTCCCAAATTTGAAAGTACTGAGACAAATAAAAATATATGAGCATTGTGGTTGGAATAAAAACAAAAACAAAGATAGTTACTTCTTACCACAACAGTTTTATTGATGGATGTACATTTCGAAAGCTATGTTTCATCTTCAGCGAACACTATACATGTATAGTGTTCGCTGAAGATGAAAGCATAGCTTTCGAAATGTACAGCCATCATTAAAACTGTTGTGGTAAGAAGTAACTATCTTTATTTTTGTTTTTACTGAGACAAAATTGACAAATACGTTTCAAGAATTTATTACCCATGACCCTACTATCTGCGTCACTGTTGGTCATAATTTCATACATAAATGTACCGGAGAGGTTGCAGAAAAATATTAAAATTCGCTTCGCAAAGATGCGCACATATAACAATTTAAATAAATAATTCCATTTTCATATACGTGTCTGGTTAGCTTAATCATCATACTAACTGGCCTGGACGAACGCCGCCGCCTTTTCACGTATGTATGTGTGTGTGTAGGGCGAAGGCGACCTGCTGCAGGAGAGTACCCCCAACCCTCAAATCTCCCGCTATAAGCGACCGCCAACAGCCCTCAACCTAACAATTAAAAACAAGAAAAAGGGGTCGTCTCTCGTACACACACATGTAGGATGTGTGGAGTAATATATGCCTCCAAGTTGATCATGATGTAACTTTTAGGTTGGTTCTTTCGAATATTGCCGATGGAGAGTTATAATAAAAATTCGACTGATAACCCACTTAGTAAATATTTGCAAAAAATAAACACTCTTTTTTATTCTTTGAAAAAAAGCATGGCCCTCTTTTTTGTTTAGTGATCTACTGATGGCTAGTAATATAGCAAAAATCATGGTTACCTTGATTTACGTACAATTTTCTTTTTTTAGTAAAATATTTTTTTTCTCAAAAACTATACATTTTAGAGAAAAAAAATATTTACATTTTTTTCATATTATAACATCTAGAATTCATTTATATTTTTTTCTACCTATGTTAATACGTGACATTGAGAACGTTTTTTTTAATATCTCACGATTCACTGAACCGATTTGACTCAAAATCTAATCAAATCTAAGTTAAAGGCTGATAAACACAATAGAATAATCGGTATGGCCGTATGTTGTTCCGTTTAGGTTATAGCAATAGCAGCGAATGAGAATACATATAATCGCGATTCAAGGTTATATGCTAGTCGACTGACGTTCACGCGACTCGTTGATTGTTCACTGTTCACACTGTTCAGTCCCTCTGTGATCTCTTCACTATTGAATTCGTATCGGGTATGCAGTATCCAGTGCTGTACGATTCAGTCTCGGTGAATTATGAAACAACAACAATCGAGTCCAAGTGACAACCATCGAGAGTCATCGAGATATTTGAACAATCGAGACAATCGACTAAAACATCTCGTATCGCGCATCACTAATCTCTTTGTGCATCCGGGCAGAATAAACTAAAAAAAGTATAGAATACTCCATGATGTCGGCAATACGTACTTTGTAAATAAAAATCAATAAATCAGAAATAAATTATTAATTGAAACATAATGTGTTTACATTGACAAATAAAAAAGAGATGTCAATTTTAAAGTGCGTCTGGCGCACGTTGTGACACCGTTAATTCAAATGTCAAAACGTAGGGTTAAACATATAAACTGTGTATTTTTGTGACACCGTTAATGCAAACTATTTCCAAATGATTTTAAGCTCGACTTCACTTCGCAGGGGGGGGGGGATAATATACTAAATATACGTGCGCGGAGCCACGGGTGACCGCTAGTATATAATATGTGAAGTATCTAAAAAGTTTGGCCTTTTATTAAAATCGTTCTCAAAAGGTGACACCGTTAATGCAAATGTCAAAACGTATAAACTGTTTATTTTTGTGACACCGTTAATGCAAACCATTTCCAAATGATTTTAAGCCCGACTTCACTTTGCAGGGGGGGGATAATAAATCATACTTCGCTTCGCAGGGAGAGAAGTTCTCGCGGGGGTATAATAAATTAACATCATACTAAATGTACGTGAGCGGAGCCACGGGCAACTGCTAGTACAGAATAAAAATAAAGGCATTGCTGCCCATGGCCTTTACGAAATGAGATTTGTATCATGGGTACAAATATGGTGTCGGGGTTATATTATGCAAGCATAAATAAGTATAGTATTCCAGTATAGGTACTACGTAGTACGTTAAAATGTGTCTGTGATGGTATTATGGTATAGCACGAACCCATCTCTAACGTGGTCATTGTTTTATTTTATTATGTTTTATCTATTTTACGTTGCTCTGTTATACTTATTTAAATTAGGACGGATACATTTTACATTACAACATGATTGTGAGCTGGGCTATTTATGTGTTCGTGTGGAATGGATAATGAGTCTTGGAAAATGACTGCCAAATTAAATTAAAACCTAACACTATAATAAAGAATAAAAACTCCGCGACTTAATTAGTTATTACTAATTGCCATAATCTTCACAATAAAAGAGCTGGTTTGCATATTTTGTATAAATTTTAAAATATTTTAACTTTTGTATTTGTAGGAAAAAAAACTAAGCATGGGTTGAATGTTTAATTTGTATATTGTATAAATTGCATAATATTGTTGTTGCATAATTTTGTCATTTATTTTTTTTTATATTTTGTCATTAGTGATCAAAACATTCATATACGTTAGGTACCTTGGCAGTCGACCGTCTATTCAAAAATATCTATCTAAACTTTCGTGACAGCGGTAAAATATTTTTTGCAACACATATTGTATCAAAAGTTCAATTTATTTAAGAGTCCTGTATCCCCTAAGGGGAACATTGGAATGAAGTTGTTTTCGCTCGTGTTTTCGCAATTGCATTCCACACTGTAAGAAATGAGAAGGCCGATTACAAAGATTATCGATGGTCCATTTGTAGCCAGCGATTAATCTGGTAATAGGCACACAAAGAGACAATGGCGTCGCAAACAGGTATCGCCTGCACATTGCGTAGATTCCATAAAAACACATTGCGCATGCGTGGTTACTAATTTTACATTAACTTGTTTTGTATTCATCCATTTTATATATGTAACTCTACATTTTATTTTGTAATTTTTACACACTTTATTGGAATATTACACAAATTATGTAATTTTAATTTACTTTATGTAAAAATCACAAATTTGTTTACAGTAAAAGTACAAGTTTTTATGAAGTTTTCTGTGTAAAAATCGAGCGAATTCTACCTTAATTTTCAAAGTATTTTTACATCCATTTTTTACAGTGCAATGTTCTTTGGGAATTGGCGTTACCAGGAGCCCGAGCTCGTACCAGTCGGTTTGTGTATGCCGGCTGGCAGATTCTAATACACAAATGGATTATTAATTGTTGTGTTGAAGACGCTAATGACCTGACTTGTCGACGCGTCTATAATCTACAATAATAATAGTAATAATAAGAGTCCTGTGTTCCGTTTGTTAAGTGATTCTTTATGGAAGCTTCTGCTGTAGTTGAACGGTAGTGCGTAAAGTAATTTTTCAACGCACTCCATGCTATAAAGTAATACTTTTTTGTTTTAAGTATTTTAAAACACACGTGTGTAAAGTAGTACTTTATAGATTACTGTGCTATAATGTCATTAATAAAACATTAATCCAAATTGTGTTTTATTTGCTTCAAACTGAACTTTTGAAGCAGTTGTTGCAAAAAATATTGTATGTAACGCGTGGCTAAAGTGACGAATATGACAGCCGCGATTTTACAATAATCTCCTAAGGTTACATTGCTCGCATGGTACACTCGCACTTGTTCTGGTATATAAATGCAACATAACCTTGGCTCGTATCGCAACATCACGACTGTCATATAATCCGTCACTTTAGACACTTGTTGCATAAGCTACTATTATTAAGGCTATTTGAGTTAAAATGCCAATTAATATTTACAGTTTAACATTATCTATTTAATGCATAAATTGAACATTCATTTTATAACTTCACCAGTTCTCAGAATCTAGGAAATGAGGTACCTAATTTGCGTAATTTTTTTTTTAATTGACAATGGTTGCACCTTACATATCAATTTTTTCGTTTTTTTAAATTCGAAGATAGTTTTGTTAAAATAAGTATAATTATAGTAGATACTAGTATTCACTGTAAAAAATGGATGTAAAAATACTTCGAAAGTTAAGATAGTATTCGCTCGATTTTCTAAGTGATTTTACATTATTATTTATTTTTACACAGAAAACTTCATAAAAACTTGGACTTTTACTGTAAAGTTAAACAAATTTGTGATTTTTACATAAAGTAAATTAAAATTACATAATTTGTGTAATATTCCAATAAAGTATATAAAAATTACAAAATAAAATGTATAGTTACATATATAAAATGGATGAATACAAAATAAATTAATGTAAAATTAGTAACCACGCATGCGCAATGTGTTTTTATGCAATCTACGCGATGTGCAGGCGATACCTGTTTGCGACGCCATTGTCTCTTTCTGTGTCTATTATCAGATTAATCGCTGGCTACAAATGGACCACCGATAATCTATGTAATCGGCCTTCTCATTTCTTACAGTGTTGTCAACTTTTAAAGAATTCGTATTTCGTTGTAGGTAGGTACCTAAACTAGGTATCTATACATAATTTAATTCTATACAGACCTATTAGCGCCAAAAAAAATTTATAAATTGAACGTTTTGAAAATAAAAATCGTCGGAATGTTGTAAATATACGTAAACAAATTGCTATACTGAAATGAATCATTCTTAAATACAACCGCAGTTCAAATAAAAAGAATTTTAACTAAATATAGAGAAAAGAAAATGTATCACGTTATGTAATTACTTTAATTTAAAAATCAGGACAAAAAAGTATCCAGTCTACAGTATAAAAACTCGGGTCGCAGTGCAAAACCCTGCCGACAATATAGTGTATTTGCTAATGGCCTTGTGGCTTTATTATGTAAACTTAAGTTTGTTTTTGGACAAAATAAAAAATTTAACCCCTTAATACATCCCTTAAAACAATATTTTTTTTCTTAATTTCAATAATATTATCAATGCAACCTTTGTACCAAATTAAATACACCCTTCAGTAAGTAAATCACTATCCGCAAACCAGTGTTTTCATAAAATTTTTGTAAGTCCGGTCCTGTCGGGCCGATTTTATTAAAATTTTAACAGCACATTTTAATCTTTACTAAAGGGTTAAATTTCAATTTTGAAACGATTCTGAGAATTTTTTCGGTATTTTTGGGCCCAAAAACTTTTTTCAACCCCTAAATACTACCCTTAAAATGGTCCGATCGGGCCCATTTTAAATAGGCTTCGTGCGGTAATGGGTTCCAATGTGTGTACCAAATTTCGTTTAAATCGATTAAGTCTGTCGAGAGTTATCGTGTACACACATATATATATAAATATATATATAAATATATAAATATATATATATATATATATATATATATATATATATATATATATATATATATACATACATACATATATACATAAACATTTTCAAAAATGGTGGCAAACTGTTCTGGAGGGTATGAAACGTCGAGAAATTTTGGTCCGACCCCTAGGTCCCACCATCCGACCGACGCCAATAGTGTATGTGCCATATGGCAAATACACTAATAACAAATTATCAACTATAGTACATGCGTGCATATGATATTATTTGTTTTTTTTAAATACATAACAATTTCATCATTTTAAAAATGTTATACACAAAAATCATTCTCTGATCTTGTATTTCCGTTTGTACATTTCCATTGCTTTCCACCATTTTCCAGCCTGGTAGTAACACATATAATACTGTGTGTCCATCTTATTTTGATGCATACCTATTTTAATATTGTATTTTAGTTAATAGCGAAGTTTCAGCTCCAGCTATTATTCTTAAATATTTTTTTAAAGAATCAATAATTTTTTTAATACATTTTTAATTCCCTTCTAAAATTCCATAGATATGATAGATTAGTGCCACATTTAAACGAACACGCTGTATATATAACAAGAGAAGGCATGGCGAGCTACAAATCTACCCAAACTAATTATTTAATCATGAATACGGGACACAACAGTGAAAAGTACATACACTTTAACAATTATATTTTTGCTTGCATATTTGCCCAGTTGGCGGCGTCCATTCTATGTACGAATGTGTCAAAGAACGTTGTCCACTGGTTATCTTGTTCGCTAGAACCAGCGCGACACTCGCTATATTAGGGGTAGAGGAACGCTAGGAGGCTACATTAAGCATGAATTAAGGTACGTGAAGTATGGAGCTGGGATTCTAGATGGTAGCGTAGATCATAGCTGGGCTTGCTTAAATTAAATGCATTGTTATATATGCGACCGTACACAACGAAGCAGTGAGTGTAGCAGGTATAAGCGCTGCAGTTACAAGAGCTGGTAGATTCAAGAAATTATCCCACCATTCTTTCAGCGCGCTGACTACTACAATCAACGTGTGACAACTGTCAAACGGCCGTTACAAGTTTCGCAATGGATGTGACTAGTTTAATAAGTGAAATTTTGCCAGTTTTTATTTAATTTGTTTTGAGTTTTTTTTAAGACGTATTGAAAAGTGTTAGGTTTCATACGTAAATATTCAAAAAACCGTTTTGGATAAAATTTTAATTCTTGGTATAAATGATGAAATTCGCCATGTTTAGATCGTTTTCTATTAATAGGGTGGACATGATAGCTCCTACCCAAATTTATATTTAAAATATACCACTTTGTAGCAGCAGAACACAAAAATTCGTCTTCGCTATCTGGCATTTCAAACGCGTCTTAAGCTTGTATCAATGCTAGTATCAAAGCTTCGTTTTGCAAACCTATAAGCGCTTATAATTTCAGCCACCATCTACCATACATGCTACCATCTAGAATCCCAGCTGCGTACTGCACGTACCTTTAGTCTTAACCATAGATAAAGAACGCTTTAGAGCCCCATTACTCTTATGGCCGGTTTATCGTAGATACATTTTAATCACGATGTTGTTTTAATCACACTGTTAAATTTTGACAGCTACGTGTTCAATAGTTGATGAGTTTCTTTACCATAGCAAACCATCATTTAACAGTGTGGTTAAAAAACATCGTGATTAAAATATACGACAAACCGGTCATAAATGTTTTTAATTTTAATTTTAATTCTTTTTTGTACTACTAACATATTTTAATTGTTTTGTTTTATTTATTTATTTAAATTATAGACGCGTCGACAACTTAGGTCATTAGCGTCTTGTTTACATCAAATAACAACTCACTTAAAACTAAATGACATCACAAAACATCCTCTTTAATTGTTTTGTATGACGTATTCTATGCCGTAAGGCAGATTGAAATAAAATAAATATATATCTATCTAATCTATATACCTACCTATTATAAAATGCTATTTTCAATTTTGTTTCAAATCACCAGAAAAGCACAGGAGCGAAGTGAAGTTATATCAAAATATTGAAATTATCAGAAACAGTTACAGAAATATTAAAATCGAAAAAATAGTAAAAACATGCAGTTTATAAGTACGATTATTATCAACGCCAATTATTAATGATACGTTTCTGTATCGCTTATGACCTCTGTTGTCGAGCGTCTATAATCTACAATATCTATCTACATGAGTTTCTGTAGAAAAAAGCAACAAAGGTATCAGCCTTGAGCTTTGGTCCGTTTTATTTATAATACTCAATATCATTCTATTACCTTTATTAGTTCCGAGGGCAGTATAGCCTAGTAGTTAGCATGCTTGGTGCCGCAGCCTCTAGACTGGACTGCCGTGCGTTCGAATCCCACCTGCGCTCATGGATGTTTTGTGATGTTATTTAGTTTTAAGTTAGTTGTTATTTAGTGTAGTTGAAAGACGACCTTAGATGTCGACGCGTCTACGATCTACAATAAATAAATAAATAAACCTTTATTAGTTAAACATTTCACGCGTTCATAAAAAAATTCATATATTTTTCCAAAAATTGTTAGTGGATGAACGGCTTTAACACAATTCTACTGAGTACATTATTATAGAATGGTATACCTACGTCAATTTTTGTTTACTTATTGTTTCTGTATTCTCATGCCAATTTCTATGCCAAGGCTTTATACGATTAGTTATTAAAATTGGAAGATTCTTGGGCGTGGTTTTATTTCCTCAAAAACAATTGCTACTTACTATCAATGCATTTTTTAAGCGAGGGTTGTTTGGGCCTAGAAGTAATTTATAATTAAATTCGCGCCGATCTCAAAATTTTATTATTTTCCTCTTTTTAGTGGCTGTTTTGAAAGAAGTTTTTTTTTTGGTAAAAATTTTTTACAAAATGTTATAAATACCTTTATATTAAAAATCGTGTCAATCGTGATTATAATAAAATTAAGAAAAATCGCAGGATAGTGGACAAAATATTTGATTTATTAAATTAAATGTACGACGTTTCGTCTATAGATTTAGACACGAAACGTTTGACATTTAATAAATCAAATATTTTGTCCACTATCCTGCGATTTTTCTTAATTTTGTTATAAATACCACAAAACACCAAACCAAATTAAAAACTCTCGACGTACGTTTCGCCAACCAAGTTAGCATCATCAGGAGATGATTAAAACTAAAAACTAATTACTACCTATTTATAGACTGTTTATGTAGTTGTTACCACTAGGTAGTCTATAAATAGGTAAATCGTAATTAGTTTTTAGGCTTTAGTTTTAATCACCTCCTGATGATGCTAACTTGGTTGGCGAAACGTACGTCGAGGGTTTTTAATTTGGTTTGGTGTTTTGTAGTATTTATAACATTTTGTGTCGTTACACGAAAGGTTCCACCACTTATTATTGAAAAAGTTTTTTATTTTTTACTTTTTAATGGCTTTACAATACGTAGTTTGCATGTTTAAACTGACTTATGCCTCTAATTATGCTGTGTCAAAACTGACATTTAACTTCGTTACTCACTTTTTATTAAATTCAGTCGAACTACTGAAACGATTTAAGTAAAATTTATATGGGACCACCTCGAAAGCATGCCCTATTAAATAAAACAATAATCATCAAAATGGGTTCACAAATACAGGAGAAATCGGTGAACATACGAGAACATACATTAAAAAAAAAAATAAACAAGCCGTGAGGTGGGTCGTTTATTAGGACTAAAGTGCGACCCTTGAGGTCCACACGACGAACTTCCCAGTTTGATAAATATTTAATAATAATAATTAAATTAGATATTACACAGAAAAGTAATCATTTCAATCATTAAAACATCAATAATTTAAAAAAAAAAAAAAAAAAAAAACGGCTGAACCGATTTTTATAAAATTTATGTCGGATCAAAATGACGTTAACACGCCTCGATTGACACCCTTACGAAGTCGATATAATTTTTTATTCGCGAGATATTGTGTAAAATCTACTTTTTTGGAGGTTATTTGGTTAAGAAAAAAGAACGGCTGAACCGATTTTGAAAAAATTTCTTTCAGATCATATTTACGTTAATGCGCGTCGATTGGCACCCTAACGTAGTCGATATCATTTTTCGTTCTCGAGATTTCGTCTTTGAAAGAAATGTACACATACGTACGTACACACACACACACACACACACACAGACATCTTTCTAAAAGTAGTGTAAAAATAGTGTAGTGACCTTGAAACATAAAATTTTTTTTTCCTTTTTGATTTCGATTTTCGGACCCATTACAATAACTTCCAGTGGGAAGTTAAA
Source organism: Mongoloraphidia duomilia (assembly GCA_039654895.1). Classification (NCBI taxonomy): domain Eukaryota; kingdom Metazoa; phylum Arthropoda; class Insecta; order Raphidioptera; family Raphidiidae; genus Mongoloraphidia; species Mongoloraphidia duomilia. The sequence continues at coordinate 8,932,628 of CM077521.1, forward strand.
AACATAGCTGCCGAATATATAGAACCTCTTCCTTTTTTGAAATCGGTTAAAACATTAATTAATTCAAGAATTAATGTATAAAATCAGATAAAAATGTACGAAGAAATAGTAAATAAATAAAACAGATTCCAAAAATCAATAAAACCATAATAATTGAATTATCGTTCGTCAAATAATACATATTCAACATTTCCATACATACACACAATAATACAGTGTTGTTATATAATAATTGTACCTATAAGTGGAAGTGAAATAGATAAACCGCCATGGTCTGTCTTTGTACGTCCTATGCGACAATCAGCAAAATTCGTCAACACAATTATCAATACGACAGAACAGAACTCTTCCTCTAATAATATAACCGAACCACTACCGCCATTGACTATCACGGGGTGAGTTTAAGTTGGAATGTTCAAACCCGTTACCACCCTTGTGTGCTCTCTCTGTCGACACTGACCTGCCTGAATATTCCAAACACCATCACTAGTATACCTGACATCGCAAGGTAGCTATGGTTATTTTTAAATATTAAAATTGCAACAATATTTCTTGAACTCACTCTTCTTTTCGCGTTCATATTCAAAATTTCAAAAAAGTTAACATGTTTTTTTTTCGAACCTACCCCTCTATTTCTGCTCCCCGGGGTGAAAATAGAAAATCCGGAGTCATTAGGGTCTGCCGTGTGCCCTTTACTAATAAGTATGCAAAGTTTCAGCTTCCCAGGTCAACGGGGGTCTTCTGGATGGCGTGGAAAGACGAACATCTGGACATACATACAATATGTAGATTGTGATGCTAGGGCGAAAAGTTGTCGACTGCGAACGAGTGTGAAGTTTATCCGCCAGAGCGCAGCGAGGATGACAATCACACGAGTCCTAATCGCCAATTCCGCTATATGCAATAGTCAATTTATGAGAATAGTCAATTTATGAATATAGTTAAAACAAAATTAGACCAAATCCAAAAAATATATTTATTAAAAATCTCGTTAAAAATTAATGATCGTTTCGATTATATACAAATCATCTTCAGAAAGGGATCAACAAAACTATCAACATTAACGCCATTTTGTTAATCCCTTTCTGAAGATGATTTGTATATAATCGAAACGATCATTAATTTTTAACGAGATTTTTAATAAATATATTTTTTGGATTTGGTCTAATTTTAAACCGACTTCAAAAAAGGAGGTGTTTCTCAATTCTATTGTATTTTTTTATGTTTGTTACCTCAGAACTCCGTCATTTATAAATCGATTTGGAAATTCTTTTTTTATTGGATAGGGTATACCTCGAAGTTGGTCTCATATAAATTTTACTTAAATACGTTCAGCAGTTCCGCTGATTTTTAATAAAAGTGAGTAACGGCGTGTGTTTCCTTAAGGTAAATGTCACTTTTTGACACATCACACAGCATAAGATGATAAGAAAGTCGGTTTAATAAAATTGAGTAGCGACGTGTGATTCCTTTAAGGTAAATGTCACTTTTTGACACATCACACAGCATAAGATGATAAGAAAGTCGGTTTAATAAAATTGAGTAGCGACGTGTGATTCCTTTAAGGTAAATGTCACTTTTTGACACATCACACAGCATAAGATGATAAGAAAGTCGGTTTAATAAAATTGAGTAGCGACGTGTGATTCCTTTAAGGTAAATGTCACTTTTTGACACATCACACAGCATAAGATGATAAGAAAGTCGGTTTAATAAAATTGAGTAGCGACGTGTGATTCCTTTAAGGTAAATGTCACTTTTTGACACATCACACAGCATAAGATGATAAGAAAGTCGGTTTAATAAAATTGAGTAGCGACGTGTGATTCCTTTAAGGTAAATGTCACTTTTTGACACATCACACAGCGAAAGAAGTCAGTTAAGTACCTAAGTGAATCTATCGGCAAGCTACTAAACTACATATTGTAAAGCCACTACAAAGTAAAAAATAAAAAACTTTTTAACAAAAAAAAACCCTCCTTCAAAAAGCTACCAAAAAGAGGAAAATAATGAAACTTTGAGGTCTGCGCCAATTTAATAAATAAAGAAGATATTTAATCACTATATAGGTAGGTACTATACTTTTTAACCGACTTTATATTTTATTAAATTGGCGCAGACCTCAAAATTTCATTATTTTCCTCTTTTTAGTGGTTTTTTGAAGAAGGTTTTATTTTATTTATTGTAGATTATAGACGCGTCCGACAACTTAGGTCATTAGCGTCTTAATTACATTAAATAACAACTTCCTTAAAACTAAATGACAAAACATCCATGAGCGGAGGTGGGATTCGAACCCACGACAGTATGATCCAAAGGTCGGCTACGCTAACCGTTACATCACACTGTCCTCGAAGAAGGTTTTTTTCTATATGATGTAAGATGTTCAATCCAAACTATGAACTCCGATCTGATAACTTATGAATAGCTATACATTTTGGCTTTCAGAAAATATTGTCAGGGGTGTGTAAAATTAGCACATCGTGTGTATATAGAGGTATAGGTAGAGGTGTACAAAGACACATTGCCTATAACAATCCAATTCGTTGCCACCCTTTGCTAATACAATCTATACATTCATTTGCATTCCAAAACTTCCTCTTATACTTGTCTCCCGCTGTTGTGCTGCTGTGACGTCACAGTCAAAGATGGCTTGTTCCAAGAACGACGTGTTTCAAATTATTGCACAGAAGTTCTTCAACTGTTTTCGATAATTTCTACTCAGACGAAAAATATATATAGCTTTTCACCATTTTAATTCCACAAGTGGGGATGATACTAATTTAGGTCAAAATTCATTTTTCGCAATAAATAAACAAAAAACAAGCCGTGAGGTGGGTCGTTTATTAGGACTAAAGTTCGACCCTTGAGGTCCACACAACGAACCTCCCAGTTTGATAAATATTTAATAATTCCAAGTCTTCATGGTTTCCGGGCTTGTAGGCCGTGGTCCGGTGGTATTTCTACCTGACGTTTCGTCTACAAATGCGGTAGACATTCTCAAAGGCAATGTGGCAGCGGTCGAAGTGTCCTCCTTGGCGGCTCACAGGTCAGTGTGGCGGTAAGATTAGGTCATTAGCGTCTTGATTACATTAAATAACATAACTCACTTAAAAATAAATGACATCACAAAACATCCATGAGCGGAGGCGGGAATCGAACCCACGATAGTCTGATCCAGAGTCCGAGTCGGTTTAATAACCACTGGACCACACTGTCCTCCCGATCAATTTGAAATTTTGCACATATACGCAGGTAGTTAAGATGACAATACAATTTTAGACGCTAAAGACCTCTGTTGTCAAGCGTCTATAATCACAATTCAATTCGACAGTACAATATTTGTTTATAGGGATCAGTTCCGTAACTATCCCGTAACTTCCACCATAAACGTCCCGTTCTTCCCGCCATGCAAAATATAATATTTACATTGACTTCGAAAAAACATAAAAATGAAAAATGAGTAACGCGACAAAGATAGATTGCAATCATGGCTAGGTAATTTTTTTTTCTCAAGGGGATCTATAGGTAAATTTAATTTCGTTTGAAACCAAAGTAGATATCCATGGAAAATGTGACCTGTTTGTTGAGCTCAATAATTATTATCTATGTTCAAATTAGCTTTCGAACAAACTGTAGATAAATGTACATATAAGCAAAAGCACCAATATTATGTTTCTATTCTATCTTTATATTATTAAACGAGCAAATCTTGTATATAATATGTATCTATGTACCTATATAAATATTTTCTCGAAAACGGCCCTAACGATTTTGATCAAATTTACCGAAAAGTGGTTTCGGGGTGCAAAAAATCGATCTAGCTAGGTTTCATCCCTGGAAAAATTCGTTTTCCCATCGATTTTATCATTTTAAAAAACGGTTTTTTGACGTCATAAAACAATGTGGTATGGTGAGTTGGCTTTGGAAAAAACAAACTATTTTCATTATTTATGACAAATTACTCTGTAGTCAATCTTTAACTTATTAAAATAATCAGTAATTATTTGAAAAGTAAAAAAATAACAACAATAAAATCTAAACATAATTATTCTTACATAATTGAGTTTAGATTTTATTGTTGTTATTTTTTTAACTAATTTTTAAATAAATAGGTATATTACTTTTATATTAGCTATATAAAATGTATAGGTACATACGTTATGTAGTATGACGTATACTGACGTATAATAATATTATCTACTTATAGGTATGTAATTTTTTTCTTAAAAACGACTAACGATTTTGATGAAAAGGGAACTTTAAGTACTATTTTTTTTAAACTCATCCGAGCAAAGCTCGGTCATCCAGATATTTCTATATTATACCTGCATAAAAAAACAATCGACAAAAGTTTTAGTATCCTTAATTTTGTTCTTCATCTTCATTCATTCATCAATAATAATCAGATCTATTGATAATTATTCAGACGTCACCTTGGCAACAGACAACAATTAGTATAAATTAGGCGGCACAAGCGTCAATTGGAAAGGATGCAGGCAAGGAACGGTAAACATGACAAGAGAATTAGAGGAAGCAGTGTAGAAAATATCGATAAGGAATTGGTGCAAGCGAGACGGAGAGAAATGGATGATGTGTATAAGTGACGTGGAGCGGATGCGGATGTACAAGTTATCGCAGTGTTACCAACAATGCACATATTAAACCAAACACACAGAGGGTTGCTTCCTTTAGTGTCGCGTGTCAATGAACAGGGAATGAGACAAATGTTTATTCAATACAAAATTCACTGCCGATTTGACTATCTTTAAACACGCAGAATTTTGATCTTTGCGATGTTACTAATAGTGTATTAGGACAAATTAAACGTGCATTATTTTTAAATTTTAACAAAACATGAAATGATTAAAATCAATAAGTAAATAATAGTTAAAATGTTCGTGCGGTTAAAGTATTCGCAAACAATTAATTTGTATCTACTATGTAAATCAAATGGAGATATTATTATGAGTGATAATATGAGAGAGGGCAGTATAGCCTAGTGGTTAGCGTGCTTAGTGCCGCAACCTCTGGACTGGACTGCCGTGGGTTCGAATCCCAATTGCGCTCATGGATTTTTTGTGATATTATTTAGTTTTAAGATAGTTGTTATTTAGTGTAGTTGAAAGACGCTAATGACCTGAGATGTCGACGTGCCTATAATCTACAGTAAATAAAATAAAAAATAAAAGATAATATGAGTTGTCCAGTATTTGATACTAGTTAGTTGTAAGGCGCCCGTTGAAAGTTTATTTAAATTCCAAAGTACACTCACGATTCACTGTCATGGAAATTTGATATAAGTAAGCTTTGGACATACTTAAGTAATATACAAATTCCAATGTACACTAATATTTCAAAATCTTACAGCGCTGAGTCAGTCAACGAATAATACACCGAGAGCTAGTGACAATTTTTTGGTGTTATTTATTCAAGGCCTTATTTTTGTGAAGGTGTTGAGGGAGGCATATTAAAGTTCCCTGAGTAAGGGGTTTTGCTAGATAGCGGTTTGGGAGGCATGCAGACCGCCCCCAACATGTAACAAAAAAAATGGTTACAATTATTATTGCTTTAAGGCTGAAATTGTTTGTATAGCTTGGCGGTGACCCAATAATGCCATTATAATATTTGCAGATCGATTGGTCAGTATTAAAGGGGTGGAAGATCACCCTAAACGTGTCATGTACCCGACGAATCTTATATTATTAGTTCAAGGTTCAAATTTTAATATGTTATTACGGCGACTGTTTTAAGCAAATATGTCAATTTTCAGAACAAAATGTTGCTATTAACTCCCTTGCAGAACGATAGAAACACCTAGGCGAGCAAGTTTCCCTCTAAGAGAGGGGGTTAATACCGGCATTTTGTTCTGCAAATTGAAATATATGCTTAAACAGTCGCCGTAACAACATATTAAAATTTGAACCTTGAACTAATAATATAAATTTCGTCGGGTACATGACACGTTTAGAGTGATCTGCCACCCTTTTAATACTGACCAATCGATCTGCAAATATTATAATGGCATTATTGGGTCACCGACAACCTATACAAACAATTCCAGCCTTGAAGCAATAATAATTGTGACCATTTTTTTTCTTACATGTTGGGGGCGGTCTGCATCCCTCCCATACCGCTATCTAGCAAAATACCTTACTCTGCGCACTTTAATATGCATCCCTCAACATCTTCACAAAAATAAGGCCTTGAATAAATAACACCAAAAAATTGTCACTAGCTCTCGGTCTATAAGTCAGTGATGAGCGTAAATATATAACTAATAACTTGAATTCAAAGTAATAAGTATCAAATGGAAAAATTTAACATGTAAAGTCAATATATTGATTCAAATCAAACGCACTGTATATCAATTTACAACAAATACAATGGAAGTAAGCAATAGTAAAAAGAAAATATCACAAAATGCCAAATATGAAACTCCATCAAAGTATGCAAATTCAAAAATTTTAATATATATGACGTCCCCGAACTTGAATAAATATTACGTTATTCTAAAAAAAAATACTTTTATTCGCTAAAAGAGATTAAAATAAATTATCACTTCCTGTGTAAAATGCACGCTTATATAAAACAAAAAAAGAGATACAGCTGAATTTAAATACATTTTTTAAAATCATGATTGATCATCCTACCGTATTTTGTACCTTCCTTATAATACAAAGGAATAATTCCCATCTCTCATCTTCTCCTTTCTTCTTGTTGGCACCGGACCAGCAAAAAAAAAATATAATCAAATTCCGTATCTCATAACCGACAGCTAATCGTTTTTAAACTTTTCTTTTTAACGGAAAAACGGGAAGATAAGAGAGATAAATTTTATACCCCCAAAGCTAATCCTGGACTGAAACGCCGGTTTGAAAACATTAACGACTCGTTCGATATTTGCTTGATTTATTATTTTACTAGCCTGAACGGGGACTCCACTCGTGTTATATTTAATATCTGGATGACCGAGCTTTGCTCGGATGAGTTCAAAAAAAATAGTACTTAAAGTTCCCATTTCATCAAAATCGTTAGTCGTTTTTAAGAAAAAAAATTACATACCTATAAGTAGATAATATTATTATAGGTCAGTATACGTCATACTACATAACGTATGTATCTACATACTTTCAAATAATTACTGATTATTTTAATAAGTTAAAGATTGACTGTCAGAGTAATTTGACATAAATAATGAAAATAGTTTGTTTTCTCCAAAGCCCACTCACCATACGACACTGTTTTATAACGTTAAAAAACTGTTTTTTAAAATGATAAAATCGATAAGAAAACGAATTTTTCCAGGGATGAGACCTAGCTAGATCGATTTTTTGCCCCCCGAAACCCCTTTTCGGTAAATTTGATCAAAATCGTTAGAGCCGTTTTCGAGAAAATATTTATATAGGTACATAGGTACATATATACAAGATTTGCTCGTTTAATAATATAGGGATTTATTTATTTAAATGCTCACAATTAGTACATAACATTAAAATAAAATCTTTTTCAGTTGATTTAACCTTACACAGAAAATATCAACATTTAAGTCATTTGCAGAATTGCACATACAAAATAGAGGGGAGTTAGCCATTTGGGACGTTTTTAGACAATGAAGATAAAACGTAGTTCTTAAGGATGGTACATACAGGGGTGTTTAAAAATGACACTGACAAACTCATAGGGGTGGTAAAAACACATAAAAAATACAAATTTTCAGAGGGCTACAACTCCATAACAAATCGTTTTTTCGCCCATAACTTAACTCTTTTTTTAAATCAACTAAATAATAATAAAAATTAAAAATTTTAAATATTGTGCTTGGTTTTGTTTGATGTTTGATTTTGTTGATGACGTCATTTCTGATTAACATAATTAAAAATAATGACCTTCGCTGAATTCACATGAAAAAAATAGGGTTGACCCACTATGTAGAAAGTTACTGTTTTTTTACGGATTATCGTTGTATTGTAGGTGTATAATCAACATCCATTTTTGGTAGGTATTTTGAAGCATTATTATTATTATTATTTTTTATTTTACAGTAATTTAAAATTGCCGCTAGTTAAAGGGCCAATGAGAAGACGCGCTGAGACAGTGATATCGTTTGTTTGTTATGATTCCGTAATTATTTAATTCTGTATTAATTTCTCAGCAAAAACGTCTGAAAATAATGTGTAAAAATAACACTTTAGATATTTGAACGTATGGAGTAACAAAAACAAATTAGCGTCTTCAACACAACAAATAACATATTTTTGTAGGTATTAAAATCCGCCAGCCGACATACACAAACCGACTGGCACGAGCTCGGGTCCCTGGGAGCGCTAATTCCCAAAGAACATTGGAATGCAACTGCGATAACAACTACATCCTAATGTCCCTCCCTCAGGGGTCAGTCGTGTTATTTTTTATCAAGGTCAAATGCTGCAACTAGAATCTAAACTTTATCCTACATCTGTATGTAGACATAAAAAATACTCTATTAAGACAATCCTGATATTATCCTCTATTCTAATCAACGAGCCAACACTGGTATTGTTACAGCTCCTCCCGGTTTCCCTTATACATGTTTCCTGTTTCATCCCCCGTTCCTCCTCTGTGATCTACAGATCATTTATAGTCGGTCTTCCTGACTTAACGAAACTGCTGGATTCAAACAGCCATGTAATTGGCAGGCCGTATCGTAAAAATAAAAATTTCTATCTATAATTTTTATTCTTTACTCGTAAAGGGAAAAAGCAAGAAAATTGTGATGATGACAGTTCATTAGTGACTCGTTTCTTAAACTCTAGTCAAAAAAATTACATTTAATTTTATTTTTTATCATTACTAAAATATAAAATACTGTTACGAAACTGTTTTCTGAGTTGGCGGATTAAATATTTATTTACAATAATTAAAAACACAACAATAATAAATACAACAACCAAAAGTCAGTTCTAACAATCAACACAAGTACCTAATTAACACTTAACTATATACAATTGACTACACTAATATTTATTTTGTCAGGTGAATTTATATCACGGAATTATCACTGTATTTACTGTATTCACTGTATTTAAATCAGATTTATTTCTAACGTTTATTTATGTTGGTCATTTACTCAGTTACTTCAGTACTATTTTATTTATATCCACTCCACTATTTATATCACTGTACTGACTGATTCGACCGTTGATTGACTAATATTTATATCACTGATCTGCTTGGTTGCACGACTCACCATTGACTGCCTGACTTCCTCGCACTCGCTTGCTTATATAGGCCGCTTGGCTTAGGCACAGCGCGTTCTAGCGTTTTCTAGAATGTTCGTGCAGTTACTCGTTGTTACAGTAAGCAGATCGGAACTCTCGCCTGCCGTTTATATACAGGGTGATCCGTAACAATACTAACAGAACTCCGATCGGTATTTTTGTTTTCTCACGCATTTTTCGCCGTTTCCGGGTATTTTCCACATTCCATTAGTGGAGTGAAGAAATGAATGATAATTTTCAGACAGGACGGCAACGGCACGGCATCGTGACTGTGCTGTTCCAAGAAGACAGTGGCCTACGTGGCCAAATGCAGGTTTTCACACACAACGAATTTTAGTTGTACGTCAGCTGTCTGAAACACTGATTTCTCTGATTGAACGCAAAATTTTTTTCCCGATTCATTGCAACACACTGTCATTAATATATTAAATAGATTTATACGGCTGTTTTGCAATTGAACATTTTTATTGGAAGAGCAACCAATTACATAATTGATTCCTGCAAACATTGGAAAATATCATTTAGACAACCATAGTCACAGTCAGGATTCTAACCTGAACCTTTCCACTTTCGCGGCGAAATGAGCTTACATTACTCACCCGTGACATGATTACCAATCTAACATTCTCTATATATGCAAAGGAATCAATAGATTTCGACTACATGCATGATACATGTGTTATTAATTATAGCTAGGTTGTAGATGTGAATCATCGTAATAGCGAGAGCTATTCATGTAGGTGAAAATTATTTCAAACACCTAAAGGGGATACATTAAATAAGAACCTAGATTCTACATCAATGTTATAATGAATGAATTGTAAATTATAGACGCTCGACAACTGAGGTCATTAGCGTCTAAATCAATGTTATAAATACCATATGGTATTACAACATAATATTGTAGAATTTGATAATTGATATTATGATTTTTTCCGATATTTGCAGGAATCAATTATGTAATTGACTGCTCTTCCAATAAAAATTTTCACTGTCATTAATGACGGCAAGATATCTCCACTAACAGCAAACAATCGTTGCGTGAGAAAACAAGACGCTATACGACAAAATGTCGTACTGTTACGGATCACCCTGTATATACACGACAGGCAAGAGTTCTGAGAAACGGGTCTGCTTACTGAACAACTGGTACCTGCGCGAAAGTTCTAGAGAAAGCGAGAAAGCACTAGGCTTACGGCACGCAGCATATATAAACAGCAGTACGAGTGAGTAAGAGAATCAGTCAACGGTGAGTCACGCATTCAAGTCTACGTTGGATCAGTAATATAAATAGTGCCGTGATATAAATAACCAAATTGATAAATAAATACTAGTGTAATAATTACGAATTATTGTATATAGTTGTTTTGTTTTGCTTTGTAATTACTGTTTAGTTATTGTTTACTTGTGTTGATTGTTAGAATTGACTTTTCGTTGTTGCGTTCATTATTATTGTTTTTAATTATTGTAAATAAATATTTATTCCGCCAACTCAGAAAACAGTTTTGTAACAGTACGTTTTTTTTACGTACGTCCAAACCCGTTGTGTGTAAAACAAGAGTAATGTTTCCAAAATGTCACCCCATGGCATGCGACATTAGTCGGACGTTATTTACGTCAAAAATTTACATGTCACGCTACTGCGATATCAATTTCCCTATTTATCCTATTTAGTGAGTATTCTTTTTAACTTTAATGTCTTAAGAAGCGATCGCGCGGGCCGCCTCTTCCACTGATGCGTTCATTTCTTTTTAGTATGCAAAGGAGCATCGACTAAAGATAACCGGAACAGATTTTCCGCCCGTTTAAAAGAAAATTCCAATTCATTTTCCTTTCGTTTGCCTACAGTCTATACTGTGATATCGAACTACAGCGTGTTCAAAAAAAAATGGGTACATGTCTGTATCGAGGGTACAGACAGATGATGTTAATATACCGCTAAACATACATATAATTGATAAATATGACTTTAGTACAGCTGTTACTTTGTGTAGACAATTTTTAATGGAAAAGGCAGCCAAATTACATAATTAATTTGGCGACATTAAAAAAAATCAATTTATCAACCAATGTCACAGTCGGGACTCAAACCCGAGCCTTTCCACATTCCGGAATAATAAACTATCACTTACTCAACCGCGACACGATTAACAATTAAATTTGTTTCCAATATATTATGCAGAAAATCAATTAAAATTTCACTACACACTGTAAAAAATGGATGTAAAAATACTTTGAAAATTAAGGTAGAATTCGCGATTTTCTATGTGATTTTACATTATTTATTTTTATACAGTAGACTTCATAAAAACTTGGACTTTTACTGTAAAGTTAAACAAATTTGTGATTTTTACATAAAGTAAATTAAAATTACATAATTTGTGTAATGTTCCAATAAAGTGTGTAAAAATTACAAAATAAAAAGTATAGTTACATATATAAAATGGATGAATACAAAATAAATTAATGTAAAATTAGTAACCACGCATCCGCAATGTGTTTTTATGGAATTTACGCGATGTGCAGGCGATACCTGTTTGCGACGCCATTGTCTCTTTGTGTGCCTATTACCAGATTAATCGCTGGCTACAAATGAACCATCGATAATCTATGTAATCGGCCTTCTCATTTCTTACAGTGCATGCGAGAAGTAATTATTTTTAACATAGTTATAGATGAGAATCATCTTATGTGCGAGAGCTCGACATGGGTAGAAATATTTTTTATCATTCACCCATAAAGGTTTTAGTGAAATGCGCCATAAGTAAGCGTTTTATTTTCGAACAGTCTGTACATAATAATGTGTATATAATATAGCTTTTTTACAGTATGAGGGTTCCAATGAAAATTAACGGTATCCAATATCTTAACTACGTGATCTCTTTATTTTAAATTTATAACTAAGAGATACCGAGAAGTGGGTATTTTTTTACTCTGCAGATTGCTTTGATGTTTTTGTAATTGAATTATTTAAAGGAGTTTTCAGTTTTAATTGTATTTGACAGTTAAATGGTGATTTTTAGCAATTTAAATATTGCGGCTTACTTTTATTCACATTTAAATTCAAGAGTTTTTAAAGCTTTTCTGCATTTTATAATAAGCTGTACTTGATATATTTTTTTGTCCATTTCGAAAGTAAATTTTCCATGTGATTATCCGTATTTTTACATCTTAGATTACCACCAATATGTTTAGCCCATATTCCTCCCTGGTAGGACGGTTATTGATAATGTAAATTATAAATAAATAAATATTTTATTTGCCCTTAGGGTTGAAGCACATTTTTGTTTTTTCTTGTTATAATAAAAAAAATACTTTATTTAACCCGGGATTGCCGAAGCAGTATAGGTAATGTATAGACGATCGACAACGCAGATCATAAATGTCTTAAGTAGGACGGTTGTTAAAACTTTAAATAATTTACGGTTGATTCATATTTGATTAACTTTTTTATAAAAAATATCATTAAATAAATTGACATTTGAAATATTAATATATGGTATTTGTTTTTCATTTCCGAAGTGACTTTCCTAATATAATGTCATTTTCTCCGCAATTAATGATCGGATTTGCAAAACAGAAAGACTGTTGTAAAAAGAATTGAGAGGCCTTTCGGACTGCGAATCGTTTGACACCCCTTTCCATTAAAAATTTTTGGGGTGCAATTCACCATGCTCTCAGGGTTGAAGTTACGTAAATAATACTAATCGATTTAGATGTCCCCCTTGATTCTAAAATTGACGTGTGCGAGCTTTTTTCGCAAAACTGATGCTAAGTGGCCAAAATTTGCCCGGACTGTTTTATTGGCCCACTCTGTATATACATATTATTAATATAAACATTTCCCAAAATGGTGCCAAATTGTTTAGGAGGCTATGAAACGTCGAGAAATGTTGGTCCGACCCCTAGGTCCCGCCATCCGACCGACGCCAATAGTGTATGTGCCATATATGGCAAATACACTAATAAGCCTTCGGAATTCGAACCTGGGCTTGACGTTTGTACTTGTTGGTAGACTCGTATTTTCCCGCAAGACCACATGGCTTACTGCGTCTGAGACCTTATATATGCTGTGCTTTGTTTTACATGTTAACTACTTCCGACTATTTCCGTTTCAACTAATATTTCTAAAATGCCACCCCAGTATGAGAAATTAAAGACGTTATTCACGTCAAAATAAACCCTACAGTACCTAGTGAATGTAATAAACAAAATAAATAAAACCTTTATTTAAACGACGCGGCTACGCATAAATTATGTACTGTATATTAATTAACAAAACGAATTGGCAATAAAGGCACTTCTTATTTTCTCTCACTAGATATTTTATCGTCTAGTTATAACGATGAAAGTATTTCCATAGACATGGAAGCCATCCTGGAAGCAATATTCCTACACCTACTTCCTCCACTTCCTTTGCTGCTGCTTTAATTTACCACGCATCAAAGTATAAAATATTCATAAATCAGTTCTAAAATCACGTGCGTTTATAATTTTAGTCAAAACTAAATTCAGATCGTGTTCAGATTTTAATAACTTGTGAATATTCATCTCGCAGCATCCGCGCTCCTTAGACACAAGGGGTGCAGCGAAGACGGCGAACGTCTGCCGCGCTGACGTCAGACAGAGACGGATAGGTGTCGTTGTCATGGCAACTCTAAATTAAGTCATCAATGAATTATTGTCGATGCCAAGTATTGATGTAACATCCAGCCACCATATTTCCATATTAAATTTTAGCTTCGAGACATTTTGATTTAGATACACTCGCTTCAACGGGTTCTGCATACACACCTACATAGTTCAGGGACGGTTCGTGACGCGGTATGCACTTTTTTTTACATAATTGTGATTTTTAACAGTGTTCAAAAAGAAGAAGGTTCTATATTCTGGACCAATGTCTTTTTTTAAGTATGAATGAATGTATGTTCAACGATTTCTCCTGGATTTGTGAATCGATTATGATTATTATTGTTTTATTTCATAAGGCATACCTTCGGAGTGATCCCATATAAATTTTACTTAAATCGGTTCAGTAGTTCGACAGATTTTAAAGAAAAGTGAGAAACGGAGTGTAATACCGTTAAGGTAAATGTCAGTTTTAGTTATTTGGTAATCAAATATCGAGACAGAAGTCGGTTAATAACGTGCAAACTATACGTACTTAATGCAAAGCCACTAAAAAGTAAAAAGAAAAAAAAAATTAACAAAAAAATTCTTCATAGAAGCCATTAAGAAGAGGAAAATAATAAAATTTTGAGGTCGGCGGCAATTTAATAAAATATAAAGTCGGTTAAAAAGTAGATATTTTCATGTCAGCGCCAATTTATTTAATATATCTACATTTTAATAAACTTCATATTTTATTAAATTGACGCCGACCCGCGCCGACCTCAACATTTTATTATTCACCTCTTTTTAGTGGCTTTCTTGAAGGAGGTTTTTTTTTTGATAAAAAGTTTTTTATCTGATTGCCATGAACGTAATTAGAGTATTATGATTGGGGGTGGCAGGGATCAGCAGGGAGTCTCCGGGGTTTAAAAAATTAGGATTTCTCAATGGTTAGGATTAGCATGGTAAATGTTAAGCCTTTTGAGAACAATTTGCAACTACAATTTCTATTAACATTAAATATACATACAAATGAATGCAAAGTTTGCATTTGTGTTAGAAACACCCATCGAAATGACGTAACAATATGATGCAACAATGGAAAAATTCATTTTTCAAACCTATGTCACCGTCGGGACTCTAACCCGAAACTTCCACTTTCGCGGTGTCTGAGTTAAATATACAATTTTGCAACAACCATCTTCGTCTCATTATTATATAATTAAGTACACCAAAAACGTGCTTGTAAAATTTGTATTTCTAAGATTTTAATATTACGAAAAATTATTTTAATTCTAAATAATGGGGGAGGGGGCAATTGCCACCCTTTGCGACCCCTTAATTACGCTTATGCTGTTTCTAAGTGCACTATTAATTTAGATTAGAACCCAAGAACTGGGGGCTTGTATTTAGAACTTTTAATTAATATAACTATTTAATTGAAGTATAAATTTTTAGAAACGAAATATTTTCAAGTTTCATTAAACAAAATCAAACTATTTCTCAAATAAATACTATTTTATTTTCTAGAATTAACGAGCCGCCCTCGAACAGGTTTCCATGTATGCGTTGATTCCTGCTACTACACATATACTTTAACCGGTTCCGTCGTTCTTCCTCATTTCTTCCTGCTGTCCCATACTACGACTCACGTTCCTGCTACACGCTACGCACCTTCACAACTCACAAGTCATATATCCTGCTATAGCAGGAATGCACAACAATAAACTGTAATGGCGATTTGCAATTTATATGTTATTAACAATAGTAGACTGTATATCTAGATGCGTAATGGGGTATATAATTACTGACGAGTGGTGAAAGCATGTAAAAATGAGCGATAGCAAGTTTTTACAGTCACACGAGTCATAATTCAATTATACGCACGAGATATATATTATTATGGTATTTTTTGCTATACCAACTTCAAAATAGTTACCTACTTTTTAGTTCAGTTTCAAAAAAATTGGACAGTTTATTTGCGTTATGTCTACAGAAGTTCGTAAGTATGAAATAGTAGGCGGATAGAGCAAATAAACAGAAGTTGCTATGGCAACCGTTTACTTACCGCACTAGTGCGGTAAGTAAAATACTTTCGGCACGCCTGCCAGTTAAATGACCCATTATAGGCCGGTATACATGTATAGAAAGTAGCTATTTTGTAGTGGGTATGGCAAAAAATAATCAATCGCTAATAATGGTTAATATTTTATAACTTTGAAACTATAAATTTTTTGGTGCTAATTCTGTGTAATTATGTATATCTTTGTTACTTTGTTAACAAATTTTTGTATGACTTTGTAACTACTTAAGAGTATATTCCTCAGCCACATAAGCGCACGGTCGAAGTTATACTTCATAACATTTACATTTTTGCTTTTCCTCTCTGAGCATTTTTAAAATTAATAAATAATTATTATTAATAAAATCCATGGATATTGTAGCAAAACCCAGATGTTACGCCACTGTCTTCAACAGAACATTCCAGACTGAAGCAATTGTCTGTTTGTTATAACACAGTAGTGGAATAGTATCGAAGATTCCAGACGTTTCTATAGACAACGAGAACACAGGCAATGCGTGTATATAAGGCGGTGCGCGCGACTGAGTGGGGATCAGTCATTCAGCGTCGTGTTGAGTCAGTCAATCGGTGATTTGTGAAAATAAATAGGAAATAAATAAAACAGTATTCTGTGAACATACCTGTTAAAATAAATATCCCTGTATTGTTAAGTATTATAATTACCGTTTAAGTGTTTCATTGTTTAGAATTGACATTTTAGTTATTGTTATTATTGTGTTTATAATTATTATAATTAATTATTGTAAATAGACATTGCACATAAATCCTAATAAATAAATAATTTAATTCCGCCAACTTAAAAACAGTTTTTTTACAATATCATAACACCTAGGTATACATAAGTATCCAAAGACTGTTTACAATATTACACAATTTTGAAACGTCAAAAAAATGACTTTTAAAATTATATAATCTATAAGAAAACAAATTTTTCCTGGTATGAGACCTAGCTAGATCGATTTTTTGTCCCCCAAAACCCCTTTTCAGTAAATTTCATCCAAATCTTTAGAGCCGTTTCATCCATGTCAGCGTTACAACACAGCGTTTCATATATTTTTGAGTCGAGGTCACTAATCTAAATTTGAAAAAAATTACACTTCATATTCCAATATTAACAATAAATATTAGAGGACAAGTGTGATCCAGTGGTTATCGTCGAGGCCTCTGGATCAGACTGTCGTGGGTTCGAATCCCGCCTCCGCTCATGGATGTTTTGTGATGTCATTTAGTTTTAAGTGTGTTGTTATTTAATGTAATCAAGACGCTAATGACCTTAGTTGTCGACGCGTCTATAACTTACAATAAATAAATAAAAACAATAAATATTTGTAACATCCATAGTTTCATCAAGTATTCTATTTGTCCTGAAAACTTCAAACTCAATCGACTTTATAACGTCACAAATTCGAACACTTGTTAAATAATTCAAAGTATTTATTTGGTGAGATATTGCTTTGTAATATAACACGTTCCCGTTTTTGAAAGTTTCGAGAAAGTCTTTATTCTGATACCATGTCTCAAGGCGCTACTTGTCTTGCTAACATGTAAATGTGGAAGTCGACCCCATCCCCACCCTGTCCCGTCGTCGCACCGATAGTATCGGTGTTCGTAAGCCTACCGCATACACACATATGTATGTTAAACTGACACGTCATACTGAGATCACATATGCAGGCGATATCAAACTTGTCTGACTTCTGATGCTATGTGTTCTACGGATAGCCTATATCTGATACGGTTAGAACGGACGGGGAAATCGCGATTGTAAACTATAGTTATTTAAGTAAGCGATGCACAATGATTTTTTGATGTGAAACATCTTATGTCGGGCTGTGAATAGCCGCGTGAGGGGAAATATGCAACGAAATTTCTGGTCCGCTCAGGGCCGTAGCTAGAGCTGAATTCAAGATAGGGCACTGAAAGTTTAAAGTAGGGCTGAAGCAAAAGACTACAATTTTTTAATTGGATTGCCCACCTCATCTGGTGATATCAAATTACAAAAGCAAGAAAACGGTAAATGACAATTTATTCAAAAAAAAAAAAAAAATACAGAACTTCATTTAGTCCAACGAATTTAATCTTGTTTTTCCAAATGCCAGATAGATCAAGTCTGTCATTCTGTCGTGACAGGCTTGTTTATAATTCCTTAAAGTAGAGCACTGGATAGTTTAAGGTAGGGCATTGCCCCTTAATGCCCCCCCTAGCTACGGCCCTGGGTCCGCTCCTTCGCTGCTGTTCTCCCCACCACTGCGGCACTCTCTCTCTCTCTCTCTCTCGGCTTCCGCGCGCTCGGGCACGGGAAGAGAGAGAGAGAGAGTACACATACGAACGTACTGTAAAGCAAAAGTATATGTATACACGTGTAGGTATGTAATATAGATACTTCGCTGTGTATTTAGTTGCGTTTCTGGCTCAGGCGTGCTCAAACGCCGCAACCGCGTGTGTTACAGTGCAGTATATAGGATTACGTCAGTATAACAGTTAGTTGCTGCTTTTGAAAAAATATATACTACTACATAGAGAATACCACCGAGTTCAATAACGTTTTCTTTGATATTTCACATCTGTCGGGGGTCCCGAGACCCACACCCTTTTTTTAGAAACTTGGGCCAGCGTCAGCGTTGCCAAACTTTCCAATTTTTGCTGAACGTCCCGATTTTTTAGCTAAAATTGAATGTCACGCTTTCAGGACAGCTAATTTCACGATTTTTTGAAAAACCAATACATTACAGCAAAAAGAAGAAAAGAAAACAAGTTTTTAATTATTTACTTTTTAGTGGCTTTACAATACGTATATAGTTTGAAGGTTATTAACCGACTTCTGTATCTTTCGCTGTGTCAAAACTGGCATTTACCTTAACGGTATTGCAGTCCGTTACTCACTTTTTATTAACATCAGTCGAACTACTGAATCGATTTAAATAAAATTTATATGGGATCACCTCGAAAGTATGCCCTATTAAATAAAATAATAATCATCAAAATCGGTGAACATACATACATACATACCTACATAAAAATGCATAGCTGCCGAATATAGAACGTCCTTCTATTTTTTTAGTCGGTTAAAAAGTGACATGTGTGCGCTGACATTTAGAGATGTCCGGTGCTTGAAAAAAGTGGAGGACTTTTTAACCGACTTCAAAAAAAGGTGGTGGTTCTCAATTCGGATTAGACGCTAATGACCTCTGTTGTCGAGCGTCTATAATCTACAATTCAATTCAATTCTCAATTCAGCTGTATTTTTTTCTATGTTTGTTACCCCAGAACTCCGTCATTTATAAACCAATTTGGAAAATTCTTTTTTTATTGGAAGTTAGTCTCATATAAATTTTACTTAAATCGGTTCAGTAGTTCGGCTGATTTTAATAAAAGTGAGTAGCGGCGTGTGATTCCTTTAAGGTAAATGTCACTTTTTGACACATCACACAGCGTAAGAAATCGGTTTAATAAAAGTGAGTATAACAGCGTGTGATTCCTTTAACTAAAAAGTAAAAAATAAAAAACTTTTTAACAAAAAAAAACTCCTTCAAAAAGGCACTAAAAAGAGGAAAATAATGAAATTTTGAGATCTGTGCCAATTTAATAAAATATGAAGTCGGTTAAAAGTATAGTATTTAATATTGTCTTTTTAACAAACTTCATATTTTAATTGGCACAGATCTCAAAATTTCATTATTTTCCTCTTTAGTGCCTTTTTGAAGGAAGTTTTTTTTTTGTTAAAAAGTTTTTTTCTAGGATAGAGTATATTATTTCGGTTTCAAAATGTGGTTTTTAAAGAGTTTGGCCCACATTGTGAATGGTTATTGATGTTTAAAAACGAGTCAATGGTTCCCGTAGCCGGTGGTGACGGTACTCTATGCATGTTTCTGTCGCCCTCCTGGCAACAGAAGAGTTCATCCCGACCGCCGCCGCTGCACAG
This sequence comes from Mongoloraphidia duomilia, assembly GCA_039654895.1. Classification (NCBI taxonomy): domain Eukaryota; kingdom Metazoa; phylum Arthropoda; class Insecta; order Raphidioptera; family Raphidiidae; genus Mongoloraphidia; species Mongoloraphidia duomilia. The sequence goes on from CM077521.1 coordinate 8,952,504, forward strand.
TTCCCTAGGGACATGTAGGTACTGTCTCTCTATACTGTATATACAGTACAAGTACCAACTGCTGTGTGTATATTATAACATACAACTGAGAGAGACGGCAACAAACCAGCCACTGTTACAATTCGTTCGATGCGATTCTTTTTTTGTTAGCGACAAATACCAATTTCCTTTATCTCTTCTAAAAGTTTTTCTGTCGGTTTTTCCGAATAGCTGTTCTTTTAACAGGCGACGTTGAATTAAAGCTTTGTGTACATATTTGCGAAGCCATGCACAAATAACACATCATTTCTATTTTATTTATTGTAGATTATAGACGCGTCGACAACTCAGGTCATTAGCGTCTTCAACACAACAAATAACATATTTGTGTATTAAAATCCGCCAGCTGACATACACAAATCGACTGGTACGAGCGCTAATTCTCAAAGAATGTATAATCTACACTGACAGATCCCTCGTAGGCTTGAATGCGTGACTCACCGTTGACTGATTGATTCGACCGTTGACTGACTGACTGATCCCTCGCACTCGTAAGTCGTACTGGCCGCTTATATATGCTGCGCGGCTCAAACCTAGCGCGTTCTAGCGTTCTCTAGAACTTTCGTGCAGGTACCAGTTGTTACAGCAAGCAGACACCGCTTCTCAGAACTCCCGCCTGCCATTTATATACAGGGTGATCCGTAACACTACGTTTCCCGGCGGTATATAAGGAGGTAAAATATTGCGAGACGAGAAATGCGTTACGAAAAATGTGTGACAAAAAATCCGTTACAAAAAATGTGTGACAAAAAAAATTGTGTAACGCGAACTACCATAGTTACGCCATTCCATAGTTTGTGTTTTGTAGAATGTATATTGTATACGTCATGTTAATATGTTCAATTTCAGATTAACTGAATACTTTGATTACATAATATTAAAAATTATTAATTGTAAGATAAAACTAAAGAAGTAGTTCTACATCTTTGGTTGCGGCACAATCGTAGGTATTTATTATTGTAGATTATAGACGCGTCGACAACTTAGGCATTAGCGTCTTAATTGCATTAAATAACAAGCCGTGAGGTGGGTCGTTTATTAGGATTAAAGTGCGACCCTTGAGGTCCACACAACGAACTTCCCAGTTTGATAAATATTTAATAAAATAATTAAATTGATATTACACAGAAAATTAATCATTTTAATCATTAAAACATAATTATTATTTATTTTTAACAATAATTAAAAAAAAAAAAAAACGGCTGAACCGATTTTTATAAAATTTATGTCGGATCAAAATGACGTTAACACGCCTCGATAGACACCCTTACGAAGTCGATATAATTTTTTATTCGCGCGATATTGTGTAAAATCTACTTTTTTGGAGTCTATTTGGTTAAGAAAAAAGAACGGCTGAACCGATTTTCAAAAAATTTCTTTCAGATTATATTTAGGTTAATACGCGTCGATTGGCACCCTAACGTAGTCGATATCATTTTTCATTCTCGAGATTTCGTCTTAGAAAGAAATGGACACATACGTACATACGTACGTACATACGTACACACACAGAGAAATCTTTCTAAAAATAGTGTAGTGACCTTGAAACATCAAAATTTGTTATACATTTTGATTTCGATTTTCGGACCCATTACAATAACTTCCAATGGGAAGTTAACAACTTCCTTAAAACTGAATGACATCACAAAACATCCATGAGCGGAGGTGGGATTCGAACCCACGACAGTGTGATCCAAAGGTCGGCTACGCTAACCGTTACACCACACTGTCCTCGGCACAATCGTAATTACTGTGCCCCTTGTCACGTTTATTTCGAGCTTTATAATTCACTCAAGGGTTTGGAAAAAATCGCTTAATTTTTACCCTCTTATAGCAAATAGGAAACAACGTAAATTCAAACTTTGTTAAAGAAAAAGAATTGCTACATGCTATTCGATTTTTAAATGGATGTGTCTCGTAAACTGCCGTATAGTTATATATGAGCCCCGGAGCTATGTTCCACTGCGACACTCACTTGTTCTTAGCGAACAACAACTGAACGTCGCTGGCTGTCTTATCTCAAAGGGGTGAGGCCAATTCGATTGCCGTTCTCATTTAATTTGCTCACGGATATTTTACTTTTTACATTTTTTTCATTTTAAATGTACACAAATATATTATGACAAGGTTCTTCCAACCACTTATAAAGTTATAGATGTCTTAAAACCCACTAACGGTTTGGAAGGTTGTTCCGTGATGAGCCGCTAAAAATAAAAATAAATTAAACCATCAATTTATTTTAAAAAACCGTCGCAGATAGGTTGACGGATCTTGAATTATTTAAAGTCAACTACTATTTCCATGTTTTTAACCGACTTCAAAAAAGGAGGTGGTTCTCAATTCGGTTTTTTTTTATGTTTGTTACCTCATAACTCAGTCATTTATAAACCGATTTTGAAAATTTTTTTTTATTTGAAAGGCTATACTTTCAGATTGATCCCATAGAAATTTCATCAAAATCGGCTACGTAGTTCAGCTGATTTTAATAAAAGTCAGTATCGGCGTGTGATTCTTTAACGTAAATGTCACTTTTTGACATATCAAACAGCGTAAGAAAGTCGGTTTAATAAAAGTGAGTAACGGCGTGTGATTCTTTTAAGGTAAATGTCACTTTTTGACACTAAAAAGTAAAAAATAAAAAACTTTTTTACAAAAAGAAAAACCTCCTTCAAAAACCACTAAAAAGAGGAAAATAATGAAATTTTGAGGTCTGTGCCAATTTAATAAAATATGAAGTTGGTTAAAAAGAAGATATTAATCACTATAATATACTTTTTAACCGACTTCATATTTTATTAAATTGCCACAGACCTCAAAATTTCATTATTTTCCTATTTTTAGTGGTTTTTTGAAGGAAGTTTTTCTTTTTGTTAAAAACTTTTTTATTAAAAATACACCGCTTCATCAAAATTTGTGTTAATAAGTTGTAAGTTAAACCAGTTCCCGCGGGATCTGATAAAAGTGTCAAGGATTTTCAATTTATTATTAAAAAATAATAAATTGACAATCTAAATTGGTGCTAAGCCCCAATTACCTTAGCTGTTGATGTTCTTAAAAAATACTTTTCGATTATTACTACTATAAAAAATACATTTCTCATTTTACTGAGGGATTTGGTCCAATGTTGCTCACAAGTAAATTCTATTGCAATGTGTTGCAAGAGTCTGATACATAATAAACTATTAGTAAAAAAAATTTTTTAAAGACACGCTTTTATTTAAATGTACTAAAAAGGAAAAAAATAAGTTTTAATAATTTAGTTTCATGATTATAAAAGCGTGGGTTGTAAACTCTACGATATTTTATTAGTCACGACCCACGCTTTTATAATTATCAAACTAAATTATTAAAACTTATTTTTTTCTTTTTAGTACATTTAAATAAAAGCATATATTTAAAAAGTTTTTTTTACTAATATTTTATTTTGTTCCTTTTAGTCGTTCAAAATTTTATCCCCTTTTGACTTCCTTATGGATTGAATTTCGAAAAATCCCTTCATATAGTGGTTGCTTACGTCATAAAAGAAACCTACTGTCTAAATTCCAAGTTTCTAGCTTTATCGGTTTGGCCTAGGCGTTGAATAGTCAAAAAACCCTACTCCCTCGTTTGACCCCGTTAGGGATTGAATTCAATTTTAAAAACGATTGATTCATGTATTGTCATCGGGAATGCATATGTGTACCAAATTTTAAATCGATCGGATACGTGGAAGTCGTTCAAAATTGACTTGCAAGATTTGACCTAAACAAACTATAATATACAAACATTGCACGTTAAATAAAAGCGTGTAAAAATGATGTACTTTAAATATCCGTCCCGGGGTTGGTTTTCATATTTCAGCAATAGTAGGTAACAAACCACCATTTATTTAATAGTTTTACTTACTTATTAACATCAATATTGATAAAGCGGTATTTCTGTTCCCCTAGAATAAATAATTTTGGTGCAATATAAATTTTGTTTTAAAGACCACCAACAGCTAAGGTTATTTGGGCCTAGCACCAATTCATATTTTCAATTCATTATTGGTGCAATATAGAAAAAATTGTTACATAAGTATGTCAAAATCTTTCGATTCTTATACTCACGGATCACATCTCATAGTAGAATGGGCAAAATTCTTTTGTCCTACTGAAATTTGATTCAGAAATAAGGAAAGAATGAAAATATATTGGATGAAGATATTTATATTGTATTTAATCATTACTGTTTTATATTTATTAGACGATCGATTCATCGAGCCTTAATCAAGGTCTAAATTTTGACATGTTGAAAGTCGAATAAGAAAGGGTGTAAAAACGGGAATAAGCGAATGAGAAGGCGTTCGAATGATCGATCTGGCGAAACATGCTGCAGTTGCTTGACAGGCAAGTGATAGATTGTGCTAATTAAATAAGTGACCAATCATAATATGTATTGCCACCCGCTTACGCTTCATGTCTGTAAGCGTAATCATACAAACACCCCACACACAAACATCCGCGTGCACACACACAAATACATACACGGCTGGAACCCGGCGAAGTTCCGCAATCCGCTTTATTGGGACCAATTCTATTACATTATAAAAATACAAGAGATGGCGGTCAAGAATTTTGTAAAGGTTAATATTTTGAGATTAGTTAGTATTTATAGGGTTTAATAGTTTCATCTCTATACTTCAGACGACTGTTGACTAGATCCCGGTTCTATCAATTAATGAGGTCTAACCAAACTAATGTTATAAATGCGAAAGTGTGTTTGTATGCTTGTTTCCTCTTCACGGCTTGACCACTGAACCGATTTGACGAAAATTGGCAAAGAGATTCCTTGAAGCCTGACAAAGGACATAGGCTATTTTTTATCCCGGAAAACTATTCCCGAGGGAGAGCATTCAAATCCAAACTATACTGTGCATACATATTATGGTGTTGGAAAGACAGGAGGTCATGGACGTTTATAAAATTCTTACAATTTTTGACAATGACCTCTTGAACTAAATGAGATCACCTCGTATTTTTTAGCATCATTAGAGAACTGATACTCATCCCAGAATATTCGTCGAACTCTTATTTTACGAGAACACGTCATTTACAGCTGTCAATAATAATAGCGCATTTAAAACGTGCGTTATGCGTGACGTAATCTGACGAACAAATGAACGTCTATGTCGCACAAAGTTCATTGGCCCATGTTTTACCGCGTGATGATGTCGCATAGTAGACTAGAGCTGAAGCCTTTGAAAATGGTAAAAAGTGAAAAAAAATTATAGTAGGATGAAACCCATTGGAAAAGGAAGAGAATAGAATAAAAACGAAAGGAAAAATAATTTACGGGCGATCTGAGGCCGGGAAGTGGTAGGGGGTGAGTTTTTAAGGGTAAAAAACGGTTTATCTCGATTTCCGGCAAAACTACAAGTCCTATGGAAAAAAGTTTAATCGCAAAGTTGTAGGTAATAAAAAGATCTACAACTTTTGTATCACACTTTTTTCACATAACCTCAAAATTTATGTAAAAAATTCAAATAACCAAGTTTTTGGTTTTTTATTTTTATCTTTTACAAAAAACATTTTTTTTTCACGAAATTTGGTGAAAACTTACCTTTTTATGTCCCAAACACACTGTAATTTTTTTAATTTAAAATATTTATTTTTTCACCTTATTTTGACTTAATATCGAAAAAGCACCCTAATTTTCAATCGAAAATTCTCACGTCAAAATATCTGCTTTTTTAAAAAAGTCGGTGGGCTTTTTGTTCGTTGAAATATCTACTTTATGATGGTGTAAAAAAAATATACATTACTACGGTAAATGTTCTCAGAAAATGCAAAGAAACGAGAAGAAAACTCGTATCCGAAATTTTTTTTTAATCATTATGTACAATTTTGAGGTATTTATTAAAATTTACACTTTAATTACTCGTTTATTTGCATTTTCTGAGAACATTTACTGTAGTAATGTATATTTTTTTTACACCATCATAAAGTAGATATTTCAACGAACAAAAAGCCCACCGACTTTTTTAAAAAAGCAGATATTTTGACGTGAGAATTTTCGATTGAAAATTAGGGTGCTTTTTCGATGTTAAGTCAAAATAAGGTGAAAAAATAAATATTTTAAATCAAAAAAATTACAGTGTGTTTGGGACATAAAAAGATAAGTTTTCACCAAATTTCGTGAAAAAAAAATGTTTTTTGTAAAAGATAAAAATAAAAAACCAAAAACTTGGTTATTTGAATTTTTTACATAAATTTTGAGGTTATGTGAAAAAAGTGTGATACAAAAGTTGTAGATCTTTTTATTACCTACAACTTTGCGATTAAACTTTTTTCCATAGGACTTGTAGTTTTGCCGGAAATCGAGATAAACCGTTTTTTACCCTTAAAAACCCACCCCCTACCACTTCCCGACCTCAGATCGCCCGTAAATTATTTTTCCTTTCATTTTTGTTCTATTCTTTTCCTTTTCCAATGGGTTTCATCCTACTATAATTTTTTTTGGTTTCAAAAATTATCGACCCTGGTCTATAGCGGAATGGCTTTATTAAGATTTTTTCAATAATAGATAAGAAAAAAAATTGTGTTTTAAAGACCACCAACAGCTAAGTTTATTTGAGCTTAGCACCAATTCATATTTTCAATTCATTATTTTTTTTTTAATAATAAATTGAAAATCCAATTGACACTTTTACCAGCTCTCGGGCTTGAACCCGGGAACTGGGGACTTGTAATAGAGGAACCATAGCAACGTCATGTAAACAACAGCATTGCTACACTCTCGGCCATTCTCAAGCCCTAATAATAATAGATAAAGATGCATAATATGTAGATATATTTATTAAAAAAGTTAACCGAAGCACAAAATAGCAGTCAAATACCGATAGGGCAGCTTAGTGTGTTGGCCTTTGAATTAGGACGTCGTACTTACGAATTTCATCTCGCTCATGCATGTTTTGTGATGTCGTTTAGTTTTGATTGATGATGTTATTTGACGTAATTAAGAAGCTAATGATCTAAATTGTCGAGCATCTACAATCTACAATAAATAAATAGTCAAATACCAACTCCGTTTGTTATACACTGAAGGTCCGTACTTTCAGCTATTTTATATCTCCCGGCTTTCCAGTGGCGGATTTACCAGCAGGCTGAGTAGGCTGGAGCCTAGGGCGGCAGATTTTAGGGGCGGCAAATTTGGGGTCAAAATTTTTTTTTGTCTTACAGAAATTAAAAAGATTCATATTTATAAAATTAAGCAAAATCGCAGGATAGTGGACAAAATAATTTGATTTATTAAATTAAATGTACGACGTTTCGTCTATAGATTTAGACTTTTTCAAGTACAATATTAAAAATAACAATATTTATGAAAATTAATATTAATTACTAACCATAGCAATTAACATAAGATAGGGTACATAAGACAAAAACATGGTAACATGGTAACAAATTATGTTGACTATAAATTTTAACAATCAAATAATAATAATACAAAAATTAGTATAATTTCATAATATAATTGTACTGACTACTTAAATTTTGAGTGTCTGTTCTATAATTGATTGAATTGTTTTTTCTAATAAAACACATTTCACTGATATTGCGTTTCTTCCAATTTGACTCTTTATCTAATATTTGAACTTCATTGAAAAGAAATTTATGCCCAGTGTCGAAATGATGAGATGACAACGCCGTTTTATTATCACTTAATAAGTTTATGTTTCTACAGTCCATTTTGTGCTGATAAATTCTATTTTTTAATAACTGTTTAGTTTGTCCCACATAACACTTATTACATTCACAAGGTATTTTATAAATAATATTAGATTGATGTGAGATAGGCGTCTTATCTTTAAGTCTTGTGAGATAGATTGTACTTGAAAAAGTCTAAATCTATAGACGAAACGTCGTACATTTAATTTAATAAATCAAATTATTTTGTCCACTATCCTGCGATTTTGCTTAATTTTATTATAATCACGATGGACACGATTTCTAATATAAATTCATATTTATATTGGGATCCGTCAGATAGGTGGAGATTAAAAAACATGGCGCAGAGGGAGGGAAATTTCATATACGGTGTATACTTTTGCGTGTAATTTTATGATTTTCAAAGTGACAAGAAATGATAAATATAAGTGCAATTTGTGATTGGGCCGGTACGAATCCTAAACAAAGGAATTTTGTTGAAGGAGAACGGATTCTCAAAGCCGGGCATATTATCAAATGTCGGAAATATAACGAGAAAAATGCATGCAAAATGAACTGTCAAAAGCAGTAATCTTTACGACATATTGCTTAAAAATATCAAAATTAAAAGAAAATCTCCACGAAATTAATTATCCACGTTCAATGCGCCTTTAAGGTTGGGTTAGGTGAATAATGTAAACACATAACTGCAACATAATAAGTTATATTGTAATAAGTGGGTAAGTTACTAACCTCAAAATATTTGTATACAAAATTAATCCTATAAATTTGCCAATCATCAGGGATTCAACTATTGTTGTGCAGTATGATAATAAGTACATCTTATTATTAATATAAAATATTTTTTTAATTCATAAATACAATTTTTCCACATTTCATCAGAAAATAATTCTCTGTAAAGTAAGTTTTACAAGGCAATAACTGACAGTGTTTAATGCCCATGATATTAGAAAACGTCGCGAATTCCATTTTCGATACTTTTTGTTTATTTTACTTGTTTTATATTTGTAATAAACAATTTCACGATAAATTTGCACTGTTAGCATGTAAAATTTTCCCTCGTTTTAGTACAATTTTCTGCCACCAGTTGTCATATACTCATTTGACGGATCCCAATAGGTACCTACCTAAATGTTATTAGGTCTCCGCCTTATTAGTACTACATGATTGAGCTTTTATTAATCCCCTAGTTCACAATCATACTAATTACGGGAAAAAGGTGGTGTAATTAGGACGATCGATACGGTGCACAAATCATAAAGTTACAATTTCATTGACAAAAAAAATTTAATTAATATGATTGTGAACTAGGGTATCGAATTGTAGAGGTCGGTAGGGGCGGCAAAATTTGAATAGCCTACTGGCGGCAAATGTGTAAATCCGCCACTGCGGCTTTCTAAAGCACTATCTCGGAAATGTACTATGTTTTTTTTTGTAAAACATTGTTGTAGTGATGCGCCATTACGAGATATTTTAGGAGATTGTCTCGATTGTTCAAACATCTCGATGACTCTCGATGGTTGTCACTTGGACTCGATTGTTGTTGTTTCATAGTTCACCGAGACCGAGTCGCATAGTACTGAATCGTACACTGTCGAGAGTCACGTAATATACAATCGTTCATCACTCAACAACTGTGGTCGAGTCGATGGTCGATTGTGCAGTAATCGCGTAATACGAATTCAATAGTGAAGAGATCACAGAGTAGTTAGTACCGACTGAATAGTGTGAACAGTGAACAGTGAACAATCAACGAGTCGTGTGAATGTCAGTTAGGGTTGCCAGATGCCCCGTATTTTACGGGTTACCCCGTTTTTCAGGCTAAGATAATACAAAAACCCGTAATTTCGAAAATAAAATACGGAGTAAATAAAGTTATCTTGCAGATTTTTATATATTTGCTTCTCAAAATGAAGAGCTTTTAAAAGCTGTTTCTTCTAACAATAAATATAAATTTAAAAAATAGATTATCTTCATTAAACATTGCTGTTTTATATTAGAAATCGTGTCCATCGTGATTATAATAAAATTTAGCAAAATCGTACATTTCATTTAATAAATCAAATTATTTTGTCCACTATCCTGCGATTTTGCTTAATTTTATTGCTGTTTTAATTGTCTCCCGTAAAAATATCTAAAACCCGTAAATTTTTATACTGGTAACCCTTTAATCAACTAGCGGCAGGTGGCAACCCTAACGTCAGTCGACTATCATATAACCTTGAATCGCGATTATATGAATTCTCATTCGCTGCTATTGCTATAACCTATGTAGCAAATAAATCGACTTGAACAATCGAACATTTCGATTGTAAAATCAAACTCCGAGTCGATTGTGGATTCGATTGTTATTATGAACGATTATAATTGTTTCGATTGTAAAAACATTTCGTATCGCCCATCGCTACATTGTTGTTTCAAAACGGATTTTATTTCTTGATTTAATTTTATTTTTAGCGATTTAGTGGAATATATCTCATTGGCTGTCCAAATGTTCTAAATACAAACAAACGGATATACACGTAAATATATGTTAGATTTTCACACGAGACTGTACTGCAAAGTGTTATATAGGTCCCTCAATGTTCTCTTTTAGCAGACATACGAAGAGATTGCTTTCGTCAAGAAGCAAACGTCAAGAGATGAAAACAATAAATGTGAAAATGGATTGATTTAATTACTTCCAGTCTTTTACTCTCAGCTGTTGAGCGTCTATAATCCACAATCTAATCTCTTAACTTCCAGACAGAAAATTGACGCTGCTCTGTATCCATATCTGATATTCGAAAAATTCTGAATACTAAAATTAAGAAAAATCGCAGGATAGTGGGCAAAATATTGGATTTATTTAATTAAATGTACGACGTTTCATAAATATTGTTATTTTTATGTACTTGAAAAAGTCTAAATATATAGACGAAACGTCGTACATTTAATTAAATAAATCCAATATTTTGTCCACTATCCTGCGATTTTTCTTAATTTTATTATAATCATGATGGACACGATTTCTAATATAAATTCTGAACACTGTTATTTTTAATATTTTGTTTGTGTGACATCTTTAAGATTTCATTGACTGCATTCATTTTATATATTTACTAGCCGTTACCCATGGTGTCGCCCACGTATATTTCGATTTATGATTTATCCCCCCCGGGGGGAAATTCTCCTCCGGGTCATATGGCAAATACACTAATAATTTGTTTGAAATTTTAAACATGAATTTGTCACCATGCCGTCGCGTGCAATAAATACGATCATAGAGTTTGTTTAGAACTTGGAAATAATATTCTTCATTAATTATAGCAAACTATTTGTTGATAAATACAGATGTTAATTATGGCAATAAATTCTTAAAATTTATATTCGAAGTCGTTTAAGTCAGCAAAGTCATTATTGAATACGTATTATAGATGAGGATCATTAATCTTGTAAACAATTAAAATATTCCTAAATATCGTATATAAATATAGTAACTCACTGTAATAGTTTTGTACAAAACCACCCTCATCTGTAAATAACTGCATATTATAGATGTATGTGTATATCTTATAAACTTCGTTTTTTTATACCAATCAGTAATGGTTAAGTACCATGAAGTAGTGATGAACAAAGCAAGACCAAGACTTGGACAGTCTTGGTCTTGGTCTTGGTCTTGCTTATTTAGTCTTGGTCTTGCTCATTTTATCTGTCTTTTTTTAGTTTTTTACTTCTGAAGATCATCATAGTTATAAATTAAAAATAGTTTAGTCTTTTGTATTTGGTCTTGGTATTGGTCTTGTTCTTGTTCATTCGGTCTCGGTCTTGGTCTTGCTAGTCTAATGATAGTCTTGGTCTTGGTCTTGCTTTTTCGCAAATAAATTTTATTATGTTTTATTTATTTATTTTAATTTTATATAATGATCAATGATATTTTTATAATAGAAATCGTGTCCATCGTGATTATAATAAAATTAAGCAAAATCGCAGGATAGTGGACAAAATAATTTGATTTATTAAATTAAATGTACGACGTTTTTTATGATTGTACTTGAAAAAGTCTAAATCTATAGACGAAACGTCGTACATTTAATTTAATAAATCAAATTATTTTGTCCACTATCCTGCGATTTTGCTTAATTTTATCAATGATATTATTAAATATAATAAAATAGATCATTATACTGGTAATTCGTGTTTGATTTTATAAAACGATCAGAAATCAGTATAAACATTATAAGAAACAAACGTATAGATAACTTTAACAGAGCGGTTATAGGCGAGCCGTCAAATAAGGATAGTCTTTGACAGATAGGCCAATCGCATGTCGGTGTCAATAGGGATCACTATTTACATTGGAACTTGTACAGAAATGTACAATTATAAACCTTAATGTTCAACACGCACTGAACTAATTAGAGAAAAATAATTAGATTTCTTATATACATATAAGAGAAGGAAATAATATAATTTTACAGATTTTTATGTTAAATAAACGAATAAATATACACACACATTCTTGGAAATGCCGTTGTTGTTTTTTTTGTAACTCTTAACAAAATTATTCAATTACATGTTTGTAAATCGAGGTTTTTTACTCGGAGAAGTGTTTGAGAAATTAATTTATATAACTGTATTTTTCTTTGGCGTGTATAGTTTGCTTAAGAGTATTCGATATAGCGGAAGTTACCCCGTGCACACTTCATCTCAAATCCTTTCCCCTCGCCTATAAAATAGTTCCGGCTCTCCCGACGTTACTTTTAAAGCTAAAGGGTTCGGGTAAACGCCAACTGAAGAACTGAGAATCACACTATAGATCCTACAGGCGAAAAATTGAAAAAAAAATTCCTGGGAAAACTTAAATTTTTTTTTAAATTATAAATTACGTAATCTTCCACACGTAGCCAAAACATTTTTTCAAAGAATTCGTCCGTAGGATTTGTAGTGTGATTCTTTGTCCTTCATTTGGTGCGTTTATAGTTTATACCCGCATCTTTTAGCTTTAAAAATAGTAAAATTAAGAAAAATCGCAGGATAGTGGACAAAATATTGAATTTATTTAATTAAATGTACGACGTTTCGTCTATATATTTAGACTTTTTCAAGTACACAAAAATAACAATATTTATGAAAATTAATATTAATTGTGTAATTGTGTTTTAAAGACCACCAACAGCTAAGGTTATTTGGGCCTAGCACCAATTCATATTTTCAATTCATTATTTTTTTTTTTTTTTTTTTTTTTTTTTTTTTTTTTAATATTAAATTGAAAATCCAATTGACACTTTTACCAGCTCTCGGGCTAGAACCCGAGAACTGGGGACTTGTAATAGAGGAACCATAGCAACGCCATGTAAACAACAGCGCCGCTACACTCTCGGCTATTCTCAAGCCCGAAAATTAATATTAATTACTAACCATAGCAATTAACATAAGATAGGGTACATAAGACAAAAACATGGTAAAATGGTAACAAATTATGTTGACTATAAATTTTTTTTTTTTTTTTAATTAAATAAATTCAATATTTTGTCCACTATCCTGCGATTTTTCTTAATTTTATTATAATCACGATGGACACGATTTCTAATATAAATTTAAAAATAGTGTCGGGGGAACGAGAACCGTTTTATAGACGAGGGGAAAGGATTTGAGATGAAGAGTGCAGGGGGTAACTTCCGCTAACGAATACTCTTAAATGAAAAAATAATAACGACATTAGACTGTTCCTGCATTTATAAAAATTGCAATAATTTGTAATATGATCACAATCTACGGTCATTGTCAAATCAGATTTGTCAACAATGCTTTCTGCAACCCAGCATTAGTTACAACTATATATTATTTATTAAGTTAACACGTTGACAGCGGCAACAGCGCATAATATTGAAGTGACGCGGAGGGAGCTCATATGAAGTGAAAGAAATTAATTGAAGCTGTTTGCCTCCCAACAACATCCGACGTGCATCAAATGATTTCAAAGGTAAAATAACTGTGATGCTGATAATGCGTGTGTGTTTAATGCAGAGTCGTACTCAGGAACTATATAAAAATGTGAGCCGTCGCGGGACGCCTGGCAAAAGTGAAACATTTTTATTGCTTAAATCTTTTATTTATTGAACTTGACAAATTTATCAAAATAAAATCTAGGCTATATCACTTAGGGATAGTGTAGCTTTCTATTAGTAAAAGAATTTTTTAAATCGGTTCAATAGTTCCAGATATAATAATTTATGATTTATTACAACGCCGCGAGACATTCTCCCCCTGCGAAGATAATAAGTGAAAGAATTTTTAGAATCGATTCAGTAGTTCGAGAGATAAGAATGTACAATTTAACACAATTTAGCCTAATTTTTCCTCGTTTACCCAAATTTACCCTAGTATACCCTAATTTCTTGAATTTACCCTAGTTTTCCCTAAATACCCTAATTCACTCTAATTTACCCTAAATACCCTAATTTTCCCAAATTTTCAATTTTTAAAAAAAAATTAATTTTTGGTGTCATGAAATTTCAAAAAATTTTAATTATTGTCAAAGAATGAATATAACAAAAATAAAAAATTTTATAAATAAATATCATGTAGAATTTAGAAAAAAAACGTCAAAAATTGTACGATGCCATGAGTTTCCGAACCCAAGTCCCCATGAATAGAAGGCTAAAGTGGTACCACTACTCTACGGATGAACTTGTCTAGACAGCCGTTGTTACTGATATATGTATAACTTAATATACCCGGACAATTAATTTATAAATTATTTATCCAGTACAATATAAGTGCCGCAGTGGTGGGGAGAACAGCAGCGAAGGAGAACATTTCGTTGCATTAGAACATTTCGTTGCATTATTTCGTTGCATTAGAACATTTCGTTGCATATTTCCCCTCACGCGGCTGTTCACAGCCCGACATAAGATGTTTCACATCAAAAACATATATTTTACTTCCTGCTCCGTAAGAAAATGGAAGTATAACGAACGCGCGGTTGTCAAAAACATACTTAGTCGTCGATTCGCGCTACTCCATATCATGAATTCCTATGAGGTCGCACTCTTCATAAACGCATTGATCGAGCTAGATCGAGTGAAATTTCTCAGATTATAGGTGGTATATAACCAGCTCGGTCTATGAGCAGTTCATACTTAGTACTAGTAGTGTGTACAAGATAAGTTCATTTAAAATAATAAATCGTTGCGACAATGCCGATGTGCTGTGCTTACAAATGTTCAAATCATAGAGATTTTGTATTTCCAAAAGATTCGAAACTGCATTCTATCAGAAGGGGAAAAACTAGATTTCTATGAAAACCAATGATAAATTCGGTAGTTATATACCTACTGAAATCTATATATTATTACTATAACAAAACTGTTTTCTTACGTGGGTGGAATAAATTATTTATTTACAATAATTAAAAAATGTAACAACAATAGATAACAATAAAATGTAACAATTATATCTCAATTCTAACAGTCAACACAGTTTATATAATAATAACACGAACAGTAATTCTTAAACTAACTGAAGCGCTTTAATAACACTGAACAATTTATATGCTGTATTTATTTCAAATCGACACTGTCACACGACACTCGTCCTCGTTGTTCTCTCCGGTGACTGCTCCTGCTTATATAGAGCTAGCAGCTTGATCCACCACGCTCGAGCGCTTTCCAAAACATTCTGGTGATTACCTGTGTCTTCGATATCATGCCACGCCTCACCATTGTTACTTGTTCTCGATGATTCTATTGTCGCCAGCGGCGTATATCTGGGGTTTTGCTACATTACGTTTATCATCTCCTTTCCACAATTACATTGTTTCACTGTAAATTATAAATTTAACATAAATACACACACATGGCACGACTTAAAGCAAGTGAACCGTTTCTTTCTTTCATGACGTAGTTATTATCGCTTACGATAGTAATAATAATTTTTTTTCGTAGTATAAAAGTGCGGTAGCGGCTCGGTCGGTAAGTTCACCCACGACTTAATATCATACGCATCAACTGATTTCATTTACAAACACAGAATAACAGAAATTGGCGATGGAATTTCATAAAACTGAAAGCAAATTGTATTTGTTTATGAATATGTTCATAGTTTTAAATGATACATTTTGTGTGTGTTTGGTCTCCAAACCACGTTATGAGTAATAATCGGTAAATAATTGATTAGACACCTTTGTTCCGTCTTGTAGTTTCTTTTTGTATTTGTATTATATGGCGCGTTTCGTGAACTATATCATAAATTGTTTTCTTCTTACTGTAAATAATTTAAAGACAGCAATGTGAGTGATTCTCAAATAATTTTATTTGAAGATGGCAACCCGTTGCCGAAACGCGTCATAATAAAATTAATATAAAAAGAAGCTATACAAGACGGAACAAAGGTATCTATTCAATTATTTACTAGTTATACTTGAAATAAAATATTAGTAAAAAAAACTGTTTAGAGACAAGCTTTTATTTAAATGCACTAAAAAGGAAAAACATATTTTTTAATAATTTAGGTTCATAATTAATAAAAACGTGGGTCGTGAACTCTATGATAGTTTATTAGTCACTACCCACGCTTTTATTAATTATGAACCTAAATTATTAAAGATTATTTTTTTTAGTGCATTTAAATAAAAGCTTGTCTCTAAAAAGTTTTTTTACTAATATTTTATTTTGTTCATTTTACTCTTTCAAAATTTTACCCCCCTTTGACACCCGTAGGGGTTGAATTTCGAAAAATCCATTCTTAGTGGATGCTTACGTTAGAAAAGGAACCAACCGTTCAAATTTCAAGTTTCTAGCTTCAGCGATTTGGCCTGGGCGTTGATTAGTCAAAAAAACCCTACATCCCCGTTTGAACCTCTTAGGGGTTGCATTTATTTCTAAAAAAAATAATTGTACCAGCTATTATCAATATTAATTATTGAACCACCCGTATACTATTTTTTTCCGATAACAATATAAGTATGCAATTCTAGAGCTGGGCACATTTCAAGCTGATTTCCTGAAAACTTTGCAGCGGTTATTGAAAATTAAGTCGAAAAAAAACACGAAAATCATTTGCCAGTTGTACAGTGGGCTTTATTTTAAATTAAAAACAATGAAAAAATGTGGTTTTAACATTTTTTTTAAAATTCTACTCATATTCAAACGCAAAGTTCATAAAATTATCGAATCATTTTTATATCGTAAAGCAAATCGCTTTAACCTCTCATCCTTTCATATTATGTTCTTTAAAATATATTCATTTTCATTAAAACAAAATTAAACAAATAATCCTGGTATTAAATTGATTAATTAATTGTAGACGCGTCGACAACTCAGGTTATTAGCGTCTTCAACACAACAAATGTAGGTTTTAATATCTATAATATAAACAAACAAAAAATTAAATAATGCTCAAGAAATGGCAGATCTTGTTAATTACCTATTTTTTTAAATTTAAGAAACGAATAGAATTAACTAACAAATTGATAAATTATTATTTTATCTTTTTATATTTTTTATCTTTTTATATTCACAAAATATTAAAAATAACCACAAAACACCATAACACTTAACAGCTATCCCAAAATTGACAACTTATCATATTTTTTTCACTAACAGAAGAATTATGTTTCTATTATAGGTATTGAAAAAACATATCACAATACCATGGTTACTGTGATTTTTATTTCCAAAAATTAGCAGCGTCCATGGTCTGATCTTTTCTATTGAAGTGAGCAAGCATGGTATATTCCGAGTGACGTCATCCTCCCCACTACTATCTATCGGAACGAGGCAACCTATACTCTACTAACCTTGCTTTGGAAGTAGATTTAAATTTTGTTCGAAAACTTATGCGGTGCTGCAATATAACGTTACGCGGTATTGCAGAGCAGCGTTCATGTGATTTGCGGTATCATCGACGATATTCGAGTTTCTATCATGTTTTTTATGAAAACGAACGAATTATATTTATAATACAAACGCAGAACATGTACACACGTGGAAACACAATATTTTTATTTGATCTTTGAACTGTTGAACTTAGCAACGCGCCGCTTACAGCTTGTGCACCGTCTCTTTGGGCATTAATCACGTTTGGTCGCTTTGCTAAGTGCTTTCCTATTCATCACAACAGACTCAAACACCTATATATGTTCATATTATAAATTTTATGTGTGTGTGTGTTTGCCTTTTCCTGGCTTTAATTCTTTTGGATTAGGTGTGGTCAACATTTATTTTTTGAAGTGAAGCTTGAAGCTTCTATAGTGTCAGTTCGTGCGGCGAAGAAACAAAAAAACGATGAAGGTTTACACGGCCGCCGGTGTTTTTGGCGTGGCAACGTCTACCTGCGATGAAATAAATAATTATGTAACGAGTCGACATTGTTATTCCCAGGCCTGTCGACTCAAGTTTGTGAGGCGATAAAAAAAAAACGGTGTAGGCTGTGTTGTCTACAAGGCCATCGGTGTTTTAGGCGTGACAACGTCTGCCTGCGATGAAATAAATAATTATGTAACGAGTCGACATTGTTATTCCCAGGCCTGTCGACTCAAGTTTTTGAGGCGATGAAACAAAAAAAAACGGTGAAGGCTATGTTGTCTACAAGCCCACCGGTGTTTTAGGCGTGACAACGTCTGCGTGCGATGAAAGAAATAATTATGTAACGAGTCGACATTGTTATTCCCAGGCCTGTCGACTCAAGTGTATTGTAGTAGTACAATGAGGACATGTTAGGTCTAAGCACAACGGTTTTTTCTTCCTTCGGGATCATTGTTCATCATCGAAGACGTTCGATACAAGAATTTAAATCCCCCATATAAAGTAGTTGTCTTTGTAGAGGAGTACTATAGATTGTAGATTATAGACGCACAACAACTGAGATCATTAGCGACACGATGAGTTCTGATTTTTGAGATTATATTATTTGTAGAGAGGTATAACATGGCTAGTTTTTGTATTTTGTACAGTTGCAGTTTAAAAAGCATGGCTCAATGAATCAGGTCAGAATATTAAAATTAGTGCATTTTCCAGACTGCTAGATATTTTCTTAAATTATTGCAACCAACTAAGAACAAATAATTAAATTGCACATTGCAATATTTATGTAAAATAATGTAATATAAAAAAGCAAAAAGTATTATTTTGCTTTTTTTTTGAGAAAATTATTCGTAGGTACATGCTAATTATTACTGAAGAAAATAAGAACGCTCACAGCAATAAAATTAAGAAAAATCGCAGGATAGTGGACAAAATATTTGATTTATTTAATTAAATGTACGACGTTTCGTCTATATATTTAGACTTTTTCAAGTACATAAAAATAACAATATTTATGAAAATTAATATTAATTACTAACCATAGCAATTAACATAAGATAGGGTACATATTAAGACAAAAACATGGTAACATGGTAACAAATTATGTTGACTATAAATTTTAACAATCAATAATAATAATAATACAAATGTTAGTATAATTTCATAACATAATTGTACTGACTACTTAAATTTTGAGTGTCTGTTCTATAATTGATTGAATTGTTTTTTCTAATAAAACACATTTCACTGATATTGCGTTTCTTCCAATTTGACTCTTTATCTAATATTTGAACTTCATTGAAAAAAAATTTATGCCCAGTGTCGAAATGATGAGATGACAACGCCGTCTTATTATCACTTAATAAGCTTATGTTTCTACAGTCCATTTTGTGCTGATAAATTCTATTTTTTAATAACTGTTTTGTTTGTCCCACATAGCACTTATTAAATTTAAGTAGTCAGTACAATTATGTTATGAAATCATACTAACATTTGTATTATTATTATTATTGATTGTTAAAATTTATAGTCAACATAATTTGTTACCATGTTACCATGTTTTTGTCTTATGTACCCTATCTTATGTTAATTGCTATGGTTAGTAATTAATATTAATTTTCATAAATATTGTTATTTTTATGTACTTGAAAAAGTCTAAATATATAGACGAAACGTCGTACATTTAATTAAATAAATCAAATATTTTGTCCACTATCCTGCGATTTTTCTTAATTTTATGATAATCACGATGGACACGATTTCTAATATAAAGCTCACAGCAATATCTAAAAAGTTATTTAAATTGTTGTTGACTTACCTAAGAGTCTATCCAGACATGAGTTCAACGTTAGTTGTTTTCTTGACAGCTGAAACAAAAAATTATCAAATAAATTACTCAATTCTTTATATCATACATCAAAAACCGGCTTCTTTTAGTCCAGTATAGTCGTCAGAAATTGAATAAAAAACAAAGCACACAATTTCATGCAGTTTAAAATTAATTTGCAAATAAAAGGAAACAAAATATGGTGTATATTAAAGTACAGTACAACAGGGTAATGTTGCCAGATTTAAATCTAAATCATTTTAAGAGTAATCTCTAGCGGAAGTTACCCCCTGCACTCTTCATTTCAAATCCTTTCACCTCGCCTAAAAACGGTTACCGCTCTCCCAACGCTATTTTTAAAGCTAAAGAGTTCGGGTAAAAGCCAAATGAATGACAGAAAATCACGCTACAGATCATACAGGACAAAAGTTAAAAATCAGGAGATAATTTATCATCTCCTGATGATGCCAACTTAAATGGTTTGATGTTTTGTGGTTATTTTTAACATTTTGTATCTTCACACCAAAGGTTCCACCACTCTTCATCACTAGCTCTTAAACTATGTCTATGTGATTATTTTTTATATTTTGAATCTTTACACCAAAGATTCCATCACTCTTTATGGATCCAATACCTATTTTCATTATAAGTAAAAAAAAAAATTAAAAGTTTTCGGGATTCGAACCTAGGTTTGGCGTTTGTACCTCTCGGCAGACTTGTACTTTACCACACAGCTACTATGTTCAAGTCTTTATACACGCTGTGTTTTGTGTCAACCACTTACCCTGTTTCCATTACATCTAATATTTCTAAAATGCTACCTCATGTATGATACATTAAACGTTTTCTCAAAAAATATGGTGGAACTTTTAGCAGAAATTTAATTTTTGTTGCAAGGTTTATTTGGCAACATTGTCAAAGGGTGTAGCCGGCTAGACATTGATTAGGCAGTTACTTATAAAAGACTATATACTGATTTATTTGAGCGATGGTGCTTTTGCAGTTCTCAGAAAGAATATTTTTAATCACTTGATCAAATTAACGTTCGCCATAATTACAAGTAGTGGAGTGAGATAGCTTCTGCATGGAGCGGCGGTATACATCAAACAGTATTTATATATGTTTAACGCTTCTTAAAATCGACATAGAAAATGCGTGATCAAATAATTTTATAAGTACATATTATAGCCACTGTGGATTGTATTTCGATTTTTAGTGCATTTGCCAAAATATATGCAAGCAAAATTTCGTCGTAAAAGATGAAAAAATGAAAGAATTACAAGGCTGTGACAAACGCACTGATACTTACTAGCTGGACAGTTGATCCTGTAGTCCGCCATTGTCCCAATTTGAAAGGGTAATCAGCGCCACACAATATCGGGCAGTTTTTTTTAAAAGTACGACGACGCTATAATGACCTAAGTTGTCGACGCGTCTATAATTTACAATAAATAAATAAAAGTACGACGTTTCGTTTATTGATTTAAACTTTTTCAAGTACATTATTCTGGCAGTAAGAAATTATAAACGAAACGTCGTACTTTTAAAAAAACTGTTTGTTTTATTATTTACTGTCCACATACTTGCGAATTTATTACTTTAATTATATAAATATGGACACGAAATCTACTAAATATACTTATAATATTAGTTAGGATTATTAATAATATCTTATAGGTATAGTTAATGTTGATATAATAATTATTAAATAGACAGTAGCCATTCCAACCTGCCATTGTAATGTTAAACGTCGAATTGAATTGTAGATTATAGACGCTCGACAACAGAGGTCATTAGCGTCTAAAAATAAAAAGTAAACAAAAGAAAAGCAAAAACATTAAAACCAAAGCAAAATCAATACAAAATCAAAAGTGTTAAACGTCAAACAATTAAGATATACAAGGAAAAAATCAGAAGCCACTGTCAGAACTTGAACCCTAAATTCCCAGTTTCCGGCTGGTTGAGTTACCTTTTACTCACACAGTGCCCCGAGAGTAGGATGTGTTCCCATTCTCGGGGCAGGTTGCCGACTGATTACGTTAAGAAAAGTATTTGCTTGTGGAATGGCTACTGTCTATTTAATAATTATTATATTATAACCACAAAAACTTAACTCATTGTTGTATTTAATGTTGATATAGCTGTGCTAATTAAAACTATTAAAACACATAAATAAAACGAAATGTATCATTTATTTCAATTAATCGTACCAAACATTTGCCATCAACAAACACCAATCAGCCTAATGATTTTATCGTAGAAATGTTAAAAAATAAATACTGTTCTATAAATAACCCAGTAAGTGATACACAAATAACAAATAATTAATCGGCAAATAACTGTATCATCATTTCTATTTACAGATAATGATACATCCGATAAATATGGTAGACCATAATATTGATATTATATAAGACAGTCGATCAATGCAAACCGGGTACTTAATAGAACAATACTATTTACCAACTTATTTCATATTGTATTGAATTAAATTTGAGATATAAAAAGAGTGCCAATGTTGTCATGGTCTCCATTGACCTTAATTGATCTTTTACAAGTTATAGGTCATGTCAATTGACGACTGAGTGCCGTATTTGATCCCGATCAATCATTACACATTGCATACGCTATCTGATTATGGTGCATGCGACCAATTTCTGATCGCATTCTTATAAATATTTACCTGTGATCACAGCATGCTATGATTTTATTTCCAAAATAGCGTCTGCAAATATTTAAAATACTGTTGTATTGGAAATTACTCACGTAAGCGCACGTTCGAAGCTATACTTCATTCATTTGCATTTTTGCTTTTCCACTCCCAACATTTTTAAAATTAATAAATAATTATTTTTTATAAAATCCATGATATCTGAGACCTTAGCTTAAGTATATACATGCTGTGTTTTATTTCACATGTCAACCACTTCCGACTATTTCCGTTTCACCTAATATTTCTAAAATACCAGCCCAGTATGAGACATTAGATGTTATTCACGTCAAAACTTACGGATGGTTTTTCCAATAATGGAACCTACATTTTTAAGCTCAGAAGAATCCAGAACTGCCCCTTAAAATGTACATGGACGAGAGCCTTAAGACTTAAGGGAATTTTTATTTTAAAACTATTTGTCGCTTGTAAAATATTCAGTAGTTATTTACTCCATAACTATATCAAATTCACGTTGCACTATACATAATAAATTAAGTGATGTACATTATAGTGAAGTTGGTATAGATATCTATTATGTTTAAATTAACGGTGTATTTAACAGGGAGGTAGTGTTTTAACCAGTAATTATTAGATTTATAATTAACGCTTTAAGCCAGACTTAATACCTAATACCTTCTATACACCGTTTCCAAACACATAATATTATAGTGTGTATCAATGCACAGTTTCACTTTAAATGGCAATGAGATAGAAATAATGCAAATTTTAGAAGTTTATTTCTACAGTAAACTAGCCTTTGCTCGCGTAAACGTCGATTTTGTTCGCAGATTCGCTTGCCTTGACTTTGGTAGGAACCCTAACAGATAGATAGATGAAATTGTGAACAGGAAAATATTCCGCTGCATTCAGTCATGAATTGTAGATTATAGACGCTCGACAACAGAGGTCATTAGCGTTGCATTCAGTCAACTTACAAGGTCCCTGCATTGTGCATCTCTGACATGAGACATCTAAATCAGGTCCTGAACAGCCCTGGGTCTTCATGAAAAGGTACATAGGCCATTCGTGATTGACCTGTGTCTCATGGTAAACAAATATCTGGTTTCCAAGGCTTAGTCTGAGGCGGTTGTGTAAAATAGAATATAATGGAATGGAATGAAATAAAATTGGAATGGATCGGAACGGAATTGAATGGAATGAAATGGAAGGGAAGGGAAGGAAAGGGAAAGGAAGGGAAAGAAAGGGAAAGAAAGGGAAAGAAAGGGAAAGGAAGGGAAAGGAAGGGAAAGGAAAGGAAAGGAAAGGAAGGGAAGGAAAGGGAAGGGAAGAAAGGGGAGGGGAGGGGAAGGGAAGGGAAAGGAAAGGAAAGGAAAGGAAAGGAATGGAAAGGAAACGAAAGGAAAGGAATAGATTAATAGAATAGAATTAGGCTATCTGCTCTTTCTGGGTCATGCCTCCCAATTCATTGGTTCCCAGAGTATTGGAATTTATATCTGAGGGCTAGGTACCAAAACAACACACATGCTCATCTGCATCCTAATCACACCACGTGTTAAGATGACACTGCAGTCCCGTTAGAAATCCTGGCATGGCAATCGCTAGAAAATTTTCCGAATGGGGAGAAAAAATAATATGCAAAGTACATTTCCAGGAATTTATCATGATGATATATTGATACCATTCTGTCATTTTCGGGGGAGGAGTGTCCACTCGTTCTTCCCCTCTGGCGCCACCTATGGAATGATTTTTGTTTGTTTTTTTTAATTTTATAACTCTGGATGCAAAACAATTGCCGCTATGAAACTAAAATCCAGCATCTTTAAGTAATCATAATTTGTTAAACGAAAATTTTAATTTGCAATTTCGCCAAATTGAGTCACAGTATTTTCATACCATGAAACAATAGTGTATTGTGTCAGTCCAGTTTACTCTCTATATCTAGTAAGCTATGACCAACAGGGTAACCAAATATCTATTGAATTAGTATGTACAATGCAAACGATTCAGGAGCATGTTCCTGAAAAATTCAGAATTTATATAATATTATTGCAAATCTTCATCATAAATGTAAGTTTTGACTCGAGATTGACTGGACCGATTTTTCAAGTTTTCATGGTTTCCGGGCTTATAGGCCGTGGTCCGGTGGTATTTCTACCTGACGTTTCGTCTACAACTGCGGTAGACATTCTCAAAGTCGATGTGGCAGCGGTCACACACTGACCTGTGAGCCGCCAAGGAGGACATTTAGACCGCTGCCACATCGCCTTTGAGAATTTCTACCGCAGTTGTAGACGAAACGTCAGGTAGAAATACTACCGGACCACGGCCTACAAGCCCGGAAACCATGAAGACTTGGAACAATGCCGGCCGTGAAAGCTTGCACACCTGGATGAACCGATTTTGATAAAACTTGGTAAACTATCTATACTGATATCCAAGCTTAGTATAACGTACTTTTTATCTATAGCTACAAAAAGGTTTCTGTTAAAATTGACACTACCAGATGGATATCATAACTTAAACACTTAGATATTCAGATTTGAATATGCTAACAACTTCATATAACCTCAAAAAATTTTGACATATGGCCAAAAAGTATGGAAAAGCTGCCAGTGGAGCTGCGCGTTTCTTCCGCGACACACACAAGACACACTTCTGGGACCTATTCATTTCACCGAATCGCTGACGCAGAAATTGTGCACCAGTAAAGATGTGTACACAGAAAAAAAGCGGTCAAGTGCGAGTCGGACTCCCGCATTGAGGATTCCGTACAATAGTAAAAATAAGAAGGTAGGTATGGGGTAAAAAATTATCAGAACATTTATTTATTTAAGCTTGTTTTTAAAAAGTTTTTTTACTTATATTTCATTTTGTTCTTTTTAGTGTTTCAAAATTTTGTCGTATCAAATTTAATTAAATTAATTTTTAAAGTAAAAAAAATATTAACAGAATATTCGATAAATAAAAAAAATATTGCGATCTGAAACCCGAGATCGAACCGGGTACTTTTAGATTTTCAGTATAACTGAGCTACAGCCGAGCGATTTTTAACATCGTCGTTCAATCGGCTCACGTGGTACAGCTCTACACCTAATAATAGTATTGTATCAATATTGTATAGAAATACGGTATACGTAAAGTATATAGAAATACGGTGAAATAAAAACATTAATTTAATAAAATTAATTGATTATTTAATTCTTTTTTTTTATTAATTGTTTACGGTGTTTCGACTATTTAATTCTAATTATTATTTTCCAGGTTTCATGCCACAACAACACACTATCTGTAAAAATAAAAAAAGAATTTTCCAAATCGGTTTATAAATGACGGAGTTCTGAGGTAACAAACATAAAAAAAAATACAACCGAATTGAGAACCACCTCCTTTTTTTGAAGTCGGTTAAAAATGTATAACTGGTCATCTCATTGTTTGTGAGATAGAGCCTTGTGACAGACGGACAGACATCGTAGGCTCATAGTAATAGGGTTCCGTTCGAAGGTACGGAACCCCAAAAATGAAGCACTTAAATGACCCACACTTTTTTACTTCCCACCTCTACTATGGTAGGGAAGTAATGGATTCAGTCCGAAAACAATATTTCGAGATTTTAACAGATTTTCACGTTTTGAGACCCTAGCAATCGTTTAAAATCATTTTCCGACTGATGTCTGTATGTGTGTGTGTGTGTGTGTGTGTGTGTGTGTGTGTGTGTGTGTGTGTGTGTGTGTGTATGTGTGTGTGTGTATGTGTGTGTGTATGTGGTCAATTTTTCGCCTTCGATATCTTAAGAACGGAACAACATACGGGCATGCCGAATGTTCTATTGTGTTTATCAGCCTTTAACTTAGATCTGATTAGATTTTGAGTCAAATCGGTTCAGTGGATCCTGAGATATTCAAAAAAACGTCCTCAATGTCACGTATTAACATAGGTAAAAAAAAATATAAATGAATTATAGATGTTATAATATGAAAAAAATGTAAATATTTTTTTTCTCTAAAATGTATAGTTTTTGAGAAAAAAAATATTTTACTAAAAAAAATAAAAATTGTACGTAAATCAAGGTAACCATGATTTTTGCTATATTAAGCTAGCCATCAGTAGATCACTAAACAAAAAAGAGGGCCATGCTTTTTTCAAAGAATAAAAATTAAATTGTGTTTTAAAGACCACCAACAGCTAACGTTATTTGGGCCTAGTCAAAGAAAAAAAAAAAAGAGTGTTTATTTTTTGCAAATATTTACTAGGTGGGAAGTATAGGACTGGTCATCAGTCGAATTTTTCACTGTACAACCGGTACAGAGAGAACGTTTCTTACAATAAGAGGTGCAAGGGAAGCTTGTAGTATGGGGGATATATTGGACATAGGACATCTCCGACCGTACTGTATTCTAACATAGGACCAACCGACACAACCTGCGGTAGGGGTATAATATGTGTGTGTGTGTGTGTGTGTGGAGTATTTCATGGTCAGTCTGAGGCCCTTATCAAGTATAAGGATTAACTACCGGCCACGGGATTCGAACGAGTGACCCAAAGGAAATCCAATAAGACACTAATCCTAGAAGCACACCTACCTCTACCTACCGAGCTCCGGCTATAGTACCTATGCAACCTATGGATGTCGTATATTCCCTAACAACAAATCCTTATACATACGAGATATTTAGTGACGCGGTTCGTCTAGTCTACTTTACCAATATCTAGTTACAGGTTATTTGTTTTCAAAATCGTTCAAGAGTTTGAAAGTAGTCGAGCTCTTTGGGATGCCGTTAAACCATATGGCGTCTCCGTGGCTCAGATTAACTAATCTTCCCGACCCCTCAAGCCGTAACAGAGGTCGCCATACACCGATTACTCGCCCGGTGTCCGTGCTTACAAAAAACGCGAAACCGAGGAAATAATCAACCGTCCCACCCATTTCAGGGTTTTACTAGAATCAGTGCAGGGGATGTACACACTATCAGTTCCCAGATTCTCATCTGAGAACTAGGGAAAGTCATATTTGCATTTTCAATTTATAACAGGGATTTACAGTAGCAGAGCTCTTTGGGATGCCGTTAAACTATGTAGCGTCTCCGTGGCTCAGATATTACATACTATCACTTCCCAGGTTCTAATATGAGAACTGGGGAAAGTCATATTTTTGCATTTTTATTTATTACGGGGATTGAGAGTAGCAGAGCTCTTCGGTATGCCGTTAAACTATGTGGCGTCTCCGTGGCTCAGATATTACACACTATCACTTCCCAGGTTCTAATATGAGAACTGGGGAAAGTCATATTTGCATTTTCGATTTATTACAGGGATTGAGAGAAGAAGAGCTCTTCGATATGCCGTTAACTATGTGGCGTCTCCGTGGCTCAGATATTACACATTACTTCCCAGGTTCTAATATGAGAACTGGGGAAAGTCATATTTGCATTTTCGATTTATTACAGGGATTGAGAGAAGAAGAGCTCTTCGGTATGCCGTTAACTATGTGGCGTCTCCGTGGCTCAGATATTACACACTATCACTTCCCAGGTTCTAATATGAGAACTGGGGAAAGTCATATTTGCATTTTCGATTTATTACAGGGATTGAGAGAAGAAGAGCTATTCGGTATGCCGTTAACTATGTGGCGTCTCCGTGGCTCAGATATTACACATCACTTCCCAGGTTCTAATATGAGAACTGGGGAAAGTCATATTTGCATTTTCGATTTATAACAGGGATTTACAGTAGCAGAGCTCTTTGGGATGCCGTTAAACTATGTGGCGTCTCCGTGGCTCAGATATTACACACTATCACTTCCCAGGTTCTAATATGAGAACTGGGGAAAGTCATATTTGCATTTTCGATTTATTACAGGGATTTACAGTAGCAGAGCTCTTTGGGATGCCGTTAAACTATGTGGCGTCTCCGTGGCTCAGATATTACACACTATCACTTCCCAGGTTCTAATATGAGAACTGGGGAAAGTCATATTTGCATTTTCGATTTATTACAGGGATTTACAGTAGCAGAGCTCTTTGGGATGCCGTTAAACTATGTGGCGTCTCCGTGGCTCAGATATTACACACTATCACTTCCCAGGTTCTAATATGAGAACTGGGGAAAGTCATATTTGCATTTTCGATTTATTACAGGGATTGAGAGAAGAAGAGCTCTTTGGGATGCCGTTAAACTATGTGGCGTCTCCGTGGCTCAGATATTACACACTATCACTTCCCAGGTTCTAATATGAGAACTGGGGAAAGTCATATTTGCATTTTCGATTTATTACAGGGATTGAGAGAAGAAGAGCTCTTTGGGATGCCGTTAACTATGTGGTGTCTCCGTGGCTCAGATATTACACATTACTTCCCAGGTTCTAATATGAGAACTGGGGAAAGTCATATTTTTGCATTTTCATTTATTACAGGGATTAAGAGTAGCAGAGCTCGTAAGGATGCTGTTGTTTATATATTGTTTTCATCGCTCAGGCTCTAAACTTAGAACTGATGGAAATAATATTAGAATTTTCAATTTATTACAGGGTTTGAGAGTATCCAAACTGCTGTTTTCATTCAAAGATAAATAATTTATCTATAGATGCGCTAAAGGCACTTTTCTAAAAATATTGTAACGCTTTTTCAGTAGAACTCACGTCAAACCTTATTGTGTAGTCTAAACGTAAAATTTCTAGAATTTGGTCTGCATAGCGTCTCAACTTGCCAAGAAGGAACCATTAGCTTTAATATATGATGCAAAAAATTGATATTCAGGTCAAACGTGATCGAGAGCGTGTTATGAAATTTTAGGCGGGAGGCAGGGGACTATAGATTCCTCTTAAGTTTTAGCCGTAAATAGTGTTCAGATCGGGATATTCGATGCCTTAAGTTACCCCCTGCATTCTTCATTTTAAATTCTTACCCCTCGCCTAAAAACGGTTACAGCTCTACCAACGCTATTTTTAAAGCTAAGGGTTCGGGTAAACGCCAAATGAAGGACCAAAAATCAAACTACAGATTTTATAGACAATTTTTTTGAAAAAAAGTATTGACTACGAGTGAATGATTACGTAATAAATAATTTTTTTTAAAAGTTTAAGTTTTTCCAGGAAATCTTTTTTTTTTTAATTTTTCGCCTATAGGATCTGTAGTGTAATTCTCGGTCCTTCATTTGGGGTTTACCCGAACCCTTTAGCTTAAAAAATAGCGTCGGGAGAGTGGGAACCGTTTTTAGGCGAGGGGAAAGGATTTTAGATGACGAGTGTAGGGGGTAACTTCCGCTATCGAATACTCTTAAAAGAAACATCTTGTTACACCGTCAGCTTGGAAAAGTGAATGAGTTGTAAGTTCGTAAAGGACAACTGTAAGTGATCTACTCTGTTTGGTTACAGAAATATATCCTTCCACTCCCACCGAAGCATTTCGTTGTGTGTCCTAGGATAAACTAATTAAAACGTGATCGTTCGGTCTGAAAGGATACCTATAATACACGTGTTTATATTATCAGATTTAATCGGGATTTATTTTATAGCTTTCCGGCCAGCTAGCTTCTGATTATAGTAGTTACTCACGTGTAGAGAACTATTGGAAATATATATCAGTTTTATAATTACTCTGCCAACTTAAATAATCTCTTCTTCAAATTAAAATTCTCATTAATGTTATCGATAAAGATTTTTAATAACGAAGAAAAGAACAGAATAGGGTATTTGACTAAAATTTTTTTAACCGACTTCAAAAAAAGGAGGTGATTCTCAATTCGGTTGTATTTTTTTTTTATGTTTGGCACCTCAGAACTCCGTCATTTATAAACCGATTTGGAAACATTTTTTTATTTGAAAGGATATACTTTCAGATTGGTCCCATAGAAATTTCATCAAAATCAGTTCAGTAGTTCGGCTGATTTTAATAAAAGTTAGTAACGGCGTGTGATTCCTTAAGGTAAATGTCACTTTTTGACACATCAGACAGCGTAAGAAAGTCGGTTTAATAAAAGTGAGTAACGGCGTGTGATTCCTTTAAGGTAAATGTCACTTTTTGACACTAAAAAGTAAAAAATAAAAAACTTTTTAATAAAAAAAAACCTTCTTCAAAAAGCCACTAAAAAGAGGAAAATAATGAAATTTTGAGGTCTGCGCCAATTTAATAAAATATGAAGTTGGTTAAAAAGAAGATATTAATCACTATACTATACTTTTTAATCAACTTCATATTTTATTAAAGTGGCGCAGACCTCAAAATTTCATTATTTTCCTCTTTTTAGTGGCTTTTTGAAGGAGGTTTTTTTTTTTTTGTTAAAAAGTTTTTTATTTTTGTGTTATATCAATAGAGCAATAAATTATGAACAGTTGCGGATTTACCAGCAGGCTGAGTAGGCTGGAGCCTAGGGCGGCAAATTTGGGGCCAAATTTTTTTTATGTCTTACAGAAATTAAAAAGATTCATATTTATTTAGGTACCTAATTGTTATTAGGTCCACACAAACAATTCAACACGTAATAATTAATATGTTTCACCACTTAGATAATTTTTTCTACAATTTACCCAAAAACTATTTCTTGTGCAATCTTAACTAAATCGTTGGGTTGTAAAAATAATCTATTAACTGACACATCGATCCCCTAGTTCACAATCATACTAATTATGGGAAAAAGGTGGTGTACCTAATTATGACGATCGATAGTGCACAAATCATAAAGTTACAATTTCATTGACAAAACATTTTTAATTGATATGATTGTGAACTAGGGTATCGAATTGTAGAGGTCGGTAGGGGCGGAATAATTTGAATAGCCTCCTGGCGGCAAATGTGTAAATTCGCCACTGATTATGAACAAAATGACACCTAAATATCTTCATTCTGATTTCAAATAAGGTCACAAATAATTTTTGGAATATTTATGTTGGCCCCGCTCGCTAAAAATCGTTTTTGCTCTACTGAAGTATGACGTCATAATTTTATGAACGTGCGTTTATATTAGCTAATAATATTATTTAAAAACCCAGAAACAGAGTTTGAAAAGTACCTACCGTTTTGCACCTGTGTAAATATAGTATATAAATATACTGAGATTGATGGTGTCCAATTGTACGTTTAAAGTATCTTTACTGAATTAACATTCGCATGTAATGAAAATCTATTGATTCCGAAGCATATAAGGGATCATGTCACGGTTCCGCCGCGAAAGTGGAAAGGTTCAGATGGTTGGTAAAATGATTTTTTCCGATATGTTTGGAATCAATAATTTATTGGCTGCTTTCCAACAAAAAATTTTCAATTGCAATTTAGCCGTATAAAACAAAAATTCGACTGATGACCAGTCCTATACTTCCCACTTAGTAAATATTTGCAAAAAATAAACTCTCTTTTTTCTTTGAAAAAAGCATGGCCCTCATTTTTTTTGGGTGATCTACTGATGGCTTGTAATATAGCCAAAAATCTTGGTTATACCTTGATTTACGTACAATTTTCTTTTTTTAGTAAAATATTTTTTTTCTCGAAAACTATACATTTTAGAGAAAAAAATATTTACATTTTTTTCATATTATATAACATCTAGAATTCATTTATATTTTTTTTTTTGCCTATGTTAATACGTGACATTGAGAACGTTTTTTTTTTAATATCTCAGGATCCACTAAACCGATTTGACTCAAAATCTAATCAGATCTAAGCTAAAGACTGATAAACACAATAGAACAATCGGCATGGCCGTATGTTGTTCCGTTTTTACGATATCGAAGGCGAAAAATTGACCACATACACACACATCCACACACATACAGACATCAGTGAGAAAATGATCTTAAACGATTGCTAGGGTCTCAAAACGTGAAGATCTGTTAAAATCTCGAAATATTTTTTTCGGACTAAATCCATTACTTCCCTACCATAGTAGAGGTGGGAAGTAAAAACTCTATTAATATAATAATATGTTCTAAACATTTTTTTAATTACTTAATCTTTTTAGTATTTAACAATTTTCAGCTTTAGATTTTCAGCTCGAATGAATCAACGACAAACATGGCACAGCAGTTTGAACTAAAGCTTGTCTTAAGAGCGAAGAGATATCTTTACGAAACACAAACAAGTGCCACGCTAGAGAAGAGAGAGCTACTGTCTAGAAGAGCTACTGAAGAGGAGCAATCTATAAGCAAGGGATGAAAATTAATCTAGCAAGATTTTCCAAACAAATTAGTAAGAAAATTACAATCAATGATTTGGAAATGAGCACGCTTTGCTTCAATGTAAACTTTAATATGACTATAGAGTACATGTATACAATAATGAATTTAATAGTAAGAGACAGATATAGACACTATGAACGTGAATATGTTTTCTGTCTTTTATCTGAACTGATCAATTAAATTCAATAATATTACAGTTAAAAGCATCTCTTTCTCTGCTTTCTGTGTATATATAAACTTTAAAACCGAACAGAATTCAACCCATCCATTTTATAGTCTGTTTCAAATTTATTAATTTTCAATTTTTTATGGGTCAAAAATTAGGAGGAGAATCTCTTTTGTATCTCTAATAATGGGTTGAGGGCAGGGTGGTCCAGTGGTTAGCGTCGCGACCTCTGGATCGGACTGTCGTGGGTTCGAATCCCGCTTAGATACGGAACCCTAAAAATTAAACCTGTTGTGTCCGATTGTAATTAATTATTCAGGAATAATATTTTAATAGATACTTTTAAGTCAAACGTTTTATTTTAGAATGGATAAAATTTTAAAATAAAATAATATACAAATTATTGCTTATATAATAATATTGAAATAAAGTAATATTCTTTAGGTAATAAATTTTAGGACTGTACAAAACACACAGCATAACCCCTTAATACAGTCCTTAAAATAATATTCTTTTCTTAATTTCCTTATTAATATCAATCCAAAATATGCACCGAATTAAATATACCCTTCAGTAAGTAATTCACTATCTGCAAACCGCGTGTTTCCATAAAATTTGTAAGTCCGGTTCTGTCGGGCCGATTTTTTTTTAAATTTTAGCAGCACATTTTAATCTTTACTAAAAGTTTAAATTTCAATTTTGAAACAGTTCCGAGAACATTTTCGGTATTTTTGGCCTCAAAAAATTTTGAACCTTTAAAAGTAACCCTTAAATATAGAAAATATGCTAAAAATCAGAATTTTCGTCGACACAGAAAATAAGTTTGATAATTATAAACGACGACGTTTATAAAAACTGGAATGAAACAAACTGTAATTGATACAAACAGTGGAGAACGAAGTGAACTGAATATTCACAATCTAACAAATTAAGATATCTGCCTTGCATTGGTAGGATATTAGAATTTCCGTTTTCACTTCGAGCAATATTGAATTCGGTAGCAGTGTACGGGGTAACATTCCAAATATACAGACTGATTGCTAAATTTAAGATAAATATATGATATTATTTGGCCAATATCTAGATCCGCCTTTTTGTGAGACGTGTGGGACTCATAGAATACCTAGAATAAACAATTTTATTAACTTCCCATTGGAAGTTATTGTAATGGGTCCGATAATCGAAATCAAAATGTATAACAAATTTTTATGTTTCAAGGTCACTACACTATTTTTACATTATTTTTAGAAAGATGTGTGTGTGTGTGTGTACGTAATGTACGTACGTACGTATGTGTCCATTTCTTTCTAAGACGAAATCTCTAGAATGAAAAATGATATTGACTACGTTAGGGCGCCAATCGACGCGTATTTACGTAAATATGATCTGAAAGAAATTTTTTCAAAATCGGTTCAGTCGTTCTTTTTTCTTAACCAAATAGACTCCAAAAAAGTAGATTTTACACAATATCTCGCGAATAAAAAATTATATCGACTTCGTAAGGGTATCAATCGAGGCGTGTTAACGTCACTTTGATCCGACATAAATTTTATAAAAATCGGTTCAGCCGTTTTTTTTCTAATTATTGTTGAAAATAAATAATAATTATGTTTTAGTGATTAAAATGATTACTTTTCTGTGTAATATCTAATTTAGTTATTGTTATTAAATATTTATCAAACTGGGAAGTTCGTCGTGTGGACCTTAAGGGTCGCACTTTAGTCCTAATAAACGACCCACCTCACGGCTTGTTTTATACTCATTTGTGATATTGTATCTTCATACACACTGTATTTATATCTATAATCAATGCTGTAAAGTGTAAATGATTCCATTTCTGCGTAAGTATGTACACTGTACAGTGTGTATTCATACATTCTGTATCTCTACGCCTTGTAAATATGCTCTCCGAATCGTGTATTATTAATTTTATATTGCTTGTAATATTAAATTCAATTTGTTATTTGTGTGTTTGGGGTTTGAGGCTTTACATTCAATTCCTGCGAATGCACGGGGATAAGAATAAGATTTCTGGATTTCAATTTGATATTTAATTTTATGGTATTAACATCAATGGGTATTTTCTACTGAATTGTTACCAAAAAATATCTACGTTAAAAACAATTAATTCTGAAGTATTCTTTTACTTTTGAAATTGATTTGATTCTATTCTGTTTGCCACTAATACTTTTTAGGGTTCCGTACCTCCCCACCCCGTCTACGGTCAGGGCCGGCGCAAGCCTATTTTACACCCCCTATATTTTCGTTTCAATAAAACGTGTACACAATTTCCTATCACTAATATTAAAAAAATTTCCACAAGGTTTTACGTAAATTGTTTTTCATTCATCTTTTTCAATTCTTATAACATTCGAAGTCTTACTTATTCCAAGTATTGTACCGATGTTTTAGAAAAAAATGACCATTTACTGGTTCACAAATGAATTCTGCGAGCTTTTTTTTCTGCAAAACTTCTTATCAATTTCGATATTTCGATGGCACCCTGGGTAGCTGCCCAGTTTGCCCACCCCAAAAACCGGCCCTGCCTACGATGTCTGTCCGTCCTTACGTCCGTATGTCACAGGGCTTTATCTCACAAACGGTAAGAGGTAGCTAATTGAAATTTCCACAGATTGTGTATTGTTATGGCATGAATCCTGAAAAATAATAATTATAATTAAATAATCAATTAATTTTAATAAATTAGTGTTGTTACACGTTCACAGTATTTAGAAAAATCCTCTAACATCTAGGGTTTTCTGAGCTCATATCAATTCATTTTCACGCTTTTTTTAGGATTCAATATCTCAGAATGAAAAAAAACGGAACCCTTATAGGTCTATCACTTTGTTGTCTTTGTGTCTGTCTGTCCGTGAAGATCCTTTTTCTCAGGAACGGCTAGAGGTATCAAGTTGAAATTAATACCAAATACGAAGATCCACAACCCCATAGTCCTGTAAAAAATTCAAACTTCTACCTCAATGTTATACATTTTATTTATTTATTGTAGATTATAGACGCGTCGACATCTCAGGTCATTATCGTCTTTCAACTACACTAAATAACAACTTTCTTAAAACTAAATAACATCACAAAACATCCATGAACGTAGGTGGGATTCGAACCCACGACAGTCTAGTCTAGAGGTTACGGTACCAAGTACTACCTCATAGTTTACAAAAAACACACAGCAGTTTTGTCTGCATGTCCATTACTTTATTTAATAAACTGCCCACAGCTGTTCAAAACCTTCCTCTAAGTCAGTTCAGGAATCTTGTGAGAAGACGGTTGACTGAGGCTGGTCTTTATAAAGTGGAAGATTTTTCGTTTATGTAATGTCTTAAACTTGTTATTATTTGACGATGTTATGCCACGTAGCTGTGGTGCTCAAACAAATAAATATCTATCTATCTATCTATCCACAAGGTTATGCTGCCCTCTCAATGCTATACAAAAATACGGTCTTTATCACGTAATTTGATACTGACTCACTCAATCACTCAAGACCTACAGGGTGAGAATCTGTGAAGAATATCAAGATATTTTGATTGGTTCTTGATTTATTACGAAAAAACTAAAAACTGTGGTTTCAGAAAAAAAATATTTTCCCTACCAATGACGCTATTTCAATCAAACTTATTAACTTTATGTTTTTGATCACTCCGAGTTAAATGATGTCAACAGAAATAATCTAGGTAGTATAGATTTCTAGATAGTTAACCGTTCTCAAGATCATTGGTAAGAATCGAAAAAAATACTACACTGCAAAATAACGTTATTTTCAGGACGCTGTTTTCAGTTATCCTGAAAGGAAATAAGCAATTCAGTAACTAAATGATATTTTAAAAATTACACTGTAAGAAATGTGAAGGCCGATTACATAGATTATCGATGGTCCATTTGTAACCAGCGATTAATCTGGTAATAGGCACACAAAGAGACAATGGCGTCGCAAACAGGTATCGCCTGCACATCACGTAGATTCCATAAAAACACATTGCGCATGCGTGGTTACTAATTTTACATTAATTTGTTTTGTATTCATTCATTTTATATATGTAACTATACATTTTATTTTGTAATTTTCACACACTTTATTGGAATATTACACAAATTATGTAATTTTAATTTACTTTATGTAAAAATTACAAATTTGTTTAACTTTACAGTAAAAGTCCAAGCTTTTATGAAGTTTTCTGTGTAAAAATAAATAATAATGTAAAATCACTTAGAAAATCGAGCGAATTCGACCTTAACTTTCAAAATATTTTTATATCCATTTTTAACGGACTTCAAAAAAAGGAGGTTTCTCAATTCGACCGTATACACTGTAAGAAATGAGAAGGTCGAATACATAGATTATCGATGGTCCATTTGTAGCCAGCGATTAATCTGGTAATAATCACACAAAGAGACAATGGCGTCGCAAACAGGTATCGCCTGCACATCGCGTAGATTCCATAAAAACACATTGCGTATGCGTGGTTACTAATTTTACATTAATTTGTTTTGTATTCATTCATTTTATAAACTTTTTAAACTTTCAAAGTATTTTTACATCCATATTTTACAGTGTATACAAGTCTAGGGAATGCAATCTCGGGCCGAGATTGGCAATTCGAGATCTCGCGAGATAAATCTGGGTTCGAGATTGGCCTTTCGAGATCTCGCCAGATTGTCTGGCGAGATCTCGACAAATCTTGACAATATCGATATTTCGCCTACTTTTAAAAAGAATGTATTATTTTTTATCTAAAATGCTTAAACTTAATGAAAATATACTGTTATATTTTGAAAATAAAACAAAACATTAATTCAATCTTGAAACGAAAAAATCAACGTTTATTTAAGAAAAGTAATGAATAATAATCATCTGCACAGTGACTACGCAACAAATCACACACGCACACAGCACACTATCTGATTTTTTCTTAGATATAGCTCAAAAATCATGGCAGCCTAGCTGTCTGAGATATTTATTATTTTCACCTCTAATTGTTATGTGAATAATATGGTGTGGATATAAGGGGTTTTAAATGGATTGATTTTATCATATACCAATTATTTACACTATTATATGTCAATTAATTATTTTGGAAATAACTTCTGAATTGTTCTTAGATATATTCGCAGTACCTATTCATTTAACTTTGTAATTTGTTAGCCATCTAATGCTTGTTATAAGTTAAATAACAGTCAATTTTACTCAAGGAAACAAATTATCAAATGTCACTGCGCTCGTTCTTGAAATCTCGTTCGAGATCTCGACCATAACGGGCCGAGATCTCGAACGAGATTTTATAAACAAGAGTGCCTGCCCACGAGATTAAATCTCGAAAAATGGCTCGAGATCTCGCTAAATGGAGATCTCGCGAGATCGAGATTGCGTTCCCTTATACAGGGTGGACCAGGTTATAGTAGCAATAATTCACCATTCGATGGTCCATCGAAAAATAAGTCGACATGAATAATTTTATTTTTTTCCAAAACGCTTCCTAAGGGAGATACACCCATTCAAAGATCAGTTTTAAAATTCTTTTTTTTGTCCTAACTTTCAGATCATTAATGCGTTTTTGGCCAAATTTAGTACAAGTATTTATGCAATAGATACTCATTACTTGACGTAAGTAACTTTTGTCAAAATTGTCAAGTGGCGTAGATACAGGGGGGTTGTTTCACTTTTCCCGCCCTATTTTCTGCGCCACTGGATATTTCTAAAGAATAACATTTTTTTTCGAATTCTCTGTTCAATTTAGAAAAAAAAAGTCACTCTTGCAAAATTTCGATTTGAGGCTTCGTTTACGAGATAACCAGAGTTGAAAGTTTAGAACACTTCTAAAATAGCCACCTATGAAAATAATAGATCTGGAATCTTGTACAACAATTGTAAATTTTTTACTGTCTGACGAATTTAAATAAATAATTCATTAATTAAATTAAAAACAACAAATAAATAACTTATGAAAATAACCAACAAAGTAGGCGATACTAGATTTTGAGATAATTTATGACACTTGTCAGTATTGATTTTTAAAACTGGAGTTTGAAGGGCTGTATCTCCCTTAGGAAGCGTTTTGGAAAAAAATAAAATTATGCATGTCTACTTATTTTTCGATGGACCAACGAATGGTGAATTATTGCTACTATAACTTGGTCCACCCTGTATATACAACTAAACTGTCTACGTGTATTTAATATTCGCTGTTCCATCCAACCTTGAAGAAAATTAAGGAGTAGTTATTTAATATTCAAATAAAAACCAATAAGAAATCTGCATAAAGTGGGGGTGTATTATTTCAAGGCAATTATTATAAATATCTTCTTTGTTTTCGTTTGCAGCAACCACTTCAAACCAACAACAGCAGAGCAGAAATAATAAAATCAAACGATTTCAATCACACTTCAGCCAGACACTGAAGAAGAAAGAGAGAAGTGTAATATAATCAGTGGAATAATTTAAATTAAAACACACACACACACATACACACACATTCAAAGAGCAAACAGTGAGAATTCAATGATCCGTGTAGAAAAGACAGTAGGAAAATGAATCGCACGGTATTAAAACAAAAACGCCTTCTTCCACATCACTTCTGTACCTCTTCTTCTACTTGTAACTCCTCCTGACTGGTGACTGACTTCAAGTGGGCCAAGGTATCGAGACAGAAGAACCAATACAATGAATATTCAATGTCAGTGCTATACGAGCCATCAGTTAAATGCAAGGGAAAATCAACTAAAGGTGCACTTACAGACATAATGCAGGAAAGTGAGCGTAAAACAGTATTGTCAGATAATTATTTTTTGCTATACCAACTATAAAATAGCTCAAAATACAGAATATCTTTAGGTTGTTTTTTTACAGTATTATAATTAATCAAGAAATTATTAGTCCTATTCGTAAATAAATTCAGACGACATATTATTATCGCCATGATATTTAATAGAAGGCTATAATACAAGAAA
The DNA here is from genome assembly GCA_039654895.1 of Mongoloraphidia duomilia. Lineage (NCBI taxonomy): Eukaryota > Metazoa > Arthropoda > Insecta > Raphidioptera > Raphidiidae > Mongoloraphidia > Mongoloraphidia duomilia. The sequence goes on from CM077521.1 coordinate 8,992,316, forward strand.
AATGTAAATGCCAGTGGCATTTACATTTTTCTTATATAATAATATGTCGTCTGATATATTGTGTTATTCACTAATATGTGAATTTATTTACGGATAGGACTAATAATTTCTTCATTAATTATAAAATAGCCATGCTTTACATAATATATGCAGGCATGTAAAGTGACTTTTGACAGGTCAGTGTGCGGGAACGCAAACCGTTTCTATAATGATTTATGTTTATTTGCTCAGATCCGCCCGCTTAGGTAATAGCGGGCGGATCTGAGCAAATAAACATAAATCATTATAGAAACGGACAGCTACTCTGGGCCTACTATAGAAGTAAAGTTGGTGACGCAAATGAACTCTCAAAATTTTGTGAAAATACTGAAAATGAATTGCAAAGCAGTTATTTTATAGTGCGTATGGCAAAAAACACCAAATATAATATATCTCGTGCGTAATGATATACGGTTCGTGTGACTGTTAAAACTCGCTGTGCTCGCTTTAACATTATAAATAATAATAATAATAGTTTTCCTTTATTTCCATAATACTACGTGTGTAGTGTAGAAAGCGTCAGTTTGCCACTTACTCGTCAGTAATATACCTCATTACGCAACTAGATTACAGTCTACTATTACCAAATCGAGAATTTTAGCATGTGAAAAAAATCGGTATTTAGAAGAAGATTGTAGATTATGAACGCTAAAAATTTGAGATCTGCACCAGCGTCTACAATCGGGATTTAGACGCAAGAAGCGGGACAAATTAGAAAAGCTAATAAATACTTCAAAATTATTATTTATTAATATAATATAGTATTGGGTATTAAGGACCAGTTAAATGTATAAATTCTTTATTATTTGTCAACGTTTCGTTGCGAATTTGCAACTTCTTCAGGGCTCTACAAATTCGCAAGTGAAATGTATAAATTCTTTAATATTTGCCAACGTTTCGTTGCGAATTTGCAACTTCTTCAGGGCTCTACAAATTCGCAACGAAACGTTGGCAAATATTAAAGAATTTATACATTTCACTGGTCCTTATTACCCAATACTATATTATATTAACATATGTGATGGACGTAAAAAATAGAAAAAATTATTATTTATATTAAGAAATCATTTAACAACAATAGGTATTAAACAATTACCAAAATATTTAGACTTAGAAATGTTCGCACTTCTCTCCTTGCGCGTGATTTTAACATAATTCACAATTTCAACTAATTTTTATCATTGAAAAGATTAGATGTTTACGCTACAACGATCGACGAACAACTGTGCACCATATACCAATTTTCCCATGGTTTGGACATGGGTATAGATGCAACATTATGGAGGGGTACTATATCTAAATATATTATCATATCTGTATGATTTGAACAGTTTGTTCAGATGCCTATAACTTTTGATGTCGAGCGTCTATAATTTACAATATCTATCTGAACAGTTTGTGTGGTTGGAGCCTTGTAACGTTTGCGAGGATCACTCTTTCTTATTGGCAATTCGTTTGTTCGCATCCAGGGTGACTTGATCCTCCTCAACTGTTTAACCAGAGCTATTAGCGTTCGAGTACGCACCGTTTAACACGATCTGTCGTTGGTGTCGTCGAATTTCATCGTCGTTCAACTGTTTTCTCTTCTCTTCTCACGTCCCGTTCCACAAACCCAAGGCCTACTGTCATCCGAACTCCACTGAAAATTTACGTGGATCATTTATTGTCACCTTTGAGTGGGTTTTGTTCATTCTCTTGCAGTACGAGTTTTCTGCTTGTTCAACGAAAATTACGTATGTTTTTGTTTGAAATGTATTAGAAGCTATTTAAATTACTTGTTCTATTTGTGTCGCTGTGTAAACATTGAATTTTGTATTTGCAAAATTCGTTCAGAATACATTATTCACACGGTACTATTTTTCAAAAAGTTTTGAAACATGCATTTTTGAAATATATATGTACTTATTATTGAAAATTTTTCGTTGGAAAGCAGCCAATTATATAATTGATTCCAAACATATTGGAAAAAATAATCTAGGTACTTATGTATTTAATATATCCCAGTTAAGGGTGTTTGAAATAATTTTCACTTTCATGATGAGCTCTCGCTAGAACGAAGATTCACACCTACTACCTAGCTATAATAAACTAACTCTCGCATGTAGTGAAAATCAATTGATTCTGAAGCATATAAGGAGAATGTTTGATTAGTAATCTTCTCACGGTTGAGTAAATGTAAGCTCATTCTGCCGCGAAAGTGGAAAGGTTCAGGTTAGAATCCTGACTGTGACTATGGTTGGTAAAATGATTTTTTCCAAAATGTTTCGATTCAATTATATAATTGGCTGCTTTCAAACGAAACATTTTTAACTTTTGTTTCTTTTATTCAGCGTATTCTATGTAGTGTTGCCAGATAAATTTTGATGTTTCTACAAGCTTTTAATTGACATTATTTTTATGACATTATTTTCAAAAAGTCGTTTATATAAGATCATTAATTAATTAATACCTCTTTATAATAATTTAATTGATATATCTCATTAACGGTACATCTGATCAAAAAATGTTTAAAAAGATTTTTCTGTTCAAAATTACTTTCTCTATTTCACTATACTGTTCCTTGGTGATCTGTTTCCGTATTACTTGAGTACGGTTGAACCGATTTTGATTCTGCCGATATATATTAGACCCTTAAGACAATTCCAAGCGTACGTCACTGCACATGCGTGTTCGATGTACAGACAGTTGATAATAACATGAAGTCATGTGCGGTTGAGATTATGACAGAATAAACAGCTGAATACCGCGCCCACAATTACAAACCATTCAAGTTCAACAATAATCATACAAAGCTGTATGCCTAATAACTATTTGCACAAAACAAAATTCAAACATTAAACAAGCGCCTGTCGTTTCTGTTGTATTTTATACACTCTCTAGTGTTGTCTCTGTCTAACTGTCTAACTCGTCGTATGTTTCTTCTAATTCGCGACATATTTATACAAGGTGCGCGCATTAAGAATATTCTCTACCGGAAGTTACCCCTTGCACTCTTCATCTCAAATCCTTTCCCCTTGCCTAAAAACGGTTGCAGCTCTCCCGACGCTATTTTTAAAGCTACAGGGTTCGGGTAAACACCAAATGAAGGACCAAGAATAACACTATAGATCCTATAGGCGAATTTTTTGAAAAAAAATTTTGGCTAGGTGTAAAAGATTACGTAATTTTTAAAAAGTTGTAAGTTTTTCTGGAATTTTTTTACCCGATGTGCAACGCGGGGAGGTTGCCGATTTAAGAGCTTAATGCACTGTAAGAAATGAGAAGGTCGATTACATAGATTATCGATGGTTCATTTGTAGCCAGCGATTGATCTGGTAATAGGCACACAAAGAGACAATGGCCGTAAACAGGTATCGCCACATCGCGTAGATTCCATAAAAACACATTGCACATGCGTGGTTACTAATTTTACATTAATTTGTTTTGTATTCATCCATTTTATATATGTAACTATACATTTTATTTTGTAATTTTTACACACTTTTTTGGAATATTACACAAATTATGTAATTTTAATTTACTTTATGTAAAAATCACAAATTTGTTTAACTTTACAGTAAAAGTCCAAGTTTTTATGAAGTTTTCACTGTAAAAATAAATAATAATGTAAAATCACTTATAAAATCGAGCGAATTCTATCTTAACTTTCAAAGTATTTTTACATCCATTTTTTACAGTGTGTGTGTTTTTTCTAGTTGATCCGCCTGTAATGGACAGGTTCGTTTTATGCTTAGTTCTTCAAGTCGATGTTGAATATTTAACAATTGTTCTTTATTTGACATTATTCGTACATTGTCCTTACGTCCAATGCTATGTACACACACTATTCTAATATATACACCTTATCCTAATATATACACTCTACTCTCCCCTACTACTAAGTCAGTAAACACTGTTTACATCATTTGCTATACAATACTTCGGAATGCTCATTGTCAGCACATTCCGCAAATAATAATAAACAGTATTTATTGATGTTTACAAATCTAATATAATATTACTAAATTACTACACTACATGCCCATGGAATACTATCAATTGAAAATATTGCTGACGACACAATCCTAAGTGTATGTGGGCACACCTTGTAACATAACCTCACAATCTAACGTAGTACTTTAACATCGCTGATTCCCCCAACCCGTTTTCTTCTGCAATGTCGAAAATCATATTCGTCACATGACAACTAACACGACTACACATATATATACAAGAGTATTTACATAACATGTATGTATGTGTGTATGTGTAGATAATACTTATACAGCTGCCATTACATACACAAGCATTGAACGAAACTGTATTATGTCATTTTCTATTGTAATATTTCCTCCATTTCTCCTTTGCACTACTGATTCTCAGCGTAAAATTCTCAATATTCAGAAATGAATTTGTATATGCTTCATATAACGTATAAGATTTTGTCTACTTGGTGCGAATAAAAATCTTTGATATAACTGTACATTTTAGAGAAAAAAAATACTCACATTTTTTTCATATTATAACATCTAGAATTCATTTATATTTTTTTTTACCTATGTTAATACGTAACATTAAGGTCCGTATTCACCAAACACTGTTAAAGATAGAAGTTACTAACCTTAGAATAAATTTATTCCTTGGAATAAAATAAACTTTCTATTCACCAAGCGATTCATTCGATAGAATAGTAACTGCAGGTAAAAATTTACTATGTACTATACGCCATGCAGATTTTGTCAAATAAAGCACGTTTACCAAAGATCCGACCGATGGCGCATCTATCGAAAATGTAAAATGATGAATATTGACATATTTTACTGACAAAAACCTTTACCTGTAAGATATGAAATTAATATTTACCTGAAAAGGTCGCCAGGCCATAAAATAATTTATGCATTTCGTGCACACCCTATTTAACTAGGGGATAAATATTTATACCCTTGAAATTGGACAGGATAACTATTCTTACAATTTATACCTGCAGTAAACTTAACTATGTTTGGTAATTTGAATTATCACTATTTATTCCGTGTGATAGTTACCAGGGGAATAAATCAACGGAATAAATAACTAACCAGGCTCGGTGAATACGGGCCTAAGAACGTTTTTTTAATATCTCAGGATCCACTGACCCGATTTGACTCAAAATCTAATCAGATGTAAGTTAAAGGCTGATAAATACAATAGCACAATCGGAATGGCCGTATGTTGTTCCGTTTTTACGATATCGAAGTCGAAAAATTGACCACACACACACACAGACATCAGTCAGAAAATGATCTTAAACGATTGCTAGGGTCTCAAAACGTGAAGATCTGTTAAAATCTCGAAATATTTTTTTCGGATTAAATCCATTACTTCCTTACCATAGTAGAGGTGGGAAGTAAAAATTAACCACACCTGAAGATGGCAACTCGTTGCTGAAACGCGTCGTGTTAACAACACATGAAGTCACAAGACGGACACAAGGTATTTTTAATACTTCTTATTAATTTTGATATTTTGGTATTTGACATAAATACCACACGTGCCATACATGTGTAACGCCGTCTTAATATGTTTATTTCGACGTGGATTTATTTTATTTATTGTAGATTATAGACGCGTCGACATCTCAGGTCATTAGCGTCTTTCAACTACACTAAATAACAACTATCTTAAAATTAAATAACATCACAAAACATCCATGACCGCAGGTGGGATTCGGATCCACGGCAGTCCAGTCCAGAGGTTGCGGCACTACGCACGCTAACCACTAGGCTATACTGCCCTCATTTCGACGTGGAGTTTTTGATTTGCTTGGAATATTGTTTGAATGCTTCACGTATAATCAGATACAATTTAACATATTATACATGATAACGTACATGTCTGAAGCTTTCTTCACAGACACTAACAGTTTAAGCGTGTTCCATTCGGCGTAGCGCGCGCCGCTATCGCATGTATACCTACTTACTTGTCAAACTTTATATTGTGTACATATTAAAAGCAATAAAGTGGGGAATCTGTTCACCAGGAGCTGTTCGTCGACGTCATCAACAAACAACGATATATCACGGTGATGATAAATTTAAAATGTAAATTGGTACTAGACCTTAGAAGGAGATCTTAAATCATAAATTAATTTAGAAAAATCGACTGGTGAGCCTTTATACTTCTCACCCAATAAACAATCGCTCATATAGAACTATCATAAAACTGAAAATTTTCTCAACAAAATAAATTATCTTTTTATGTTCTTAGCATATTATTATTGTTTATTGATCTACTAATGGTTAATTAAAATCACAGATAATAATTATTTCCGCGCAATTTTTTAGATTTCACGAAAAAAATATTAACATTTTTATTTATTTTAATTTATCTTCTAGAATCCATATATGACTTTGAGAACATTTTTCTAAACATTTCGGGATCCGCTGAATCAATTTACACACACACTTACAGACATCAATCAGAAAATGGTTACAAACAATTCCTAAAATAATTAAAACGTGAAGATTCATAAAAATTCCGAAAATTATTTTTCGAACTGATTCCAATGCTTCTCTACAATTAGGGTTGCCTGGTTCAAAAGTAGAAAATCCAGACTCGGTGTTATATATAGCCGGACATTTTGCTCTAAAAGCCGGACTACCTATTTTAAATAAAAATAGAGTCAGTTGGATATTTTCAATCGTTTATTAGTAATCGATTACAGTCAGCTTTTTGCAAGATCAACCTTTTAAAAAAACTCGGGTCGCAGTGCCAAACCCTGCCGACAATATAGTGTATTTGCTAATACAGGCATTGTGGCATTATTATGTGAACTTAAGTTTGTTTTTTGACAAAATAAAAAATTTAACCCCTTAATACATCCCTTAAAATAATTAAATTTTTCTAAATTTCAATATTAGACATGGATTTTATCAGTACACCCAATTAAATACACCCTTCCATAAGTAAATCCGTATCAACAAACTAGTGTTATCATAAAATTTGAAAGTCCGGTCCTGTCGGGCCGATTTTATTAAAATTTTAGCAGCACATTTTAATCTTTACTAAAGAGTTAAATTTCAATTTTGAAACGATTCTGACAAATTTTTCGGTATTTTTGGGCCCAAAAACTTTTTGGAACCCCTAAATACAACCCTGAAAATGGTCCGATCGGGCCCATTTTAAATAGGCTTCTTGCGGTGATGGATTCCAATTTCGTTTCAATCGATTAAGTCTGTCGAGAGTTATCGTGTACACACATATATATATAAATATATATATATATATACATATATATATAAACATTTTCAAAAATGGTGCCAAAGTGTTCAGGAGGCTATGAAACGTCGAGAAATTTTGGTCCGACTCCTAGGTCCCGCCATCCGACCGACGCCAATAGTGTATGTGCCATATTATGGCAAATACACTAATAATCAATTACGGTCAGTTTTTTGCGAGATCAACCTTAAACGTGTGTTGTCATAGATATAGATAAACCAACCAATACATGTGTGTTCTCTACTTCATTCTAAAAAGCCTATCAAAAGCCGGACAGGCCAGAGACTACCGTAGAAAGCCGGACATTCTGGCTAAAGCCGAATACTTGGCAACCCTATCTACAATAGAAGAGGTGGGAAATAAAAATTTAATCTAATTCCGATGTGACGAGTCACTGATGACAATGGAGAAAGCATTATTGGCACACAAGTGACATTCTCTGAAGCATCAAATTGGATTCGAGTCATCATTCTACATAATATTAATATCTATTCAATACGAACGTTGTCGGTTCTTTTGATATTATATTATAAACAAGAAAGTTTATATAGGAGACAATATTAATCTCATTTTAAATACTTTTATGAAAAAAGTTTCAGTTTTGTCAAAATATCACTTGTCTTTTACAGAATAAAGAAACAAATAAAATTTATAAATGACTTTAATGATCGGTAAACAATATTTTTAAAAATTCAATATATTTATGTACTATTAGGGGAGACTCTCGTACCTTGGGTCGTCTTGTACTTTGGGCCATCCTATATTATTCCTATCTAAATACTGTAATTTTTATTTTAAATGTTCAGGAATTTTATATGCAGTTGGCAACATTGTATAATATTTAATACAGTAGAATTCGGATAGAACGATCCTTTCAAGGGACCGGCGACATTATGTCGTATTAACCGGAAGACGCACAAAGCGGACGCATAATATATATAAAATATATATATGAAACCTAACTTGAGTTTGCATTTACGTCGCTAAAAACGGTTAGTCGTTTTAAACGAAGTCGTAATAGACGGACTCTATACAATGTTGCCAACTGCATATAAAATTTCTGAACATTTAAAATAAAAATTACAGTATTTAGATAGGATGGCCCAAGAATCTCCCCTATATTAATCAGACAGTAGATCTTTTGTACTGATACCTAATAAATTATCTACATTGTAAAAAAATGGATGCAAAAATACTTTGAAAGTTAAGGTAGAATTCGCTCGGTTTTCTAAGTGATTTTACATTATTTTTTATTTTTACACAGAAAACTTCATAAAAACTTCGATTTTTACTGTAAAGTTAAACAAATTTGTGATTTTTACATAAAGTACATTAAAATTACATAATTTGTGTAATATTCCAATAAAGTGTGTAAAAATTACAAAATAAAATGTATAGTTACATATATAAAATGGATGAATACAGAACAAATTAATGTAAAATTAGTAGCCACGCATGCGCAATATATTTTTATGGAATCTACGCGATGTGCAGGCGATACCTGTTTGCGACGCCATTGTCTCTTTGTGTGCCTATTACCAGATTAATCCCTGGCTACAAATGGACCATCGATAATCTATATGTAATCGGCCTTCTCATTTCTTACAGTGCTTTGTGTTTGTGTGTTTATAGTTTTTATTTGATATTTAGTTAGTGGGCCTCAAATTTTTTTACAAAATTAGTGGTCCGCACAACTAAAAGGGTTGGGAACCGCTGCTCTAATACTTTCTGTTAACAAATTAACATTTTTTCAAATCAAATTTTCATACATTTGATGAAATGCAATATTGCAAGATATTTATTATATAAGTATATATATATTTACACATTACTTAGTTTCTATGTCTTTTGAAGTTGGCTGCAACGGTAGGCGAGTGGGAACGGGGTGTGGGGGAAGGCCAGGAAAGCCGTCAGTAGAGATATCGTCCTGAATCTATGTTCACAGCAATATAAAGTTTATATCTTAGCAAACTTATGAATATATCAAACTACTTTAGGAAAATGAAATCCATATCTTTGCAATGTAATAGAAGCATATTATACACTCTAACCTATAATCGCCACAAAAATTACAGAGCCATGTATAATAAATAATAACTAGTATCGCCTATTTTCGAAATTCGACCAATTTTCGTATTCTGCCGAGCAGGGAAGGCAGTATTTTTTTACCTCCCTTAATGGCAAGTGTCCCACATGTGTTTTTTTTCTGCACATCTATGGCGCAGTACCTTTCGAATGATATAGTTGCTAGTATTTTCAGGATTTTTTTTCAATTTTTGCCTGAAAGATCTGTATAGTACGTGATTCTTGGTCTTTCATTTGGCGTTTTCCCGAATTTTTTAACTTAAAAAATAGCATCGGGAGAGCTGTAACAGTTTTCAGGGGAGGGTGAAGGATTTGTGATAAAGAGTGCAGGGGTATTAATGAACTGTAATTAAATCGTCAATAATTATGTTACAGATATAAAAATAGTTTCTTAATGACAAACTAACACTAAAATCGAACATAATATACGACACAATAATTAACAACACACAAACACCCAATACTCAGTAATCGTCTACACACATACACACACATACTCACATTTCCATTTCATCTACCTACTATATAAATCATAAAATATTGAAATTTAAATCAGTACTTCACAAACCACGACATAATACACAGTGCTTAGCATCATAATATTTAAGCACAGCTGTAAGTACAACTGCCAAAAGTTTTACAACCATCTTCCGACTGGTATCAAAAACACAACGCAGTTTAAAAAGTTCAAAAGCGAAATTTTTAAATTCTTAGTCCAACAAGAGTTTTATAAAATCTCTGAATTTTATGACTACCAATTTTAATATTATGCATATTTTGTTATTGCTTTGTCATTTTTATTATTGATATGTAATTTTTATTAATAAGTAGGTATGTAATTTTTATTTTTGTATGACTTACGGCATACAGTTTTGTCACTGCTGCGTAATAAATCTATCTATCTATCTATATAGTGTTACGAATACTCAATGTGTGTTTTTTAAAAAATAATTTTAACCACCCTGAAGATGGCAACTCGTTGCTGAAACGCGTAGTGCAAATTCACAAGAAGTCACAAGACGAACATAATACATAATAATAAAATTAAGCAAAATCGCAGGATAGTGGACAAAATAATTTGATTTATAAAATTAAATGTACGACGTTTCGTCTATAGATTTAGACTTTTTCAAGTACAATCATAAAAATAACAATATTTATGAAAATTAATATTAACTACTAACCATAGCAATTAACATAAGATAGGGTACATAAGACAAAAACATGGTAACATGGTAACAAATTATGTTGACTATAAATTTTAACAATCAATAATAATAATAATACAAAAAAAAAACTCGGGTCGCAGTGCCAAAACCCTGCCGACAATATAGTGTATTTGCTAATACAGGCATTGTGGGATTATTATGTAAACTTATGTTTGTTTTTTGACAAAATAAAAAATTTAACCCCTTAATACAGCCCTTAAAATAATTAAATTTTTCTAAATTTCAATATTAGACATGGATTTCATCAATACACCCAATTAAATACACCCTTCCATATCTAAGTAAATCCGTATCAACAAACTAGTGTTTTCATAAAATTTGAAAGTCCGGTCCTGTCGGGCCGATTTTATTAAAATTTTAGCAGCACATTTTAATCTTTACTAAAGAGTTAAATTTCAATTTTGAAACGATTCTGACAAATTTTTCGGTATTTTTGGGCTCAAAAACTTTTTGGAACCCCTAAATACAACCCTGAAAATGGTCCGATCGGGCCCATTTTAAATAGGCTTCTTGCGGTGATGGGTTCCAATGTGTGTACCAAATTTCGTTTCAATCGATTAAGTCTGTCGAGAGTTATCGTGTACACACATATATATATAAATATATTTATAAATATATATATAAATATATAAATATATAAATATATAAATATATAAATATATATATATATATATATACATACATATATATATAAACATTTTTAAAAATGGTGCCAAAGTGTTCAGGAGGCTATGAAACGTCGAGAAATTTTGGTCCGACTCCTAGGTCCCACCATCCGACCGACGCCAATAGTGTATGTGCCATATGGCAAATACACTAATTAGTATAATTTCATAATATAATTGTACTGACTACTTAAATTTTGAGTGTCTGTTCTATAATTGATTGAATTATTTTTTCTAATAAAACACATTTCACTGATATTGCGTTTCTTCCAATTTGACTCTTTATCTAATATTTGAACTTCATTAGATAAAGAGTCAAATTGGAAGAAACGCAATATCAGTGAAATGTGTTTTATTAGAAAAAACAATTCAATCAATTATAGAACAGACACTCAAAATTTAAGTAGTCAGTACAATTATTATATTATGAAATTAAACTAATTTTTGTATTATTATTATTATTGATTGTTAAAATTTATAGTCAACATAATTTGTTACCATGTTACCATGTTTTTGTCTTATGTACCCTATCTTATGTTAATTGCTATGGTTAGTAGTTAATATTAATTTTCATAAATATTGTTATTTTTATGATTGTACTTGAAAAAGTCTAAATCTATAGACGAAACGTCGTACATTTAATTTAATAAATCAAATTATTTTGTCCACTATCCTGCGATTTTGCTTAATTTTATTATAATCACGATGGACACGATTTCTAATATAAATAATACATAATACTTCATAATATTCATATAGTGACTTGGAGACCCAAAACACTCTAAAAATGTATCAGAATTTTTTACTCTTAAAATTGTTGAGAATATTATTTGATAATGTGTTTCTGCATAATTTTATTTGTGGTAATAAATGAGTGATTCTAAACTTTTTGATGAGTTCATACCTCTACTTAGAACATACGAAGTACATGTTTTCTTCTGCATAACAAATTTTGAATATAATATTTGATATTTGTTGTACGTTCTTCAAGTTTTCAGTATTATACACAGTACACACTAGTGTGTAGCATAAGGCCGCGTTCAATATAAACTTCCGGTCATTTACCCTTCGGCAGTTAGTATTTCCTACCAACTACACCGCATATAGTTCAGTTTGGAAATGGTGTTTAGTGACTAATACTTACTAGTTACTAACAAGCTTAATTAAGACGCTTTTGACCTTTGTTGACGAGTGTCTATAATCTATCTAACAAGTTTAATGGAGTGAAAAGCAAAAAAAAAAAACAACTGTGACCACTGGTTGGTAAAATGATTTTTTCCAATATGTTTTGAAACAATTATATATATTCCGGTAGTTGAACAAAATATTATGTGCGACTATTCACTGTAAAAAATGGATGTAAAAATACTTTGAAAGTTAAGGTAGAATTCGCTCGATTTTCTAAGTGATTTTACATTATTATTTATTTTTACATAGAAAACTTCATAAAAACTTGGACTTTTACTGTAAAGTTAAACAAATTTGTGATTTTTACATAAAGTAAATTAAAATTACATAATTTGTGTAATATTCCAATAAAGTGTGTAAAAATTACAAAATAAAATGTGTAGTTACATATATAAAATGGATGAATACAAAACAAATTAATGTAAAATTAGTAACCACGCATGAGCAATGTGTTTTTATGGAATCTACGCGATGTGCAGGCGATACCTGTTTGCGACGCCATTGTCTCTTTGTGTGTCTATTACCAAATTAATCGCTGGCTACAAATGGATCATCGAAAATCTATGTAATCGGCCTTCTCATTTCTTACAGTGTTGGTCAAAAGAGAAGGCACTTGCGTGTTACTGCACTCGATACTCTCCACGCTCGAGGAATCTTTCTCCCACTATTCGCACATTATACTATTGTCTAATTTTTGGACGAGTGTTCCTAGCCTTATATTTGAACGTATCCCAAAAATACTAACGTACATATACATATATAAATCGTACCTCTTCCTTGCTAATAAAACTTAATGGAGACAAATGAATGCGAGATGTGTCTGTCTGTACGTCTGTGTACTTGCAGACATATTCGTTCTTCTGTAATACATGTTTCAATATTATAGAATTTGTCCACAACTTATGATATACGAATTATGTAAACTATTGTTAAGTTTTATTGACTATATATGTATAATATTATGTAACATTTAATTCCAGTATTAAAATGCTAATAACAGTTAACTAATTGTTAAACTCTCATAATGAATTTGTAACTACTGAATTACTTGTATAGAAGTTTGTTGAAAAATATTAACCGAATGTTATAAACGGTAATTTCAAAAAAGATCTCAACCTGTTCCAACAGTCGATTTTGAATGGATCACATGTTCTTCATCATTTCATTAAATATTTGCAAATAAAAAAGTCAATCAGTTGAATTTGAATAGGTCACAATGTGACACATGCTAATGCTATATTTACAATAAATAGAGACGCTAATGACCTAAGTTGTCGACGCGTCTATAATCCACAATAAATAAAAATACAATAAATATTACGTGTCTCTGATAGTATATTGTGCAACTAGTAAGTACCTATGCTAAATACATAATTTATTTAGGCATCTGCAGGCGCGATGTTTTCAGCATAGAGATTTAGCACACGCGTTACACACTACACTTTATTCAATACATGCATGATTTTAGAGCTTCATTGAATTAAAGTTACCGTAGATTCACTGACAGCCGTACATCTCATACTGAAAGCATTGACCTTTAAGATAAGATTTATTGTCACAAAATATAAAATTTTACAATTTGTTACATAGTTTTCAAATTCTGGTTCCTATAATATATTACCCAGTGGAATAAGCTTTTTGCTAACGTGCAGTTTGTTTTTTATTTGTGGTCTATGTATTTACCATCATTTTTACTTTCCACCTCTACTATGGTAGGGAAGTAATGGATTTAGTCCGAAAAAAATATTTCGAGATTTTAACAGAACTTCACGTTTTGAGACCCTAGCAATCGTTTAAGATCATTTTCTGTCTGTATGTGTGTCTGTGTGTGTGTGTGTGTGTGTGTGTGTGGTCAATTTTTTGCCTTCGATATCGTAAAAACGAAACAACATACGGCCATGCCGATTGTTCTATTGTGTTTATCAGCCTTTAACTTAGGTCTGATTAGATTTTGAGTCAAATCGGTTCAGTGGATCCTGAGATATAAAAAAAAATGTTCTCAATGTCACGTATTAACATAGGTAAAAAAATATAAATGAATTCTAGATGTTATAATATAAAAAAAATAAAAATTGTACGTAAATCAAGGTTACCATGATTTTTGCTATATTAAGCTAGCCATCAGTAGATCACTAAACAAAATAGAGGGCCATGCTTTTTTTCAAAGAATAAAAAAAGAGTGTTTATTTTTTGTAAATATTTACTAGGTGGGAAGTATAGGACTGGTCATCAGTCGAATTTTTTTGTTAAGATATAGGGAAAAGTTTAAAAAAACCCTACGCGAGATAATAACGAATATTATTTACTATTTTGTAGGTCAAAAGCATTGCCCTTGATACAATATATTTTATTTTCTTTGTTACCATAGTAACCATATTTTATAACAGCATCGAAAAGAGTTACATAATGGTTCATTATGTAACGGGTTTTTCAAGTGTTTTTAAAAGTATCGAAAAGCGTTTCATAATGGATCATTACGTCACCAGTCTATAAACGGCTATTTAAGATCTGCCTTGCAGACACGAAAAAACTCTAAAATTGTGCATGTGTTGAATAAAATACATTAAAGTAAATCAAATTATAACGAGAAATCTATATACGGTTTTTAATATAAAAATAAGAAATACAATCAATATGATTAGACACCTATACCGTAACAAAATTCACTATATTAGTGAAATTAACATAAGAATATCAGACGAATTATCGCCATGATATTTATATAGAAGGCTACATGGGAAAAATGTAAATGCACCGCCGGGAATCGAACCCAGAACTCCCAATTTCGCGTCGGGAAAGTTTCCAGTTACTACACAGTGCCCAACAGTATACATTTAATTCTTCCTATATATGCAACGATGACCACAGATCCATTAACTGCGAGAGCTATTATTTTATAACAACATTACAAATGAATGCTGGCTTTCTCATGTAATGTTGTTATAAAATAATAGCTCTCGCAGTTAATGGATCTGTGGTCATCGTTGCATATATAGGAAGAATTAAATGTATACTGTTGGGCACTGTGTAGTAACTGGAAACTTTCCCGACGCGAAATTGGGAGTTCTGGGTTCGATTCCCGGCGGTGCATTTACATTTTTCCCATGTAGCCTTCTATATAAATATCATGGCGATAATTCGTCTGATATTCTTATGTTAATTTCACTAATATAGTGAATTTTGTTACGGTATAGGTGTCTAATCATATTGATTGTATTTCTTATGTTTACATTAAAGTAGTTATATTCATATTACGCTATAAAATTTTATTTTTTACGTTTTAATTCAGTAACATTTTGTCTTCAGGTTAATTTGTCAAAACATTTTGAATCTTTTTTTTGCGTTTTGAGTGGTTAATTTGTGTAAAAAAATTTTGATCACTAGCAGAACAGGTTGAGAGTCACTGCTCAATATTCTACTATACGAAACTTTATCATTACCTATAAATAAAATTTTCAGTACTTTGTCGACAAAAAAAATATATAAGCCGATTTTTTGCATCGCTTTCCAAACAGTTTCATATTACATTTTTTTTTTGCTTTTATCTGTCAGTTTCATAAGCGCATTACAAAATTATTAAACAAAATGGAATTTCCAACTTACTGTCAACTTAAAACATGCCATTTAATCAAATATTTATATGAAAAATTAAAAATTCTCTCCGCTTTCAAATGAAATCTTGTTTACCGCAAAAAAAAACTTCGATGGAAATATTAATAAATTTTAATTATAGGTAAAAGTATAAAATTGTATTTTGGTAGCGGAGAAAAAAACTTTTGCGATACATTAATTAAAAGGATTTTATAACTTTTCGAACGCTCTCTCTATTGCTTGCTTTAGCGGCAAATGTTGTCGACAGTGGATATTATATAGCGTATTCCATTCCACAGGACCGAAATAAATCAAAATTACACCGTGGTCCAAAAATAATGTCGTTTTAACAGATCCGACAAGACATATCAATGGTTTGTAACAACCAAAGATCACGAGAGTAGCTAGGATGTCATGTGACGATTGACGATTGGCGCATTCGGTCCGACATTAAGGAAACAACAAGGTGAACAGTGACAGTATCGCTTTATCTAAACTATTCACTTAATTAATTGTTATTAATTATCAATAATTAACTATCAATTATTAAAGAATTATATTTATTATAATGAATCCTACCGTTGCAAATTGGCTTGCCAAGTTGGGTAGGATAATTCCGAAATATGTTTTTTTTCTGTAATAATTATTTTGTACAACATATGGAATTAATATTATTAAAAAATTTAGGAAAAAAACTACTTATCCGATTTTCGTCAGACTGTGTGTTTGTTATACAACAGTGAATAAATGGGAGTGCGCAGTAGCCAAAAAAAACGGCATTAAAGTGAGCAAAGCCGCGGGTACGACTAGTAATAAATAAAAAGCTTAATTATTGTACGTAATTTTTATTTAATTTATTTTCGATCAATGCGTATTTACATTCGAAGGACAAGAGAAGAATTATTCGCTGTCTAGTAATTAGTATCAGAAATCGGTAAGCAACGAGTAACGAATAAATTTTAGTAGGTATACCCATTTTAATCTTTTAGAATCGAATATTCTCTCGGTAATATTCAATTTTATTGAGGTACCCGTCACTAGTAACCCATGAATACAAATCAGCGGCAAAAACACAGGACTGTATTTTTTTATTCTTTATTTTTTAAGGCCACCAACAATAGACTACAGAAGTAGGCGGTCCTAATTTGAGCGCGAAATTTAAAGTAGAGTCGATTGGCGTTCAAAAATGTATGGGGTTTAACGGAATATTCGTTACTATTCTCTTAAAACACATTTCTTAACAAACAATGGCTGTTTCATAAAAATAATTAATAAATCCCGTCATTAATGGCTACAAAACTTTATTATTTCATGTGAAATAATTTTTTATTTGAAATTCAAAATTTATGAAATATGAATGTTCTAACTTGATTCAGCCAGTGACGTTTATTCTAACCTAACTTAACCTCGTTGACGATTGTCGAGGTATAATTTAAGCAATTATAAATAGAAATTGAGTTTGTTCTTTTCATTTGGAGTTGAAAGAGTGTTCTGAAGTCTTTTATTTATTTATTGTGGATTATAGACGCGTCGACAACTTAGGTCATTAGCGTCTTAAATACAACAAATATCATAACATATCACTTAAAACTAAATAACATCACAAAAAATCCATGAGCAGAGGTGGGATTTGAACCCACGACAGTCTGATTCAGAGGCTGCGACGCTACCAACTGAGCCATACTGTCCTCTGTTCTGAAGTCGTCTGAGCTACGCTAGATCAAGGGAGAGCAAGCTAAAAGGATAGAAAAAAAAAATGCTTTCATCAATACGGTATGAATTAGGTATTAGATATTTAGGTATTATTTTAGCTTTTTCCTCAGTCGGAAATTTAAATTTTTTGCAGTCATAATTTTCATTATAACTGCAGTCAAGTACAAGACATCATCCCATAACAAATTGCTTTAATTATTAACGACGACGTGTTTAAAAAAACGAGGTTACGTCAGTAGAATGAATGAAATTTAATAGTTGTGTCGTGTCAATGGGTAAACGTACGTTTAACGCAGATTCTAGTTAGAAGGAGACAGTTGCGACTCCGACACGCCTTCCTTTCCTAATCTATCAGGGTTATTTCTGCCTAGCACCAATTCATATTTTCAATTTATTATTTTTTAACAATGAATTTAAAATCCAATTGACACTTTTACCAATTGTCAGATCTCGAACACGGCTATCATTCCGGTTTTAACGCAACGACTCCAAAAAAATACACACCATCTATGGTAAAAACCATGAGAGAGCAGCAGAGAGGGTAACGCTTGTCAAGTAGACAGTCCGTTGTTAAATGAGAGCAGTGCTTTGCCGCCAATAGGCTAATGACGTCACTGTGTCAATCTAAGTGTAAATTATTATTCTATAATAGAAAAGCCATGGAAAAGCCATACAACAACGACATCGCTACACGCCCGACTGTTCTCAAGATTTTTTTTGTTCATTTCCCTAATTTCTATGTTTCATTTTTTAACAAGGAAATTCGATTACAGATACATTGCTTTTGAAAGCAAAATTAATATAAATTTGACCCGGTACCTATACCATATAACCCTGTCATGTTACGTAAGTTATGTTAGCTACCAATCTTTATAATATTGAAAATGTAACCAATCCTTTAGTTAGAATATTCTTCATATTATTAAATAAAAATTTGGATGTTGAAATTTTTTTCATAGATAAAATTTGCAATGTCTTGGCCCGGTACCTCCACCACATAATTATAGTAGATATGGTGATAATATTATATTGTAACTTTTTTGGTAAACATTTATAATATGATAAGTACCCGGAGATAATAAAACATTTATTATTATTATTTTTATTATTATTATATTATTTTGAGTGCACGGGAATTCAACTCGAAAACCGTGCTGTACGGACCGAAGCCAAGTATTAATATGGGGTCAATGTTTGTTGCCTAGGTTTAAGTTGTGTAACTCAGATCAGCGACTGTATAGCGTGCCTATTTTTATGATACAAAAAGCACAATTGTAAACTTACTTTTAGTGCTATAATGAAATGAAATCGATTGAAATTATACGACTATCATATTTCGCCAAATGTCAATAAATTCAACCCTGTATAATCGCGTTGTAGTTCTGATATTTCGCAGCCTCGTTAAAAAACCACTCGCTTTGATGTTTAATGTATTGAAAATTACATTTTTCATTTCCTAAATAATTTATTTGAACCGACAGAAATTAATGTAATAATAAATGTGAAACTTCTAAATTTGTATATGCTTTGAATTTTTCATCGTTACGCTATTATAAAAAAATATATGCAACAAGAAACGTATCAAAGGTGTTTGAAGAGTAACTTTTTTTTTGTAAAATTACGTGCATGTAATTTGTAACTCGTATTTTCAATATGTATTACATTTTTAAACGTTTTTAACGAGTTTTAATGCCAGATAATATTTTTACTAATAGCGTTGGAACGTCTTAGTTTGAAAGTTCATTACTTTGACAGAGCTTTTATCGGTTAACACACAATTTAACAACTTCAATATTCAGTATTTCAGGTACCTATCTGAACATCAATGTTGCATTTCTCGACCGATATTTTAAAAATCCATTCGAAGATATTTAAAACCCATTCAAATATCAAATACGAAACATAAAAAGGAAAAATCTTGATACAGTTCAGTAAAAAAGGCCGGTAGCACGAATGCATATTTAATGGTCTTTCAAACGATCGCGGTTAACTTCGTGCCATAACGTACAGGATGGATCAAATCGAAAATCAATCATAATATTATGGATTTATTTTTGTTTTCATCCATATTACATATTACTTTTTTTAGTTCTTCCCGCACCACTATATATATAATAGTAGTTTATACAACTAGTACAATAATTAAGTATAAGACGCGAGGGGTGACTTTGGCACGCGAGCAGCAGCGAGAGTGCACACACACTGAGCATTTTATACTTAATTTTACGATTAATTTTTTCAGTCCTTCCCGCACCACTATATAATAGTAGTTTATAAAACTAGTTCAATTAACCATAAGACGCGAGGGGTGACTTTGGCACGCGAGCTACGACGAGAGTGCACACACACTGAGCATCTTATACTTAATTTTACGAGATGAATACATTATTTCGTTTTGATACATATTACATATTAATTTTTTTAGTCCTTTCGCATCACTATAATAGTAGTTTATACAACTAGTACAATTAAATATAAGACGCGAGGGGTGACTTTGGCACGCGGGCTACGGCGAGAGTGCACACACACTGAGCATCTTATACTTAATATTACGAGATGAATACATTATTTCGTTTTGATCCATATTACATAATTTTTTTAGTCCTTTCGCAGCACTATAATTTAGTAGTTTCTACAACTAGTACAATTAAGTATAAGACGCGAGGGGTGTTTTTTAACTTTAATTTTTTTCTTCTTTTTTTACCGAAAAAAATCGGGGTAGGTTGTGTCGTCTACATGGCCTTGGGTGTTTTGAGCGTGACAACGTCTGCCTGGGATGAAAGAAAGAAATAGTAAAATTATATATCTAGTGTTGTTTTGTTATACCCCCTATAAAATAGCTGCTTTTTACTTCATTTTCAGTATTTTAAATTTTTTTTTGACATTTCACATGTAAAAATATACCTATCTGCGTCTCTTTTGACGAAGTAATTCCGCATTTATTCCGATGATGTCATTGATCGACGTACGGGCGTTCCATCTGAACAAAATGTTGAAATTAAAGATATCTTTCTATTTCATTCGCACAAAATGTCAGGAACCAGCCAGCTGAGCTCGTAGAAAAAAAGACAGAAATATATACCTGCATCTATGTTGGTTTCACGATTTATTTATTTATTGTAAATTATAGACGCGTCGATAACTTAGGTCATTAGCGTCTTGATTACAACACACTTAAAACTAATGACATCACAGAACATCCATGAGCGGAGGCGGGATTCGAAACCACGACAGTCTGATCGAGAGGCCGCGACGCTAACCACTGGACCACACTGTCCTCGGTTTCACGATTTTTGATCTATCAGCAGTACAGGTTTCATAATATTATGTACATGATGTCTATGTAAAAACATTTATTTAGCGATAAAAATAGTTTTTATTCCGGATCGTCAGTATTCCACACCAGCTGTTTTATGCCAACCACAGTATTGCTATTTGTATGAAATCGAGAAGAAGAAAAAAAAATAATAATGCGATTCTCATGACTTTCCAATACTCCGTTTGTTGAAGTCGAAGCAGCACTTCTGTATCTATCTCTGTTATACATACGTTGAATAGAACGGATGTGTGAGTGAGATAGATATAGATACAGTGTGTGAGTACGTCTCAAGAGTTATATGGCAATGTACAGTGTTGTTATCTGAACGTGAAATGGATTAGAAATGATTCTCAGTTGCTAGTAAAACCGTTGTTCGCTGGTTCTGATCGTTGATCGTTTTGTTTGCGCGTGTGGGTGGCTGGTTTGAGGTAAAATACAGCGGCGGATACCTGACGTATTTGTTGAGCTTGCTCAAAAGTCGTCAATACGATTTTATCATAAAAGTACGATCTAAGATGCTGGTGTATCTTCACTTATACATTATTTCGTACTCGTTCTGTTCGCCAACACGAATTTTCATTCCGTTACGTCGGTGCTCTTTCTGTTCGCACGAATTTTCATTCTATTGACTTAGTGTCCATCTCGTTTTCACAGTATACTTTTGAGCATTATTTCGTGCTCGTTTGTTGCGTCGGTGCTCTTTTTATTCGCGCGAATTTTCATTCTATTGTCTTAGTGCCTACCTCGTTCTTACAGTATTGTTTTGAGTATTCTTTCGTGCTCGTTTGTCTCGCCGGTGCTCGCTCTGTTCGCCGAGTAACAAGCCGTCACACACAAATTTTCATTCCATTGACTTAGTGCTCATCTCATTCTCACAGTACTTTTTTTGAACATTATTTCGTGCTCGTTCGTTGCGTCGGTGCTCTTTCTATTCGCATGAATTTTCATTCTATTGGCTTAGTGCCTATTTCGTTCTCACAGTATTTTTTGAGCACTAGTTTTCGTGCTCGTTCGTCTCGCTGGTGCTCGTTTTGTTCGCCGACTAATAAACCTACACACAGGAATTTTCATTTCATTGACTTAGTGTTTATCTCGTTCTCAGTTCTCACAGTACTTTTTTGAGCATTATTTCGTGCTCGTTCGTTGCGTCGGTGCTCTTTCTATTCGCAAGAATTTTCATTCTATTGTTTTGGTGCCTATTTCGTTCTCACAGTATTGTTTTGAGCATTCTTTCGTGCTCATTCGTCTCGCCGGTGCTCGCTCTGTTCGCCAACTAACAAGCCGTCACACACGAATTTTCATTCCATTGACTCAGTGCTCATCTCATTCTCACAGTACTTTTTGAGCACTTTCGTGCTTGTTCGCTTCGTCGGTGCTCTTTCTGTTCGTACGAATTTTCATTCCATTGACTTAGTGCTCATCTCATTCTAACAGCGTTTTTTTTTATTCGTTGCGCGCGCGCATGAAGCTCCACTTGATTTTTTTTATTTTATTGTAAATTATAGACGCGACGACAACTTAGGTCATTAGCGTCTTGTTTACATCAAATAACAACTCACTTAAAACTAAATAACACCACAAAACATCCATGAGCGGAGGTGGGATTCGAACCCACGACAGTATGATCCAAAGGCCGCTACGCTAACCGTTACACCACTCTGTCCTCAAGCTCCACTTGAAAGAACTGTTTTACTCTGAAATTATTTTAATAGTAACGAGCAGCTACTGAAGTGTAGGTAGTTTGGGAACGCGACTGCTGAGAAACAGTTTTAGCGTTTTTTTGTGAATGTTAAATGTTTCCCTATACATTAGTCTACCGATATTTGTGACGATAATGACATGCCGTGTTCTACCTATTGTTATTCTACATCGATTGTTGGTGCTGCAGATCGACAATTGTAGCTACAATTCCACCGGATTGAAACGATGCTATTAGTTCTTTGTTGTCATCAAAGGAGAGTTATTACCATTGTTAAATGTAGAATTATTCGCAATTCATTGTAAAAAAATCGGTATGACGTTCATTTTCCAAAATCATTTTTAAAAATAATTTTTAATGTGAAAAATTTTAGTGAAATTTGCCAGCATTCTCTTATAAAACCTGTTTGGTATCAAGGGGCACGTATGTTGGTAAAATAGATTTTCTTCTCGATTGGTATTCTGAGGTTGGGTCAAGGTCACCTCCATTTTTTTAATCAGACTATGTGGATTTTTTTACAGAATCTTGTAACCGTTATTGAGACGAATCCAACAACCTAAAACATAAGGTTATTCAAGGTCACTTTAAGGTCATAAATAAAGAAGTTGGGTAATATGAAAATAATTATTTATTAATTAAAACGTTACTATCAAGTAGCCTTGTTTCGAAACTGATTCGATTGTTTATATTTAACATTTTTACATTTACAGTAATTTGATAGCTTTTTTTATAGTAACGATTTAATTAATAATTAGTTATTTTCATTTTACACAACTTCTTTATTTATAACCTTGAAGTGACTGAATAATCTAATGTCAAAGCTCGTTGAATTCGTCTGAATAACGGCTACAAGATTCCGTTAAAGAATCCACATCTGATTAAAAAAAATGGAGGTGACCTTCACCCAACCTCGGCATACCAATCGAGAAGAAAATCTATTTTACCAACATACGTGCCCCTAGATACCAAACAGTTTTTATGCGAAACTTTATTTGCTACAACCAATACTTTCTGAAAATTACACTTTATGTGCCTCATTCTGTATTTTACACTGTGCATATATTACAAGAGAAATTAAAATTGTCTACTGTTGGCACTGTGGAGTAAATGGAAACTTGCCTGACGCGTAATCGGGAGTTTCGGGTTCAAGTCCCGACAGTGGCATTTACATTTTTCTTATATTATAGCCTTCTATTAAATATCATGGCGATAATATGTCGTCTGATATATTGTGTTATTCACTAATATGTGAATTTTTTTACGCATAGGACTAATAATTTCTTGATTAAAGTATGTTTATGTTTATCAGAAAAAAAGGATCTCTGCATTTTATTTGGAAAATTGTTTCCAAAAGTGTTTTAATATTGCTTTTTCAAAAAAATAATTTTAACTGTTTAACGCAAGTTATATTACGAACCCGATGTGAACAATATTAAATATGAAATGTGTGATCAATCTTGTATATTGAGAGTAGGTATAAAGAAAGACGTTGAAAGATTTTCCACCCCATATTTTAAAATGCGATTGAGGGATCGGAAACTTAACCATCTTATAGTTTTTCCGTCCTGTCGATGCGTCAGGAAGAACAAGGAAATTCAAAGCAGTGGTTGCTCGTCTTTCTTATCCATAAAATAAAAAAAAAATTAAATTGAAAAATCAACAATAACGATGACGTCAAAATTGAACAAAAAATATGTATATACAAGATCAAATGCAGTCAAATGCAGTCGGAGGCATAAGATATTATAGTCTGTATACTGTTACGGATCACCCTGTATATAAACGTCAGGCAGGAATTCTGAGAAGCGGTGTCTGCTTGCTGAACAACGAGTAACTGCACGAACATTCCAGAGAACGCTAGAACGCGCTGTGCCTAAGCCAAGCGGCTTATATAAGCAAGCGAGTGCGAGGAAGTCAATGAGTGGTGCAACCAAGCGGATCAGTGATATAAATATTAGTCAATCAACGGCCGAATCAGTCAGTACAGTGATATAAATAGTGGAGTGGATGTAAATAAATAGTACTGAAGTAACTGAGTAAATGACCGACATAAATAAACGTTAGAAATAAATCTGATATAAATACAGTGATATAAATTCACCTGATAAAATAAATATTAGTGTAGTCAATTGTATATAGTTAAGTGTTAATTACTTGTGTTGATTGTTAGAACTGACTTTTAGTTGTTGTATTTATTATTGTTGTGTTTTTATTTATTGTAAATAAATATTGTAAATAATTATTGTAAATAAATATTTATTCCGCCAACTCAGAAAACAGTTTTGTAACAATACGATACATAGGAAATCCGACAGTGATCACTCCGTCTATAATTCTATAACAAAGAGAATTGAATTGATCGGCACGCTACTGAAGTGTGTCGTGCACCCTTCACAGTGGCGTCACGGCTGAGTGATTCACGTACAGATGTCGATGCATGTATAACATTACACGACACGCCACAAACACACTGTTTTACAATACGTATAACGTGTGCAGTTGGGTAAGGAGGGGTAACCTTACCCAACTGCACACGTTATACGTGTATGTCGTTTACCTATAATGTCTCTTTCTGTTAGCTCGATTTGTGATGTATTTATGGAAATTGAGCCCACCTTACCCTATGCACACAAACTACCGTATTAGTTGGAAATTTATATGTGGTAATGGCACTTCATTTTTGTGATTTATTGAAGTTAGACTTCTCTAGCTAAACTAGACCTCGACACAAAAAATTATAATTTAAAAAAACTGAAAAACACGCTTTAATTACTAAAAAGTAAAAAATTATTAATTTTATTGTAAAAAAGCGTGGGGTGCTTTGTATCATATTTTCATACTACCCCACGCTTTTTTACAATAAAATCAATAATATTTTACTTTTTAGTTCATTAAAGCGTGTTTTTTAGTTTTTTTAAATTATAATTTATTTTTGCTTTTTAGGCCTGGAGATCCTGGTCAGGATAATGGGACAAACTTATGGAATTATTGTATTGTCATCGGTCCTTGATAAGTGTGCAAAGTTTCAGTTCAATCTGAAGTTTTTTGCTTTTTTTTTTAGTCCTGGAGATCCTGGTCAGGATAATGGGACAAAATTATTGTATTGTAATCGGTCCTTGATAAGTGTGCAAAGTTTCAGTTCAATCTGAAGTTTTTTGCTTTTTTTTTGTCCTGGAGATCCTGGTCAGGATAATGGGACAAACTTATTGAATTATTGTATTGTCGTCGGTCCTTGATAAGTGTGCAAAGTTTAAACTAAATCTGACCGTTCAAAGTTGGTCAAAATCAAGTTCAAAGAAGTCGGTTACAAACTGACAAACAAGCAAGCCCGCAAACATACAGGTGAAGCTAATATAAGCGTGTTAAAAATCAAACTCGACACAAAAAAAAAATCAAACATGACACGAAAATCAAACATAAAAGTAGGTACCTACACAGCGAAACTTCTTTAGCAAGACTAGTGCATTCGGAAT
The DNA here is from genome assembly GCA_039654895.1 of Mongoloraphidia duomilia. Classification (NCBI taxonomy): domain Eukaryota; kingdom Metazoa; phylum Arthropoda; class Insecta; order Raphidioptera; family Raphidiidae; genus Mongoloraphidia; species Mongoloraphidia duomilia. The sequence goes on from CM077521.1 coordinate 9,018,553, forward strand.
GACCTTGACACAAAAAATCAAATTCGACAAAAAAAATCAAACATGACACGAAAATCAAACATTAAAGTACACAGCGAAACTTTTTTTTTGACCATGCCTATTATAATTACTTATATTAAAAAATTTTGTTGACGCATCATTATATTAGTTACCATTATCTATAAATACCAAGGTTTAGTACTTTATTTTGTTTATGTTTTTAGTTCCATAAAATAACACAAATCATTCAATAAAGGCGCTCATAAGACGTTCGTTTTCTCCCGTAAGGCAAAACCCCCTGGTATATAAAGTATATTTTATTAGTCATTATATAATCTATATTTTGTGTGTATAGGATTAATCGAAAGGTCATCGGTGATAACGCCCTCTTAAACTAAGCTTAGACGGGTAAAAAGTATCTTTAATTTTAAGTTTTTATGTTCAATAAATAGTGTATTAAGTTTAATCAAAATCGGTTGTGCCGTTTTCAAGGATTCCAGTGCAAACAACACTTCTGAAAATGTGTTCTTCGCAGTAGTTATTATTTCAGCGTCGTTATATGTTTCAGTTTGAAATCTGTGTTTCAGCAGCGTAAACCAGTAGCGTCGTTATATGTTTCAGTTTGAAATCTGTGTTTCAGCAGCGTAAACCAGTTCATGAAATGTACGTACACAGTACGTACTTACTACTTATATATAATATTCTTTAGATAGGTCGCACGTAATCATCGATGCGAATATTTCAAGTTGAAACGAGACAGACGTATTGATATGAATGACGAGAGACTGAGAAGGTAGATGTATATGAATACACCAATCATAGAACATATCAGAGTGTCTCTTGAAGTGACATTTTCTTCTTTTTCTCTGTTCAGTCTGGGTAACATAGCAATTGAAAATGTTCAAATGGATAGAGTATATCGTTTGCCTTTAGAGTGGAGTGTATAGAAATTGCAATTTCCAAAAGACAACTATACGAGTTTGGTTTTCAAGTAGGTGATGCTCGTTTTAGGAATGTTTCATTCCAATAAAACGGAAGTCTAGAATATTTACGGATAGTGAGTTTTGCAGCATGTAAAATTATTTAAGCCATGCAAATACCTTATGCAGGTCTGTGCGAAAGAAAAATTGCGCCAGAGGCATCACCTAGTTTGGAAAATTAAGTTGCAAGTAGCAACTTCAAAGAGATTTTTTTTTTGTTTAACAGTCTCCTAACTTTTAAAAACTACCCCGAAAAAAGATCATGCCATACGAATTTTGCAAATAGCAATGCAAATCCATGAAAGCCCGATAAATTCAAATAAAACAAGCCGTGAGGTGGGTCGTTTATTAGGACTAAAGTGTGACCCTTGAGGTCCACTCGACGAGCTTCCCAGTTTGATAAATATTCAATAATAATAATTAAATTAGATATTACACAGAAAAGTAATAATTTTAATCATTAAAACATAATTATTATTTATTTTTAACAATAATTAAAAAAAAAAAAACGGCTGAAATTTTTATAAAATTTATGTCGGATCAAAATGACGTTAACACGCCTCGACTGACACCCTTACGAAGTCGATATAATTTTTTATTCGCGAGATATTGTGTAAAAACTACTTTTTTGTTGGAGTCTATTTGGTTAAGAAAAAAGAACGGCTGAACCGATTTAGAAAAAATTTCTTTCAGATCATATTTACGTTAATACGCGTCGATTGGCATCCTAACGTAGTCGATATCATTTTTCATTCTCGAGATTTCGTCTTAGAAAGAAATGGACACATACGTGATACGTACGTACGTACGTACATACGTACACACACACACACAGACATCTTTCTAAAAATAGTGTAAAAATAGTGTAGTGATCTTGAAACATAAAAATTTGTTATACAATAACTTCCAATCGGAAGTTAAAAAGGGGTATGTGCCTTATCCACAAGATCGAAGTTATATAATATATTTCATGCATTTACATTTTTGCTTTTACCTTGTCAGCATTTTTAAACTTGTTATTAATAAAATCCATGGATATTATAATATCTATGCATAAGTATCCAAAACCCGCTTACAATTTTGTAACGTCAAAAATCTGATTTTTAAAATTATATAGTTTCTAAGAAAACGAATTTGTTCTGAGATAAGACCTAGCTAGATCGATTTTTTGCCCCCCAAAATCCTTTCAGTAAAATTCATCCAAAACGTTAGAACCGTTTTATCCCTGTGACTTGTGAGTGTTACAATACAGCGTTTCAATAATTTTTGAGTCACTAATTTTTGAGTTTATAATTTTTGAGTCGGTAATTTTTGAGTCGGTAATTTTTGAGTCGGTAATTTTGGAGTCGGTAATTTTGGAGTCGGTAATTTTGGAGTCGGTAATTTTGGAGTCGGTAATTTTTGAGTCGCAAATTTTTGAGTCGCTAATTTTTGAGTCGATAATTTTTGAGTCGATAATTTTTGAGTCGCTAATTTTTAAGTCGGTAATTTTTGAGTCGGTAATTTTTAAGTCGCTAATTTTTGAGTTGATAATTTTTGAGTCGGTAATTTTTGACTAGAGGCCATTCCAATTCACTACTCTCGCTAAAGACATATAACTTCAATAATCAACGCGATATTTAATCGGAATGGTAGATCTATGTATTATATTTATGATATGAAATTCGATGTTTTCGTCTTTTGATACTGTTTGTGAATATTCAATGTAGCTGCATATCTACAGATACAGATAGGTACTACGAGCCTTCCCCGTATCTGTCAATACATATTACTCAGAAATATTTTAGGATACAATATTGTTATCGATATTATTTCTACTCATACAATTATTACTAATATATATGCTAACTTCTACACATTTCAATTCACGCCAAACAAACGTCACACATCGCGCCATTGCGACTGTCGTTCCCCCTTACCTCCCCTCCGCCGTGGAACCTGCCAGAAAACCGAGGCATTGAAAAACATAGTGTTATCGATATTATTTCTATTCACACAATTACCAATATATGCTAACTTCTACACATTTCAATTCACGCCAAACAAACGTCACACATCGCGCCATTGCGACTGTCGTTCCCCCTTACCTCCCCTCCGCCGTGGAACCTGCCAGAAAGCCGAGGCATTGAAAAACATAGTGTTATCGATATTATTTCTATTCACACAATTACCAATATATGCTAACTTCTACACATTTCAATTCACGCCAAACAAACGTCACACATCGCGCCATTGCGACTGTCGTTCCCCCTTACCTCCCCTCCGCCCGGGAACCTGCCAGAAAGCCGAGGCATTGAAAAACATAGTGTTATCGATATTATTTCTATTCACACAATAATACCAATATATGCTAACTTCTACACATTTCAATTCACGCCAAACAAACGTCACACATCGCGCCATTGCGACTGCCGTTCCCCCTTACCTCCCCTCCGCCGTGGAACCTGCCAGAAAGCCGAGGCATTGAAAAACATAGTGTTATCGATATTATTTCTATTCACACAATTACCAATATATGCTACCTTCTACACATTTCAATTTACGCCAAACAAACGTCACACGCCGCGCCATTGCGCCTGCCGTTCCCCCTTACCTCCTCTCCGCCATGGAGCCTGCCAGAAAGCCGAGGCATTGAAAAACATAGTGTTATCGATAATTTTTCTATTCACACAATTACCAATATATGCTAACTTCTACACATTTCAATTCAACAAACGTCACAAGCCGCGCGCGCCTGCCGTTCCCCCTTACCTCCCATGCGCCGTGGAACCTGCCAGAAAGCCGAGGCCTTGAAAAACATAGTGTTATCGATATAATTTCTATTCACACAATAATTACCAATATATGCTAACTTCTACACATTTCAGTTCACGCCAAACAAACGTCACACGTCGCGCCATTACGCCTGCCATTCCCCCTTACCTCCCCATCGCCGTGGAACCTGCCAAAAAACCGAGTCGCACACCGGGTTCGAGACATGCCCGCTTTTTGCCTCTAGAGCAATCTCACCAATCAACGTTCGCCGTGCCATGTGTGTTCCAGCTATCGCCGCCAGAGCACAGCTGCAGCCGCTAGAGTAGTACATACCCTTGTTGCAATGTCAATAGTTCTACGATTACTGTAATCGTCAGCCTGACGATAGCGTCACTACAATTTATTCGTGTAACACTGCAATATATATAGCGAAAAAATCATGAAAACTTCTAAACCCACCATAACATTTTTTTTAAATGTTTATTACATGACATTATTTGAAATCTGAATCATTCCAGCCCGCGGACTCAAAATTTTCATTTTACAATTATAAATTTTCCTCCGAATTTTCTTATACGCTTGTGTCGCATATATTTGCCGTTTTACAAATAATTATTCAATTATGGTGGGTTTAGAAGTAAAAAAGCTTATTTGAATGGATTAATAAGGTACCTACCTACTTGCATTAAATACTACTTATAGAATTTTTTTAACTTCCCGCTAAGAAAATTATTTTCGTTCTTTATAATAAAAATACAAAATAAAAATGGAGCTAAAAATATTTTTTTTAAAGCGCGTAAACACACTTTCGTTGCATTCCCAACATTCTAGTCCTGAAATCAGCGAGCCAGTGCCGTCTAAGAAGTTTCACTTCAAAAATTTTCAGAAGGCTAACTGCGACTGCGCGAAATTGCACAGTGATTGATAACAAATAATTTCGAGTACTTCGAGTCCTTTAATAATGTGGAACACTGTAGTTACATAAATAGGAGGTTGGTATTTTCTATATATAAATATATATCTACAACTAGATGTGGAGATGATCTTTTGATTGAATCTTGAAAAGGGAATACACACACACAGACACATGTTCCAAAGTACCAACGATACAATTTTATTTATATATAAATTCGTAATTGGTAAGTCAAGTGGTTTGCATGCTGGTTTTGCGTTTTAGATCACTCTACAGACTGTTCAAAAATGTGTCAGAAAACTGATTAATACTAATATAGGTTTATAACCAAATATTCAGAAAATTCCTCTTACAAATATAGGTATTAAGGGCAAAAACAGACACGGCTGTTTAACCGAAGCGTTTACCGAATCGATAGGTCTTTTAATATAGCATAATATAGTGTAAAACACACACAGCTGTGCCGTTCGGTGCGATTCGTGTGGCGGTTTTGAAACAGCTGTGTGTGTTTTACACTATATTATGCTATATTAAACGACCTCAGCATAAGCTGAAAGTAATAAACGATTGTTTTATTTTTAGCGCTACTCAAGCTTACAACTATCTGTGAAACAAGCCGTGAAGTGGGTCGTTTATTAGGACTAAAGTGCGACCCTTGAGGTCCACACGACGAACTCCCCAGTTTGATAAATATTTAATAACAATAATTAAATTAGATATTACACAGAAAAGTAATCATTAAAACATAATTATTATTTATTTTTAATAATAATTTAAAAAAAACGGCTGAACCGATTCTTATAAAATTTATGTCGGATCAAAATGACGTTAACACGCCTTGATTGACACCCTTACGAAGTCGATATAATTTTTTATTCGCGAGATATTGTGTAAAATTTACCTTTTTGGAGTCTATTTGGTTAAGAAAAAAGAACGGCTGAACCAATTTTGAAAAAAATTTCTTTCAGATCATATTTACGTTAATACGCGTCGATTGGCATCCAAACGTAGTCGATATCATTTTTCGTTCTCGAGATTTCGTCTTAGAAAGAAATGGACACATACGTACGTACATACGTACACACACACACACAGACATCTTTCTAAAAATAGTACCTCGTACCGTTTGTGGGACAAAGCCCTGTGACGGACGGAGGTATGGACCCTTAAAAATTGTAAATAATTTTCAAATAAAAAAACATAATTTCGTGCCTTTCAATGCACTTTTCTTGTCGTGTGTAAATGCGGTTCAACATATCGAAAATTCAAACAAATTTACATTTGAATAGACTGTTCGAAGTGTATACGCTTTAATTAACGATTTATTCGTTAATTATATCGTCTTTACAAATTAAATTCTATTCATTTATTCGATTTCATTTTTAATTAAACCGTAAATGAAAAGGTAAATTTCTAATACACAAATATAATACTATATTTACACAAAATCATATAAATGTTTAATTAATAATTTCTTTTAAAAATACAAAAAACTTAATACCAAACAAACAAAAAAACTCGGGTCGCAGTGCCAAAACCCTGCCGACAATATAGTGTATTTGCTAATACTGGCATTATGGCTTTATTATGTGAACTTAAGTTTGTTTTCGGACAAAATAAAAAATTTAACCCCTTAATACATCCCTTAAAATAATATCTTTTTTCTTAATTTCAATATTTTTATCAATGCAACCTCGGTACCAAATTAAATACACCCTTCAGTAAGTAAAGCACTATCCGCAAACTAGTGTTTTCATAAAATTTGTAAGTCCGGTCCTGTCGGGCCGATTTTATTAAAATTTTAGCAGCACATTTTGATCTTCACTAAAGGGTTAAATTTCATTTTTGAAACGATTCTGAGAATTTTTTCGACATTTTTGGGCCCAAAAACAGTTTTCAACCCCTAAAAACCACCCTTAAAATGGTCCGATTGGGCCCATTTTAAATAGGCTTCGTGCGGTGATGGAATTCAACGTGCCTACCAAATTTCGTCAAAATCAATGAACTCTTTCGAAAGTTATAGCCCGCATATATATATATATATATATCTAAATATATAAATATATATATACATATATAAACAGACTTTTCCAAAAATGGTGCAAACTGTTCAGGAGACTATGAAACGTCGAGAAATTTTGGTCTGATCCCTAGGTCCCGCCATCCGACCGACGCCAATAGTGTATGTGCCATATGGCAAACACTAATAAATTTCATATAGAAATACTTCTGATTAATTTGTGTATTGAAATATAAATAGGAAAATCCACACAAAATCTGTTCAATTGTATATATTAATTAAAACGACGACATGTTTCGACTAAGAAGTCATCTTTAGGTCTCTGAAATATGAAATAAATTTCATGTAAAATTCACAAAAGAAGTAACCGATTTTCCAAGATTTTAATGTCGCTTAATCTTTTTCCTGTAGCTTAAAAATTCAGTGACTCGTGTCGTATGAATAACTTCCATATAGATTAGAAAAAATGTGTTTGTAAAAATTTAAGCAATACAAGTAAACAAAATTAAAAATTGTCTAACAATATTTAACTAGTTTGGGAAAATCCTAGATTGATAGTGAAGCATGTCAGCGGTTGATCGTCTATACTCTATTGTTTTAAAATTCCAGGTTCGAAAAGCCGGTGAAAATGTAGATGCATAGAGACCAATAAACCGTATAATAAATAATTCTCTAAATAAATATATCAAATTGATAATCGTCTATAAATATATCATTATCTTTATAAGTTATGACATTGTACGCATCTATTTACATAATATGTACTTTATGTTATTGAAAAATATCGTTACAATAAAAAAAAATTCGACGTTATTATCATTATCATTATAATATATAGATGATCATAAAGTACTTTTTATAATAATGTTTGTCCCTGCCAAAAGTGCTGCCTCTCGTAGATAATTGAAAGGACTACTCTCAGGAAAATGGCTCATGTGAAAACTAGTTTGACTTAAAAAAATAAAAAAATTTTTTTTTTATTGTATGACAGGAGGGGGTTTCAGGGGGAAGTCCCCTAAAACAAACGTACGCAAGGGTACGATGTTGCATTTTTTGCAAATAAAAAGTGCGGTACAAGGGTGCAGGGTGTTTGTGCTATGGCATTTTTTGCGGAGTGAAGATTCAGTGAACTATTCCAAGACACCATTGTGCGGAAGTTAGGGAGCCAAGGGCCGATTCTTACAGTATATACCGACTGGCGGTTCCTATTTCTGGATGGACTACAGGCCAGTGGCCGACTAACGGGGAGCGAAGGGGGCGGCTCGCCCCGGGCCCCTGATCATGAGGGGCCTCTAAATGTCGAGAAGTCCTTCTTAATCAAATCACAAACAAGGCCAAAATATGTTTAGTAAGTAAGAGGCAGTTTGGAGTTGGAGGCCCATTATACGTATACAAAATATAAACGTAGGTAGGTTACAGCTACCTACCTACCTACGTTTATTATAAATATTTGATTTTTTTGTCAGCAATTACATCTATATTATTAATTTTTTACGAAATTTACACTACAAATACATCAATTTCTAAGCAGAACGGGGGCCTCATTTAGTTCTGCCGCCCCGGGCCTCAGACGGGCTTAGTCCGCCACTGCTACAGGCTCTGTTCACGTAGCGAATTTTCATCCTATGGATAAAATCACTAACGGCGTGCATAGTACTATACACTGTAAAAAATGGATGTAAAAATACTTTGAAAGTTAAGGTAGAATTCACTCGATTTTCTAAGTGATTTTATATTATTATTTATTTTTACACAGAAAACTTCATAAAAACTTGGACTTTTACTGTAAAGTTAAACAAATTTGTGATTTTTACATAAAGTAAATTAAAATTACATAATTTGTGTAATATTCCAATAAAGTGTGTAAAAATTACAAAATAAAATGTATAGTTACATATATAAAATGGATGAATACAAAAACAAATTAATGTAAAATTAGTAACCACGCATGCGCAATGTGTTTTTATGGAATCTACGCTATGTTCAGGCGATACCTGTTTGCGACGCCATTATCTCTTTGTGTGTCTATTACCAGATTAATCGCTGACTACAAATGGACCATCGATAATCTATGTAATCGGCCTTCTTATTTCTTACAGTGTAGGCAGTCGGTATGTAAGTGCCGTTAAATACTTTATAACGGTGATCGTTAAACGAAAGCTCTCTTCACTTCTATGGCGCATGCATCAAATGTAATGTATGTTATATTATCATGTAATGATATAGACTATACGTAGAGTATACAGAATACAGACGTATGTTAACATATATACATACCACTTTATACAAGCACATGCATACGATTTATGTTATACGATATTATAATAATAATATGCAGACGAATAAAAATCTGTTGCAAAACGAATCTTTGTCACTCTTTGTTTTTATTTACAGAATCTCAAATAAGTAGATCACATGTAATATTATGACGAGTACACACTATCGAAAACAAACATTTTGTTGTCCGTTATATTCTAATAGACCGAGAGCTAGTGACAATTTTTTGGTGTTATTTATTCAAGGCCTTATTTTTGTGAAGATGTTGAGGGAGGCATATTAAAGTGTCCTGAGTAAGGGATTTTGCTAGATAGCGGTATGGGAGGGATGCAGACCGCCCCCAACATGTAAAAAAAAATTGTCACAATTATTATTGTTTCAAAGCTGAAATTGTTTGTATAGCTTGTTGGTGAACCTAATAATGCCATTATAATATTTATAGATCGATTGATCGGTATTAAAATGGTGGCAGATCATCCTAAACGTGTCATGTACCCGACGAAATTTATGTTATTAGTTCAAAGTTCAAATTTTAATATGTTGTTACGGCGACCGTTTTAAGCATATGTTTCAATTTGCAGAACAAAATGTCGGTATTAACCCCCTTGCAGAACGATATAAACACCTAGACGAGAGAGGGGGTAAATACCGACATTTTTTTCTGCAAATTGAAATATATGCCGTAACAACATATTAAAATTTGAACCTTGAACTAATAATATAAATTTCGTCGGGTACATGACACGTTTAGGATGATCTGTCACCATTTTAATACCGACCAATCGATCTATAAATATTATAATGGCATTATTAGGTTCACCAACAAGCTATACAAACAATTTCAGCTTTGAAGCAATAATAATTGTGAGTATTTTTTTGTTACATGTTGGGAGCGGTCTGCATCCCTCCCATACCGCTATCTAGCAAAGTCCCTTACTCAGGGCACTTTAATATGCCTTCCTCAACATCTTCACAAAAATAAGAGCTTGAATAAATAACACCAAAAAATTGTCACTAGCTCTCGGTCTATAAAGCCGACTCCAGATCACATGACAAATGTCGACCTATATGTTGACATTCGGGCAATTGCCATGCCGTGTGGGTGGTTTTCCTTTGCCCTGTATTTAACAAACAGTCACCAACGTTGGCACTGGAAGACATTCTCTTTGAGAGCGGTTTTTTGAACACACATCAAAGAAATAATATTGGCCAACGCTAATCTCGACATGAAAGTATGACTTTGTTTTCATCCAGACTGGACAGTTTCCACTACCCGGTGTTTGTCAGTGTGTGTATATTATTGTGATTTATGAGTTGCATGAAATATGTATTAAGAGCTGGGCACAAGAAATTTACACCTCTGAAGTGCGTCATCTTCGCTATCCATTCAATTAATTAATGCTGTGGTGTATATTCGCTAAACATTGGGTGTACTAAGCTAGGTCAACGCTAACAGGATTCTGTCGTGTACTGGACATATTCAAATGATCACACCTGCTCAACCATACCTAACATTGCCAACAATGGCATACGTTGGCCATGTCGTCTGGAGCCGGTTTTCAAATATTCGATCGACTTGAAAATTTGCACTACGCATTCGCAGTAGCAATACAACGTTTTTTAAGAATCTTGCATAATCGGTCCCGTCGTCATCGAAATGGCCATAACTGTTCCGCCACTTCCACCACGTCCCGTCTCTCACACCATAAAAAATAAAATATTTTCATCTCCAAAAAAACTTGTTAAAAAAAATTAAGAAAAAGAATTATATTTTAGTTTGACGAATGATTTAGTTTTCATCGTATCTTATAAAGAAGAAAAAGAAGAAAGACAGTCTTTATTTACAATAATGAAAATAATATATACAACAGCTATATTATATATACAATATTATTGTTTCAGCAAAATTGCTATAGCCCACCAAAAGAGTATTTTTTACATGTTTTTTGTTAATTTAGATTGGCAAAAAAAATTTAAAAAAAGAACCAACTATTTTATAGATTTGAAGCCTGTCTAAAACGAAAGATAGGTACTGTAAAATAAATTATAATATAGACACCACAAGATTTTGCATATTTGTTTATTGACCAGGGATGGCGAGCCTATATGGCACGGTATTGATCGAGGTACAAAATCGAAATAATAAAAAGTATGTTAGATGTTGTCGATGTTGTTCAAATAACAAATATGAGATAGATACGACAAATAGACGAAAGTTTGATGGCGCTCAAAAATCGAAATATTTATTTTCATCTACGTTTGAAATCCACTAAATTTCTTTGGTTGCTTGTTGGCACGCCATGGCCACATTAAACATTTTTTGAAAAAATATGGCACGTAGGTAGTTGTGAAAAGGTTTGCCATCCGTTTTCTAGACTTTTAAATTGGTAGATCATGACTATTCGTTTTATAATTTTGCATATTATAACGTAGACAATTTGTTTATGGGGACATTATTTGTTTCAGACCATTATTTTTCAATTTTAATTTTTATTTTCGCATAAAAATCTTTAAGCATGCATGTTTAAACGTCACATTGTTATTTAATGCATTCATAATCAAGCGATTTCAACAGCAAGGTAACGAAACATGTTTTCGACTTTTTAAACTAAATACCCGATAATATTATTTTTTGCAACACTTGCATCAAAATTACAATTTTAGATGGCTGTATACCGTATACTGAGTAATTTTGGGCAGTCTTCCCCTGTTTATGTATTGAAAGCTAAATAACAAATCGTTTTCACTTGCAAAGTCAACATGAAGTGTTGATAAGCGTTTAGAAAATGCAACTTTTGTTCTTTTTTCATTCATATTTTCTTTTCAGGAAGGCGTTAGAGATTTTTATCATCGCACCCTAATGATTACTTTCTGTTCAGCCTTTAATAAACTATTTGCAAATACGGGCTCGTTTTTACTAGATTGCATATTTTGTAACATGTACCTACATACAGCGATGCTTATCTTTATTTGGATGGACAGAGCTCCATCTTATGAAGGATTAGCTTTTGGTCGCAGCTTCGCTCTCGTGAACGCTCACATGTCGGTTTTGACGGGAAGCCTAACTTAATCAGTACGCAATACTTTAAGTTAATTATCATTAAACAGATAATAATTTTTCTACTTTTCTACTTTCTACTTTTTACTTTTTACTTTCTACTTTTCTACCTTTCTACTTTCTACTTTCTGCTTTTCTACTTTCTACTTTCTACTGTCTACTTTCTACTTTCTATTCATTTAGGAACATTTTTGTGGATTAGATCAAAAAGTGTATTAAACTCCCTTTGAGTATAAAAGCCATCAAAACTCAAAAACATATAAAGTGAAATTTTGTTGAAATAATGTTTAAAATAATTTTTAATTAATAAGATATTGCACATACCGCTACACTATGTGCTCTATTAACGCATTGCCCCTCAGAGCTGAGCTTCGTTCATACAAGAAGTTATATCTAGGTAAATTTCGCACGAAATCGATTCAAATTGTAGCTTTATGAAAAGACGAGATTCTGTTCTATAAAATGGAACCATTTTAGATAGATTCGAGTTCATAATTACTCCTAAAATTGTTTGTGTTTGTCTTCTTAAAAAGCCGGATCTGTCCTCACTACCACATACATTCATAGTTACGAAGCACTCAATACTACACCTTGAGGTACTATCCTTTATGTGTGCATGTATGTGTGTTTGATACACACACATACCACTTGTTATAGAAGCGGGAAGACGGAATAGTACCGTTGAATAATAAACAATATACTTTAGCTGTATGGGAAGCTAGCGGAATTATTCAATACCCTTAGTGATGTATAGCTCCTGTGAATAACAGATATGTTTATTGAAATAGTACTGGTTCGTTTTCATCACTGAGGTAAAAGAGATAGAGAGATTATACACTGTAAGAAATGAGAAGGTCGATTACATAGATTATGGATGGTCCATTAATTGTAGCCAGCGATTAATCTGGTAATAGGCACACAAAGAGCCAATGTCGTCGCAAACAGGTATCGCCTGCACATCGCGTAGATTCCATAAAAACACATTGCGCATGCGTAGTTACTAATTTTACATTAATTTGTTTTGTATTCATCCATTTTATATATGTAACTATTATAAGCATTTAAAAGTGAAGCCAGTTGCTATTTTAAATTGAAATTGAAATTTATAAGACCACCAACAGCTAAGGTTATTTGGGCCTAGCACCAATTCATATTTTCAATTTATTTATTTTTTTTTTTAATAATAAATTGAAAATCCAATTGACACTTTACCAGTTCTCGGGCTACAACCCGGGAACTGGGGACTTGTAATAGAGGAACTATGGCAACGCCATGTAAACAACAGCATCGCTACACGCTCGGCCATTCTCAAGCCCTGTCGCCATTGTAACTCGGCCCTCATTTTATATGTGAGAAGAAGAAGAAGAAAATATTATTCCCAATCCATCCCGTGTTTTGTCGCCATGTTTACTCGGCCCTGTGACGTCAAACCTGACTTCAATTTTGTATAAGCAGTTGTATACGGTATGCGTCCTCTATATCTTTTATCTCAGTGGTTTTCATACCAGGAACTAGTGATATGAAAAAATAACAGTAACAGTTATTTAGTAATTGCTACTGGAAAATAACCGGTTTCAAAATTGCTTGTCAACAAAATTGTGCTGTTAAAAAATAACAAAATTGTGTTTTTAAGACCACCAACAGCTAAGGTTATTTGGGCCTAGCACCAATTCATATTTTCAATTCATTATTTTTAATAATAAATTGAAAATCCAATTGACACTTTTACCAGCTCTCGGGCTAGAACCCGGAAACTGGGGACTTGTAATAGAGGAACCATAGCAACGCCACGTAAACAGCAGCATTGCTATTCTCAAGCCCTTAAAAAATAACAGGTTAATAAATACATGTAACTAAAATTTAGTTACATGTACACAATCTTAATTTTCTGTTACCCCATCAGTGCGTTTCTTTTCGAAATTTAACGTGCAGTGTACATCTTCAGATGTAGGTGCGTTCTAAAATATCCACTGCACATAATATACTATACATACTAGTGTCTATGGTGTCTGATATGGAGGTAGAGATATCAGCATAATGTGCGATACCGTATACCACCGCATCAAGAAATACCTTTATATAGTAAATATGCTCTGAAATATTTAAATGTTGTGCTATAGTCACAGAGTTGGGTGGCGCAAGCGGTGTGATGCACGACGGCGGTCGGCGTTTTCTATAGCCTCACAAGGCTTCTTACGCCAACACACTGCGTTATCGCACCAGAATCTACCAAACGTTTGATTGTTGATCGATGATTCGATTATACAAATTACGCAATTCTGAACATAGAAAATTAATGAGCGCAACAAGGAAGACGTAAACAAATTGAGTAGAGCGACAAAGGTAGCTCTAGATAAATGTTTTAACTAAATTTATGCTGGGTTGCAGAAAGCATTGTCAAAAATTTTGATTTGACAATGACCTTATAGATTGTGTTCATATAATTACAGTTTTACATGCAGGAACAGTCTAATGTTGTAAAACTCTCTGCCATATATGTAGAACATTAGATTAATTTAAATTAATAGATTTTTTATACGTGGCTGAATTGCAATTGAAAATTTTGTTGGAAAGCCGCCAATTATATAATCGATTCCAAACATATCGGAAAAAATCATTTTATCAACCATAGTCACAGTCAGGATTCTAACCTGAACCTTTCCACTTTCGCGGCGGAATGAGCTTACATTTATTCAACCGTGACATGATTAGTGATTACTAATCCATCATTCCCCTTAATGCTTCGGAATCAATAGATTTTCACCATATGCGAGTGTTAATTCAATATAGCTATGTTGTAGAAGTGAATCTTCGTACTAGCGAGAGCTCATCATCAAAGTGAAAATTATTTCAAATACCCTTAATGGGATACACTAATAGTACCTAGATATATCAATGTTATAGATAACCAATGATTGGTATTACTACTTAATACTTATTCTAGAAATAATTATAACTTGTAGATGTACAGAATCCTAACTGTGACTATGGTTGGTAAAATGTTTTTTTCCGATATGTTTGGAATCAATCATATATAATTGGCTGCTTTCCAACAAAATTTTCATTAGATTAATTGTACTCACACAAAAATAAAATATGATTGATGTACATAGAAAAAGATCGCTTTACAAACTAAATTGTGATCAATATGCGTATAGACAAAGAGGCTTAGTGTGTGGGTAAAACCACACTGCTGACTTCCATTGGGTGCCCTTAGAGATGAGAGACCAGTCTACCGTAGAGAAACTATTTGCAATACAGGTTAACATTTTACAACCATTTTACAGTAGTTTTTTTTTTGTTATAAGTAAAAAAAACCGATAATTCAAATATTTTGCAAACCTTATCAGGTGTGCATTATGCAATTATGCGTCGAATGAAATTGGTCCGGTGTCGATATAATTCTTTGTTCTCGAGATATGCGAGACAAAAAAAGATTCACGAAAGAACGCACGTACACACGCACACACAGACATCTATCCAAAAACGATGGATTCGAAATCTATAGGGACCTTGAAACGTAGAGATACGTCTAAATTCCATTTAAAAGTAGGCTTTCGAAATTATTCGGTAAATTCAACATTCTGCTTGTACAGACCATTCGGCCTGATTTTAAATCAGAATGTTATGCCGAAGGTTTGATTTTTGACCGAAGATGGCCGAAGGTTTGGTCGAACTATAAAGTTCATACTGTTTGATAGTTCGGGAAGATATTTCTAAATTCTAGGACTGAGTAAAAACGTTTAGTGAATTCTGTTGGAAGATTATTCAGTAAATTC
Organism: Mongoloraphidia duomilia; assembly: GCA_039654895.1. NCBI lineage: Eukaryota > Metazoa > Arthropoda > Insecta > Raphidioptera > Raphidiidae > Mongoloraphidia > Mongoloraphidia duomilia. Next base: position 9,034,313 of record CM077521.1, read on the forward strand.
AACACTCGGCTTCTAAAAAACAATCGGCCTGATTTTGAATCCGAATGTTTTGACGAAGGTTTGATTTTTGGCCGAAGGTGGCCGAAGCTTTGGTCGAACTCTAAAGTTCATACTGTTTGATAGTTCGGGGAGATATTTCTAAATTCTAGGACTGAGTAAAAACGTTAAGTGAATTCTGTTGGATTCAGTAAATTCAACACTCGGCTTCTAAAATCCGAATGTTTTGACGAAGATTTGATTTTTGGCCGAAGGTGACCGAAGCTTTGGTCGAACTCTAAAGTTCACACTGTTTGATAGTTCGGGAAGATATTTCTAAATTCTAGGACTGAGTAAAAACGTTTAGTGAATTCTGTTGGAAGATTATTCAGTAAATTCAACACTCGGCTTCTAAAAAACAATCGGTCTGATTTTGAATCCGAATGTTTTGACGAAGGTTTGATTTTTGACCGAAGGTGGTCGAAGCTTTGGTCGAACTCTAAAGTTCATACTGTTTGATAGTTCGGGGAGATATTTCTAAATTCTAGGACTGAGTAAAAACGTTTAGTGAATTCTGTTGGAAGATTATTCAGTAAATTCAACACTCGGCTTCTAAAAAACAATCGGCCTGATTTTGAATCCGAATGTTTTGACGAAGGTTTGATTTTTGGCCGAAGCTGACCGAAGCTTTGGTCGAACTCTAAAGTTCATACTGTTTGATAGTTCGGGGAGATATTTCTAAATTCTAGGACTCAGTAAAAACGTTTAGTGAATTCTGTTTGAAGTAAAATAAATATGAATGTTCTATGTTTGTGTGTGTGTACTAGTGCATATATAGGCACGTTTAGATAACATAAAAATGCGAACAGAACAGAAGAAGGTATCATTTCTGACGCTTTACGTGTAGATCCATTGTATTATTATACGACTCACTCCAATAGAATTGGATTTGCCTACTAAAACCTACTTTTATACAATATCGCGGAACGTTAAATTCAACACATTCGCTGCATCTTTTCGAAACACGATTGGAAATCAACATGTAAGAAAACATTTCTTATCAACTTGGCATACAACTAATTAGGCAATTATGTTAAACAACTGTCATATCAGAGTATCTTAACGTGAAAGACAGATCCGTCTGAAAAAAATTCGACTGATGACCAGTCCTATACTTCCCACTTAGTAAATATTTGCAAAAAATAAACACTCTTTTTTTATAATTTGAAAAAAAGCATGGCCCTCTTTTTTGTTTATAGACTAGAGCTGAAGCCTTTGAAAATGGTAAAAAGTGAAAAAAAATTATAGTAGGATGAAACCCATTGGAAAAGGAAGAGAATAGAATAAAAATGAAAGGAAAAATAATTTACGGGCGATCTGAGGCCGGGAAGTGGTAGGGGGTGGGTTTTTAAGGGTAAAAAACGGTTTATCTCGATTTCCGGCAAAACTACAAGTTCTATGGAAAAAAGTTTAATTGCAAAGTTGTAGGTAATAAAAAGATCTACAACTTTTGTATCACACTTTTTTCACATAACCTCAAAATTTATGTAAAAAATTCAAATAACCAAGTTTTTGATTTTTTATTTTTATCTTTTACAAAAAACATTTTTTTTTTTCACGAAATTTGGTGAAAACTTACCTTTTTATGTCCCAAACACATTGTAATTTTTTTGATTTAAAATACTTATTTTTTCACCTTATTTTGACTTAATATCGAAAAAGCACCCTAATTTTCAATCGAAAATTCTCACGTCAAAATATCTGCTTTTTTAAAAAAGTCGGTGGGCTTTTTGTTCGTTGAAATGTCTACTTTATGATGGTGTAAAAAAAATTATACATTACTACGGTAAATGTTCTCAGAAAATGCAAAGAAACGAGAAAAAAACTCGTATCCGAAATTTTTTTTTTTATCATTATGTACAATTTTGAGGCATTTATTAAAATTTACACTTTAATTACTCGTTTATTTGCATTTTCTGAGAACATTTACCGTAGTAATGTATATTTTTTTTTACACCATCATAAAGTAGATATTTCAACGAACAAAAAGCCCACCGACTTTTTTAAAAAAGCAGATATTTTGACGTGAGAATTTTCGATTGAAAATTAGGGTGCTTTTTCGATATTAAGTCAAAATAAGGTGAAAAAATAAATATTTTAAATCAAAAAAATTACAGTGTGTTTGGGACATAAAAAGGTAAGTTTTCACCAAATTTCGTGAAAAAAAAATGTTTTTTGTAAAAGATAAAAATAAAAAACCAAAAACTTGGTTATTTGAATTTTTTACATAAATTTTGAGATTATGTGAAAAAAGTGTGATACAAAAGTTGTAGATCTTTTTATTACCTACAACTTTGCGATTAAACTTTTTTCCATAGGACTTGTAGTTTTGCCGGAAATCGAGATAAACCGTTTTTTACCCTTAAAAACCCACCCCCTACCACTTCCCGACCTCAGATCGCCCGTAAATTATTTTTCCTTTCATTTTTGTTCTATTCTCTTCCTTTTCTAATGGGTTTCATCCTACTATAATTTTTTTTGGTTTCAAAAATTATCGACCCTGGTCTATTAGTGATCTACTGATGGCTAGCTTAATATAGCAAAAATCATGGTTACCTTGATTTACGTACAATTTTTATTTTTTTAGTAAAATATTTTTTTCTCGAAAACTGTACATGGTAATACGTGAAATTGAGAACGTTTTTTTTTAATATCTCAGGATCCACTGAACCGATTTGACTCAAAATCTAATCAGATCTAAGTTAAAGGCTGATAAACACAATAAAACAATCGGCATGGCCGTAGTTGTTCCGTTTTAAAGATATCGAAGGCGAAAAATTGACCACATACACACACACACATACAGACATCAGTCAGAAAATGATCTTAAACGATTGCTAGGGTCTCAAAACGTGAAAATCTGTTAAAATCTCGAAATATTTTTTTCGGACTAAATCCATTACTTCCCTACCATAGTATAGAGGTGGGAAGTAAAAACTTCTCGTATCACCCATCACTAGTATGGAGTGAAGCCTATTAATGATTTGTCATTTAATTGAAAACACATCTGAATGATATTGTAAAAGACGTCTCGCTGTTTTTCAGAAACATAGCAGGAGTATAGAATACAGCATAAGCAGTGTTACCAACTGTATGTGTGTGTGCTATTCGACTCATCATAATCATCGCTTTTTTTCAATACACATCAGAAGAACGGCGTCGCACTTAGCCTACAGGCAATCTCTTAAATTAAAATGTTCGATAAAAACGCTCCATATTTGTTGTAATGGGTGTCGACTGACGACTCGAGATATTTTTAAAACGTTGTACAGTCGATTATCTATAATTAACTGACATCTTTCTTTTTCAGCGTTTCGGTGTCTGAGCTGACGACTCGAGATTTTTTTAAAATGTTTTACAGTCGATTATCTATAATTAACTGACATCCTTCTTTTTCAACGTTTCGATGTCTGAAAAAAATGTCTGTGACAGACAGACATACAGACACCGAGGTGATTCCATAAAGTGTTCCGGTTTGGCGAGTACGGAGCACTAAAATATTAATCTAAATAAACTCGCAAAAATAGTGACGTTTCTTCAAAGAACCGCATCACTGCGGCCATTTTTCAGTTTATTTATTTTACTAGCATTTTCCCCGCGGTATCGATCACATGAACATCGATTTTGTCTAGTGTTGCCATCTAGATCTAAACTTTCTAGACTCTTGTCTCGTCTTTTCTAGATTTTCAAGACAAGACTTGCAAAAGTCTTGTCTAGAAATTTTCAAGACAAGACAAGTCTTGCTTTATCTAGATCAAGACTCTTGCCAAAACTCTAGACAATTTTCAAGAGTCTAGATAAACTAAGTAGTAGTATAGGTAAAGTAAATCACTCGGTTAATCTAGACTCTTGAAAATAATCTAGAGTCTTGACATTAGACAAGACAAAAAAATTTTAATCTAGACTTAGACTTAGTGAAGTCTTGATATTTCAAGACAAGACTTCAGTGAAGTCTTGTCTTGTCTAGACGGCAACACTAATTTTGTCATATAGTACATAATATCCAAAAATATTTTATTAGTATTGAATCATTTCATATTTCTTGACTGCAATCAACATCAGGTACATAAGTTGCAGATTTTTGCATATAATACCAAACTCCTCGATTCCTGGTTTAAAGAGAATAATATGCAAGTATGACTGGGATACAGTTATCGCGTTTTAGTTAAGTAAGACAAAGATACCTATCTGATGTATAGATGAGTAATCTGTGAAATTTTTCAGTGTTCTTATTATGGAAAGAACACTTTTGGTTTTTAGCCGCACACTGCTAACGAATACACATCTATATAGTTCAATTCACTATTTTAAAAAAGCTTATGCAATGAAAATAACGTTATTATAATTATTGTATTGTAGCAAACCCCAAGGTTACGCCACTGCCTCCAATAGAAACCATGAGAAAGAAAGGTCACAGTAGTAAATCGTGGAATGGTATCGAAGATTCTAGACAACGCTAGAGAATACGAGGACGCACTGAGCGTACACCGCACGCAGGTATATAAACGGCGAGTGTGTCGTGTTGGGGGTGATCAGTGAATGGTGAGTCTGTCATCAAGTGAATCAGTGATATAAATATTAATCAATCAACGATCTAATTAGTCAGTACAGTGATATAAATAGTGGAGTGGATGTAAATAAATAGTACTGAAGTAACTGAGTAAATGACCGACATAAATAAACGTTAGAAATAAATCTGATATAAATACAGTGACATAAATAATTGCAAATAAATAATCCTTGTATATATAGTTATTTGTTAAGTGTTATTTAAGTGGCTCGTTTAGTTCAATAATTACCGTTTAAATTTCTTTATTGTTAGAATTGACTTTTCGTTGTTGCATTTATTGTTATTGTATTTTTAATTATTGTAAATAAATATTTATTCCGCCAACTCAGAAAACAGTTTTGTAACAGTATGTATGTACCCAGTGTGCAAATGATAGTACCGAACATAGGGAAAATAACATTGAGAACATTTACAATTTTGTAGTAGGCCATGGGCCAGAAGATTTAATGTAATTATTCAACAATTTTCCATAGCAAAAGTTGACTATTAAAAGTAAGTCGAAACCTGCTAAATAAAAAACATAATCTTTACTACATATTTACATTAAATCTTATAGTTCATAGCCTACTGCAAAATTGGTGATAGTTTACACTAGTGAGGCCTAAAGGTACGTGCAGTACGGAACTGGGATTCTAGATGGTAGCGTAGATCATAGCAGGGCTTGCTTAAATTAATGCATTGTTATATGTGCGAGCGTACACAACGAAGCAGTGAGTGTAGCATGGTATAAGCGCTGTTACAAGAGCTGCTAGATACAAGAATGTATCTCACCATACTTTCAGCGTGCTGGCTACTACAATCAACGTGTGACAACTGTCAAATGGCCGTTACAAGTTTCGCAATGGATGTGACTAGTTTAATAAGTGAAATTTGGCAGTTTTTATTTAATTTTTTTTGAGTTTTTTTTTAAGACGTATTTAAAAGTGTTAGGTTCCACACGTAAATATTCAAAAAACCGGTTTGGGTAAAATTTTAATTCTTGGTATAAATGATGAAATTCGCCATGTTTAGATCGTTTTCTATTAATAGGATGGACATGAGAGCTCCTACTCAAATTTGTATTTAAAATATACCACTTTGTAGCAGAAGAACACAAATATTCGTCTTCGCTATCTGACATTTCAAACGCGATTTAAGCTTGTATCAATGCTAGTATCAAAGGTTCGTTGTGCAAACCTATAAGCTCTTATAATTTCAGCCACATGCTACCATCTAGAATCCCAGCTGCGTACTGCACGTACGTTAATGTAACAAAGTGTAACCAGCTGAAAACGCTAATAGTCGAGCAGCACATCAAATACCCATTGACCACGATCGATAGAATCTGGATTCTTACATGTAATCTGAACCCTGATCAGTATGGAGATCAGGGTTCAAATTACATTACCAAAACCACGTAAGTAAATTAAATTATATACTTTCGGCGATTTCGGGTTAAAAGCGTTTAAGGTTATAGCAATAAAGTTTCACTTGCACCGTGGTTTCATAAAACCGCACCGTAGTTTTTTTTAATGAATTTATTTTTTTATTTAATATCTAGGTTTTCATTAATGTTAAATTAAACTTTTTAAAATTGTTATACAATAGTTAAAAACAATATAAATCTAATGCACATATAAATAGTAAAATAAATATTTTCACTATTTCATAAATCGGAATATTCATTATTTTGAAGATTATTTCAGTCCGCTTCCTTAAAATAATGCACCTGAATAATCTGCATGCTACTCAAAAGCTTTCGGATTAAACATTTTCTCAGCGGTTTTTTTCTATGAGTGCGACAGGCAAATACACTTCCTTAATATATAACAGAGATAAAAGAACTGATACTGTGAAATATACAATCATTAACAAAGGCGGCTCGTTAATCTTCGGTTTTTCACGAGAGAATAAAATTACGACGTCAAGTTTTGCCTGTGAACCTACTTTTTTTGGCCAAGGATTTTTATAACTTTCCACAAAGTTCTATTAAAAAAGTTGTTTCTACAGTGTGCAAACGATTTTACTGAACATATAGGGAAAATAACATTGAGAACAGTTACAATTTTGTAGTAGGCTATGGGCCATAAGATCTAATGTAAATATTTAGTGGATTCATAGAGATATCATAGACAGAGTAGGGGAGCCATAGGCTCCACTGTGATAGCGTTACCTTCGAAAAGAGAGATAGAAAACGCAGCAGTTCTCTTTTCCTTTTCTGACGCATTTGTGAATTTAAAAATGTATAGTAGATATTGTTAATTTACATCTGAAACCATGGCTATGTATTTGTGATAGAAAAAGATAGAAGAACTGCTTTCTTCTCCATCTCTATCTGTTGTATCCATACTTTTTTGGGTGGAGGGAAGCCACCCAAAAAAGTGTGGATATTCCAAGTACCAAGCGAGGAATCAGCTCACAAAAATTACTAATTAATAAAACAGAAAAGTAATCCTTTAGACGAGTCGACTCTGAAATATACAGAACATTATGTGTAAGGTATACACAATGCATTTGTTTCAATGGAAGGCGACGCGACGGCTTGTTTTGTTCAGACGACTTTTATTCCAATGCCCCCGTTACATTAGGCTTATAAGATTCGTCTAAAAGATTATTATATGCTGAAAATATATCTTTGCTTTAGTTTTTTGTTCACTAAGTATTGATTTCACTAAGTAATGGATTATGAGTTGTATTCAAATTTTACAACTGGGGATGGAAAATGAGCCTGTGGGTTTTTCACATGTAAAGAAAATACTCATAGTCTCCGCTAACCTATGTAATTTTTGGATAAAGATGAAAATACGCATGGAATGGAAATTTTTATTTTCTATCAAAATTATAGATATTCTAGCATTTTTCCGCGACTTCATTAGTGCGTGAATATGGACGTACGTACATTCGTACACACACATACACACATAGAGACATCTTTCAAAAAATAGTGTAAAAATAGTGTAGTGACCTTGAAACATAAAAATTTGTTATACATTTTGATTTCGATTTCCGGACCCACTACAATAACTTCCAATGGGAAGTTAACAAGCTGTGAGGCGGGTCGTTTATTAGGACAAAAGTTACTTTTAATTAGGACTCACAAGTGCGATCTTTGAGGTCCACACGACGAACTTCCCAGTTTGATGAATATTGAATATTAATAATTAAATTAGAAATTACACAGAAAAGTAATCATTACACACACACAGATATCTTTTCAAAAATAGTGTTAAAAAAATAGTGCAGTGACCTTGAAACATAAAAATTTGGTATACATTTTGATTTAGATTTTCGGACCCATTACAATAACTTCCCAATGTACCTACTGGGAAATTAATAATATCAAATATCATTACAATAATTTGTTTTTCTTGTTTAAAAATTCATTTCAATTTTAATATGTTGAAAAGACACCACGCGAATACATTAATTAGTACAAACTTCTCCAAGGTTTGTATTTATTGTAGATTAAAGACGCTTGACAACTTAGGTCATTAGAGTCTTAAATACATCAAATAACAAAATCAATTAAAACTAAACGACATCACAAAACATCCATAAGCGAGGTGGGATTCGAATCCACTACAGCTCGATCTAAAGGCGTCTTCTGTTAGATTTGGTGGTATCAAGGATAGTTGATAGTACAATGGATTAATTCCAGACCAAGCGCATAAACTATACTTTGTGCAAAATTCATTTCTATTGCGAAGTTTTTTAAATAATTAAAACTTGCAAAATAATTCCCTGCAGAAATACGTTCACAGAACGCATATTAGGTAGGTATATAGGAATATAATATACAGTGTATAGATGAGTTATGTAATGTGCTTATATGTATATGAAGGCAAAAATGAAAGATACATCTACAGAAAGATCTAAAAAGATAAAAAGTTATCCCACATAAGCTATGAATTTTAAATCATCAAAGTTGAAAGGTTATGTACATGTAAGTTGGTATTCCAAAACGTTCAGTTCTACTTAAACATCATGTCATATTAACAAATGAACGTCGTATTAACAAATGGACGTTGTATTAACAAATGAAGATCGTGTTACATTAAATAGGCGGACGAGCAAATTAACAAATGGATATTGTATTTATGAGAGGCATTAAGTAAAATCGCCAATGAAACGTAATTTTGAAAAGAAAAACAAATAAATTAACAATTCTGACAATTTTAAAATAATAATACATTACTATAGATTGTATTTTGTATAAAGAATAATGATTAATTAAAATCCTGAATCTTATTAAGTTTTTTAAGGCTAAGTACTAACTGCAAGGAAACTGGTCGTGGTACCAGAATAACAAGCCGTGAGGTGGGTCGTTTATTAGGACTAAAATGCGACCCTTGAGATCCACACGACGAACTTCCCAGTTTGATAAATATTTAATAATAATAACTAAATTAGATATTACACAGAAAAGTAATCATTTTAATCATTAAAACATAATTATTATTTATTTTTAACAATAATTAAAAAAAAAAACGGCTGAACCGATTTTTATAAAATTTATGTCGGATCAAAATGACGTTAACACGCCTCGATTGACATCCTTACGAAGTCGATTTATTTTTTTATTCGCGAGATATTGTGTAAAATCTACTTTTTTGGAGTCTATTTGGTTAAGAAAAAAGAACGGCTGAACCGATTTTGAAAAAATTTCTTTCAGATCATATTTACGTTAATACGCGTCGTTTGGCACTCTAACGTAGTTGATATCATTTTTCATTCTCGAGATTTCGTCTTAGAAAGAAATGGACACATACGTCCGTACACACACATACACACACACAGACATCTTTCTAAAAATAGTGTAAAAATAGTGTAGTGACCTTGAAACATAAAAATTTGTTAAATATTTTGATTTCGATTTTCGGACCCATTACAATAACTTCCATTGGGAAGTTGATAATAATTTGTTCTCATTTTTATTACTGTGAATGATATAACAAAGTATCTACATAATATAATTCCATTGATACTTTCACCATATAGTCTTTAGAATAGAGCCTATATGAACAGCTAACAATTTAAAATAAATTCGATATGTTTTAAACAATTTATTTTCTTGTCGCGGTAGCATTTTTTCAAAGTTGGATAAATAATTTTTTTTTTATAACTCCCGCTTCTAAAGTTCAATATTCGAGCGCTGTGAGGCAGGCGTAAAGTTGAAAAAATAAATCAAGCAATGAATGAATTACTGTATTTTTCGTTTCTTTCTAAATATTACTAGTATAATTAAACATCAATGAAAGAAAAAATGATCTGTACTCACCAAAAAGATGTACTCCCATTCTTGGAGTCCCTTTTCTAGATTGGATGGCGTTTATAGAATATGGGCACTCAGGCAATAAATTTAATTATTTACACCTCTTTAATAAACACATTTTAGTATCACAATTTTTAAATGTTTGTTCCTATTATTTTTAATTTGAAACTTCTATATTAAAAAATGTAAATTTTAATATCTGTACACTATTTTCGGTTCATAAAATTTACAAAAATATCACAGTTTTCTAAGATAAATTTTGCATAATAATCTTACACATTATCACGAAGTCTGCAGTTCATGTGAAATGGAAATTTAGAAGTATTAGTAAAGAAGTTATTATAAATATTTTTTATTAATGAAAGAACGTATATTTAAATAAATTTATTACAAAAATAAGTTCTCTTGGACACAAAACATGCACAAATGGAAATTTCAAAACCTTCTACTAATAAAAATTGTACAAGTTCAGTCCAGTTACATCTTCTATGTCATTGACTTATTATTTTAGTATTACAAAACAATTAACAATAAATTCAGCAGTACTCAAACCTACACCTTAAATTTTGATACATAAATAACATTTTGACGTGAATACGTCTTAAATTAAATTGTGTTTTAAAGACCACCAACAGCTAAGGTTATTTGGACCTAGCACCAATTCATATTTTCAATTCATTATTTTTTTAACTTCCCATTATAGAAGTTATTGTAATGGGTCCCAAAATCGAAATCAAAATGTATAACAAATTTTTATGTTTCAAGGTCACCACACTATTTTTACACTATTTTTAGAAAGATGTCTGTGTGTGTGAATGTGTGTGTGTGTGTACGTATGTACGTTCGTATGTATGTGTCCATTTCTTTCTAAGACGAAATCTCGAGAATGAAAAATGATATCGACTACGTTAGGGTGCCAATCGACGCGTATCTGAAAGAAATTTTTTCAAAATCGGTTCAGCCGTTCCTTTTTCTTAACCAAATAACCTCCAAAAAAGTAGATTTCACACAATATCTCGCGAATAAAAAATTATATCGACTTCGTAAGGGTGTCAATCGAGGCGTGTTAACGTCGTTTTGATCCGACATAAATTTTATAAAAATCGGTTTAGCCGTTTTTTTTTTTTTAATTATTGTTAAAAATAAATAATAATTATGTTTTAATGATTAAAATGATTACTTTTCTGTGTAATATCTAATTTAATTATTATTATTAAATATTTATCAAACTGGGAAGTTCGTCGTGTGGACCTCAAGGGCACTTTAGTTCTAATAAACGACCCACCTCACGGCTTGGTTTTAATAGTAAATTGAAAATCTAATTGACACTTTTACCAGCTCTCGGGCTAGAACCCGGGAACTGGGGACTTGTAATAGAGGAACCATAGCAACGCCATGTAAACAACAGCATTGCTACACGCTCGGATATTCTCAAGCCCTGAATACGTCTTACACTTTAGTAGGTGGGTATGTTCAGAAAAGTTGGGGACGAAATCGTCACGAAGGGTCCGCGGCAATTACTCGTAGAGATTTTGCAGTACGTTAAATGTAAATACATGATAGGGTAGATGGGTCTTTAGGCTTCATGCCTCATGCACAAACTTGTAGTTTGGACGTCATTAAGTGGGGGGCAAAGGGGGCGCAGCAATTCACTTTCACTGATTTCAAGCAGTTTAGTACACTAAAAAACTGTTGTAGCGACTTAACCTATGGAATCAAAGAATTTCAGGTGTCAAGTTAAGCGTAACAAAACAGATAAATTAGGAACATAACCTATAGGTAATCAAAAATAATAAACCGCCATAATGGTTTTCTAACCTATAATATTTTTTTTTATTCTTAAAGTTTGTTCAACCATAACTTCTCGAGGAGTTGAAAGATTTGAAAAATTTCGAAGCCGTTGGGTTCAGAATGTTTACAGGTTGATGTCTGAGAGTTTTATAGGACACAAAAAATAAAATTGCGTCAGATTTCAAAATGGCGGCCATATGTAGTTTTATAAAAACTATATCCGATACTTTTTTAACTTCCCATTGGAAGTTATTGTAATGGGTCCGAAAATCGAAATCAAAAAGGAAAAAAAAATTTTATATTTCAAGGTCACTACACTATTTTTACACTACTTTTAGAAAGATGTTTGTGTGTGTGTGTGTGTGTGTGTGTGTGTGTGAAATGGACACATACATACGTACGTACGTACGTACGTACGTATGTATGTGTCCATTTCTTTCTAAGACGAAATCTCGAGAATGAAAAATGATATCGACTACGTTGAGGTGCCAATCGACGCGTATTAACGTAAATATGATCTGAAAGAAATTTTTTCAAAATAGGTTCAGCCGTTCTTTTTTCTTAACCAAATAACCTTCAAAAAAGTAGATTTTATACAATATATCTCGCGAATAAAAAATTATATCGACTTCGTAAGGGTGTCAATCGAGGCGTGTTAACTTCATTTTGATCCGACATAAATTTTATAAAAATCGGTTCAGCCGTTTTTTTTTTTTTTTTTTTTTTTTTTTAATTATTGTTAAAAATAAATAATAATTATGTTTTAATGTTTAAAATGATTACTTTTTTGTGTAATATCTAATTTGATTATTATTAATAAATATTTATCAAACTGGGAAGTTCGTCGTGTGGACCTCAAGGGTCGCACTTTAGTCCTAATAAACGACCCACCTCACGGCTTGTTGAAAATTATAATTGTAATAAGATCTTTCGATCCCCACTCATGTTCACACTGCGCAAGCGCAACATATGGAAAAAAATGAGGCAATATCCTTCACTATTCTAAATTTATATAATATTTTGATACAAAGTAGAAAAATTGTAAAGAACGTTTTATAAATAATACACGGAAGATAGCAAAGTTGTACACCTCTTCGTGTATGTGTGTATATAGCAAAACATCCCCCTTATTTTTGCATTTTGCTTGTGGTATACAGGTTTGATTAAACCAGACATATTGCTTGAAAATATTGCCAAAGAAAACAACGGCACAAATGAATCTTGTAGGTATGTATGTAGGACAGACCTACAAAACATGAACTGAACAGTTGTAAGTCAAGTAAATTGATACCATCAGTTTTAAACACACCGCGGTCGATTACGTGTTCGATTTTAATTTTTTATGAATTTATGTACAAGGCTTTATGCCTTACACTTTCTATGTAACCCTTCTTTACATAACATTATTTAATACAGAATTATGTTAACATTGGAAATGTTTATGTTCGTATCGAGAATTACGAGTTTTCGTTCAAGGCCAAAAGACAACGGTGTCGCTATCAAGTGAGGAGCAATCATGCAAAATTGAACAAGTGCAATTTTTTCGAAATGTGTTTTATATCATGTCTAGTTAATTGAGAGGTATTTGCGACGATCTGCGGTGTTATTTTTGAGCAAATGTTAATAAACACTGTAGAAAAATCCATTTAAAAGTTAAGTAATCAAGCAAAAGTGAACGCGTATATAACAGAAGAATAATAGGGTTATTCCTGACAAAACTAAACAGTGCATTGATAAATATTGTGTGTATAATAAACAGTTAATTATGTTTCATATATGCTGTTATCATTTCCAATGTCCTCGATGGTTGCAAGGATTGCGAAATCTGTGAATTTTTTTAACGAAAAAATAATATAGATATTCATAAATATTGAATTAAAAACGAAAACTGATAATTTTTTTATCATCAGTTACTGCACGCTTATTATATGTATATAATATTCTTTTTATAAGTAATAAAAATAATATTTTGTATATGACATTATAAAAGTAAAATTTCTTTATACAGGATGTCAAAAAAAGAGTGTAGCATATTTAAAGAGGTAATTGGACCAAAATAAACAAAAAAGTCTTAGTAAACATGGGTCCGCAAAGTAACGGTTTCAGAGATATGGAAGGTTATTCTTTTTTGAAAAATTTATTTGCAATTATTTATTACATATTTATTATCTACAAACAAACAAAAGAAGCTTCTAGCAAAACCAAAAAATAAAATTACATAAGATATTCAAAGTGGCCTCCTTCCATTTCCAAGCAGGTACGACATTTTTGTCTGAAAGATATTCGAACTCTTTCTAAAACCCCCTCATTGACTCGGATTTGTTGGCATTTTTGATTAATTCGTAGCTGCAGCTCCTCGAGGCTATTTACAGGAGTACCATAGACTAATGTTTTCAAATATCCCCAAAAAAAGAAATCTAGAGGGTTAAAATCAGGCGACCTTGCAGGCTATAATACAGGTCCGCCCCCTTCCATATCTCCGAAACCGTTACTTTGCGGACCCATGTTTAGTAAGACTTTTTTGTTTATTTTCGTCCATACCTCTTTATGTTACACTCTTTTTTTAACACCCTGTATAATAAAGCATTATTTTTGAGTTAGTATGTTGTGGACACATTATAATAATAATTATTAAATCAATCAATGATCTCTTTCCACAATACATTCACATAACCCATAGGTAGAGAATAATTTTATTTTTTAACAATATCAATCAACAGATTATGCTATCATGATATGTTTGTACCGATCTAAAGCCGGCTCCAAACAATATGACCAACGCATGCCAATGTTGACGAATGATTGGCGACCAATATTGGGTATGGTTAAGCATGTGTGATCATTTGAATCCACACAATAGGATTCTGTTTGACCACCCAATATACGCCAACATTAAACAAAATGGATAGCGAAGATGACGCAATTATTGCAAGTGCTTCAGAGGTAATATTTTATTAATTTATTTTAAATTATAGACGCGTCGAAAGCTTAGGTCATTAGCGTCTTCAGAGGTAATCATTTTTTTGTGCCCAGCTCTTAATACATGTTTCATGCAACTCATAAATCTCAATAAAACACCGTCTGGATGAAAACAAAGTGATATTTCGATTTGTATATTCTTATATTTACGTTATTTTAATGAATTCATTAATTAATACACGGTAAAGAGCGATCTTATTTTTATATTTATACGCTCCATAGAACGGGTTAAATTTCATTAGTATTGTTCAAACAAATTAAATGGCATTTCTTTCAGTTAAAATGCAAACAAAGAAAAAAATATAAATTTATTTATACAAGACAAACTCTTTCAAACTTAATAAGCCATTTTTTATATAGTACAAAACAAAAAATATTATTTCTCCAAGAAGCTATCTACATGTTAATTAATGTTTTTGACTTTATCAGTACGTCGCCAATTAAGAAAAAAAAATTGTATGAATCCAGGTACAAGGGGGCCGCTACATTTCTCAAATGAGTGGCCGGGACATGGTTGACATTCTACCTACACAAAAGAACAATAAAAGAATAAATTAAATAAAAAGAGAAAGACAGAAATGTGCACAAAAAAATAAAAAGGGTTGTGAACAAGTGAAGTTAAATAAAAAGAAAAAAACTCAATCATACACGACGACTGGGAATTTTTATATTTTCAAAATTAAATATGACCCCAATGCGATAGGCATTTTAGGTTGATATTCGTTTGTTTTAATAGGGCGGTGCTTGTTATAGGTACAGGAGTACAATACTTGATTGTAGAGATCAGATGTCGTAGACACAAGAAAAAAGTAATTAACTAGACTGAATAATTAAGAATGAGAGAAAGATATTATGGAAAAAGAGAATGAGATGTACCTATACTATATGTATGTTTTGTCGGTACAAGATGTAGTGCATAATATATTATGAAATTTTTTTATTGGAATAAGCAGCCAATTATATAATTGATTCCAAACATATTGGAAAAAATCATTTTACCAACCATAGTCACAGTCAAAATTCTAACCTGAACCTTTCCACTTTCACAGCGGAATGAGCTTACAATTACTCAACCGTGACATGATTACTAATCTAACATTCTCCTTATATGCTTCGGAATCAATTGATTTTCACTACATGCGAGTGTTAATTCATTATAGCTAGGTTGTAGATGTGAATCTTCGTACTAGCGAGAGCTCATCATGAAAGTGAAAATTATTTCAATTTGTAAGCTCATTCCGCCGCGAAAGTGGAAAGGTTCAGGTTAGAATCCTGACTGTGACTATATGGTTGGTAAAATGATTTTTTCCAATATGTTTGGAATCAATTATATATAATTGGCTGCTTTCTAACAAAAAATTTTCAATTGCAATTTAACTGTATAAATCTATTAATATATAATATACTAGCCGTTACCCGTGGCTTCGCCCACGTATTTTACGATTACAATTTATTATCCCCCCGCGAAAAATTCTCCTCCTGCGAAGTGAAGCCGGGCTGGTCGTGTTTATTCGCTCGAATTTTATAATACATAACTCATTCGCTTTGCTCGTTCGCTCGGATTTTATTAATACATTAGACACTCGCTTCGCTCGTTCGTTTGAATATTATTAATTCCTTCTTCGCTCGTTCGCTTGATTATTATTAATACATAACTCACTCGCTTCGCTCGTTCACTCGAATTTTATTAATACATGACTCACTCGCTTCGCTCGTTCGTTTGAATATTAATAATACAATACTTACTCGCTTTGCTCGTTTGCTCGAATTTTATTAATACATTACTCACTCGCTTCGCTCGTTCGCTCGAATATTAATAATACATTACATTTGTTATCCCCCCGCGAGAATCTCCCCCCTAAATTTGTTATCCCCCCGCGTGAATTTTCCCCCTAATTTGTTATCCCCCCGCTAGAATCTTCCCCTCTAATTTGTTATCCCCCGCGTGAATCTTCCCCCTAATTTGTTATCCCCCCGCGAGAATTTGCCCCCCTGCGTAGCTTTCGATTAGTGAAAGAATTTTTAAAATCGGTTTAGTAGTTCTAAAGCTAAAACAAAAACAAATCTATCCCACGGGAACCGTACATTTTTCCGGGATAAAAAGTAGCCTATAACATTATCTGACCCCTAAACTACCACTAAGCAAAAAATCATGTCGATCCCTTGCTCTGTGAAAAACAAATACAAAACTATCCCACGGGAACCGTACATTTTTCCGGGATAAAAAGTAGCCTATGTGCTATTCCAGACTTAATCTATCTCTGTGCCAAATTTCATCCAGATCCGTTCAAAAATGACGAATTTCCATACAAACTTTCATCCCCTATTTAGCCCCCTTAGGGGATAAATTTTCAAAAATCCTTTCTTATTGCTCACCTACGTAATATAAGGAACTCCTATGCTTCTAACTTCAAAAATGACGAACTTCCATGCAAACTTTCATCCCCTTTTTAGCCCCCTTAGGGGTTTAATTTTCAAAAAAAAATTTCTTAGTGCTCACCTACGTTATATAAGAAACTTTTGTGCAAAATTTCATGCTTCTAACTTCAAAAATTACGAATTTCCATATAAACGTTCATCCCCTATTTAACCCCCTCGGGGGTTGAATTTCGAAAAATCCTTTCTTATTGCTCACCTACGTAATATTAGGAACTCCTGTGCAAAATGTCATGCTTCTAACTTCAAAAATGACGAATTTCCATGCAAACTTTCATCCCCTTTTTAGCCCCCTTAAGGGATGAATTTTCAAAAAAAAATTTCTTAGTGCTCACTTACGTTATATAAGAAACTTTTGTGCAAAATTTCATGCTTCTAGCTTCAAAAATGACGAATTTCCATACAAACTTTCATCCCCTATTTAACCCCCTTAGGGGTTGAATTTCAAAAAATCCTCTCTTAGTGGGTGCCTACATCACAAAAGGAACCTACTGTCCAAATTTCAAGTTTATATCTTCAGCGGTTTGACCTGGGCGTTGTCTGTCAGTCAATCAGTCAGTCAGTCAGTCAGTCAGTCAGTCAGTCAGTCAGTCAGTCAGTCAGTCAGTAACGGAACTGTTTTATATATATAGATTATATTATACGGACATATTTTTATCTTCGAAACTATTGGGACATATTATTCAACTCTATTTTCTAATACAACTGCTATGTCAAAAATTGTAACAGTATATAGAGCTTAAGATTGCTCCAACTTATTTTGTGGGATATATTATAGATTCGGCCCAGGGGCGAATTTAAAGTTTCGGTGCCCTGGGCTCTAAGAATCATACCGCCTTTAATATTTCTTAGAAGTATTATTAAATATCCACTTCATAAATACAAAAATATCATATAAATACCCTGCGATACAAAAATTTTACGCCCCAAATTACTTATCCTACGTTTTACAATATAGTAGATTGTATATCTAGTAGCGTAATAAGGTATATTACAGTATTTCAGTATTTTAAAAAATTTTTGACAGTTCATTTGCGTCGCCAACTTCACACCTAGAGTATTTAGCTGTCAGTATGTAATAGCGGGCGGATTAGAGCGAATAAATATA
Organism: Mongoloraphidia duomilia; assembly: GCA_039654895.1. Taxonomy (NCBI): domain Eukaryota; kingdom Metazoa; phylum Arthropoda; class Insecta; order Raphidioptera; family Raphidiidae; genus Mongoloraphidia; species Mongoloraphidia duomilia. The sequence continues at coordinate 9,052,484 of CM077521.1, forward strand.
AATCATTATGTTTACTTTCCACACTAGTACACTTGAATACACTTTCAACAGACCTGTCTATAAAGTGATCCATTATAAGCATGATATACATGCATATAAAGTAGCTATTTTATAGTGGGTATGGCAAACAAATTATTTTTAAATGCATTTTTTTCAAATAAGTATACGGTATATTTACTACTCGCATCACTAAAAAACTAAAAAAAATTCGACTGATGACCAGTCCTATACTTCCCACCTAGTAAATATTTGCAAAAAATAAACACTCTTTTTTTTATTCTTTGACTAGGCCCAAATAGCCTTAGCTGTTGGTGGTCTTTAAAACACAATTTAATTTTTATTCTTTGAAAAAAGCATGGCCCTCTTTTTTGTTTGGTGATCTACTGATGGCTAGCTTAATATAGCAAAAATCATGGTTACCTTGATTTACGTACAATTTTTATTTTTTTTAGTAAAATATTTTTTTTCTCGAAAACTATACATTTTAGAGAAAAAAAATATTTACATTTTTTCATATTATAACATCTAGAAATATCTGGGTGGCCGAGCTTTGCTCGGATGAGTTCAATAAAAACAGTACTTAATATGCTGTGAGATATTATTTTCTCAGAATATTATTCCGAAACGAATTTATTTCTGTAACATAATTTAAAATAATTGTTTCTGATATTTTAACTATCTATGTGTATTTTTAAGCGTAAAAACTAAGTATCAACTTGAATCAAGCATTTTTTCCTGTAAATATTATTTAGGTCGCCATTTTCAAATCTACCGCCGTTATTGTTTTGTTGACTGAAGAACTTGCAAAAACCGATTTTCATAGATTGAATATCTTGTAAAAATGTTTGAATCAGATGAAATTTTGCTCGCCCGTTACCATTTTAACAATCCAATTTTAAGCATTAATACCAAATATCAACTTTATCGAAGTACTTTTTCTCTGTGATGTCATCTTAACAACTTCCAGTAAATTTCAAATACTTTTTTTTGCATAGGTACCTACTGAAAAACTCACAAAAATCGATTCTTTTAATAACAAACGTCAGACTAACCTGCGCAAAACTTTTTTTGCATGTATCTTCACCATAGTTTTTAAAAATCGATGTGTTTTGATACACATGCCTGCGGCGCTAGAAGTGCGGCCCTTCGGGCCGCCATTTTGACATTATTTACATATTGTGCAAGACACTTCTTATATTAGTGTTCATTTAAAATTTTAGCACTTGTGATATATTATATAAAATCTATGTAGAAATAGACTTCGAATCAATCTGACTTTAATTGAGCGAGTTATAATAAATAAAAAACACCTTTTTTTTAATTGCTCCCCTCTGGAACCAAAATTCCTACCTAGATCGTTAGTCGTTTTGGAGAAAAAAAGGTCTAGGTAAGATTATACGTCATACTACATTTAACGTACCTACTTACCTATACATATTTTATATAAGTAATATAAAAATAACATACCTATTTATTTAAATATTAGCTAAAACTACTTACATAATTATGTTTAGATTTTATTGTTTTTATTTTTTTACTTTTTAAATAATTACTGATTATTTTAATAAGTTAAAGATTGACTGTCAGAGTAATTTTGACATAAATAATGAAAATAGTTTGTTTTTCCAAAGCCTACTCACAATACGACACTGTTTTATGACGTTAAAAAACTGTTTTTTAAAATGATAAAATCGATAAGAAAACGAATTTTTCCAGAGATGAGACCTAGCTAGATCGATTTTTTGCCCCCCGAAACCCCTTTTCGGTAAATTTGATCAAAATCGTTAGAGCCGTTTTCGAGAAAATATTTATATAGGTACATAGAAACATATATACAAGATTTACTCGTTTAATAATATAGGGGGATTCATTTATATTTTTTTTTAACCTATGTTAATACATGACATTGAGAACGTTTTTTTGAATATCTCAGGATCCACTGAACCGATTTGACTCAAAATCGAATCAGATCTAAGTTAAAGACTGATAAACACAATAGAACAATCGGCATGCCCGTATGTTGTTCCGTTCTTAAGATATCGAAGGCGAAAAATTGACCACATACACACATACACACACACACATACAGACATCAGTCAGAAAATGATCTTAAACGATTGCTAGGGTCTCAAAACGTGAAATCTGTTAAAATCTCGAAATATTTTTTTCGGACTAAATCCATTACTTCCCTACCATAGTAGAGGTGGGAAGTAAAAATTCAACTACCTAAACTTCAAAGTATTATCCTGTAAAAATCACGCACACAAAAAAAGCAAGCGATAATTATTTGACGTATCTACTTGAAATAATTAAAAAAGTTACAAACGGAAGGACAAACACCAAGACGCAAAGAAATAAATAAAGAAATGCAAATTGAACTTTTCTCAGTTGCCAGCGTAAAAGTCATCTCGACTCACTTATTGACAATCAAAGAAATGTAATTAATTGAAAAATAAAAGGCGTGAGTGTATTCCAAGAAAAGGAAGTCAAGTAGGCGGTGTAGTTGATGTGGCATTGATGAAGAGACGGTGTCTATAATTGTAAATACTGCGAGAGAGAGAGAGAGAAATGACACGAGTACTGATAAAAAAGACATCAGCTCAACCGAAGACTGCCTACTGTACGGAAGTTGGTAACTAAAGATCCTCTAATGAAGAGATTTCCAATGTCTCGACTGAAAGTATAATTTATCTGGTTCGATACCCCTTTCGGAGGCCTATAAACACTGTCCAACGATGTCCAACCAATGTAACACGGCTCTAACGATTTGGATGAAACTTACTGAAAAGGGGTTTTGGAGGACAAAAAATCAGTCAAGCTAGGTCTCATCCCAGAAAAAATTCTTACAGATTTTATAATTTTAAAAATCAATTTTTTGACGTTTCAAAAAAGTGCCATATTGTAAGCAGGCTTTGGATACTTATGTATAGAGATGTTAATGTCTCATAATGTAATTTTAATATTATGTAATTATTGTATTTGACAAGGTCCTCAATGAATTAATTATCTATCTATCTATGATATTCATAGATTTTATTAATAATATTTATTTTTTAATTTTAAAAATGCTGAGAGGGGAAAAACAAAAATGTAATTGTATGAAGACGAAGTACAACTTACATCGTGCGTTTAGGTATGCGGGTGAGACCCACTCCCTTTTTACATCATTCTCGAGCTCCCAGGAAATTCCATCCCGAATTTCAACCGTCAAGTTCACTAGGCAGTACGAGAAAAACTTCTGGAAGGAAAACCAGACATACAGATACAGCATGTTCCAAATTTTCATAGTTTCCGGGCTTGTAGGCCGTGGTCCGATGGTCTTTCTAGCTAACGTTCCGTCTGCAACTGTGGTAGACATTTTCAAAGGCGATGTGGCAGCGGTCGAAGTGTTTCCTTGCAGACTCACAGGTCAATGTGTCAACGACTGGTGTTCTCCCTTCTTTTATGCTAAACCAGTGTGTTCTCTGTTCGGTCGTAGTCCGTCCTTCTATGTGATTGGTCAATTGTGTTGTGTATAGTACTACCGCAGTTGTAGACAAGTCTGGTAGAAATATGATCGGGTCACTATGAAGATTTGGAACAACGCCGGCCGTGAAAAAAATTGAAATTGTATTTTAAAGACCACCAACAGCTAAGGTTATTTGAGCCTAGCACCAATTCATATTCTCAATTAATTATTGTTTTTTTAATAATAAATTGAAAATCTAATTGACACTTTTACCAGCTCTCGGGCTAGAATCCGGGAACTTGTAATAAAGGAACCATAGCAACGCCATATAAACAACAGCACTGCTACACGCTCGGCCATTCTCAAGCTCCCGGCCGTGAAAGCTTACACACTTGGATAGATACAGCATGGATTTGATTTTATGCAGATGTAGGTAGATGACGTAATATTATCGTCGAAGGAATCTTCGCTAGAGGAGCTTTACAAGGTACTTGCAAATAACAGTTCACTTTGAAATCAAGTGGTTAATATTAATTAAAACATTTGCCGCGTGCACTGCACTGAGATACGGTGTGATGGTTTCGTGTTGATAGCGCGGTGTGATGCTTTAGCAAATTGAAAAAAAGACTATTAGAAGTTCATGAAACTGAAGAGGAGTTCAACGGAATTATGTCGAAAAACTGTGTCCAAAAAGAGATCAAACATTAATAAATTTGATATAGCTAAGTGTCTACTTTTTGAAGTGAAACTTCTTTACGTACAGTAGAGTGAATTTGATTCATCCGGCTGAAGGATCGACGTGTAATGAAACTTTGCACCAGCACTCCTCTGCGTCCTTGAACTGGAGTGGGACATTGCAGCTTATACGTATGGATATTGGATGGGTGTGTGTCGTCTATCGAGGCGACTAGAAGTTTCACTTCTGTAAAGTGTAGTGCAAAATACACGGTCCCATTTTTATACAGTTTAGAATCATTGTATGGCTTCAATCCGGGTATCGAAGACAGCTTGGTGTAACGGTCAGCGTGCCGCCTTTGGATCAAGCTGTCGTGGGTTTGAATTCCACCTCGCTCATGGATATTTTGTGATGTCGTTTAGTTTTAATTTATGGCGTTATTTATTGTAATTAAGACGCTAATGACCTAAGTTGTCAAGCGTCTTTAATCTGCAATAAATAAAAATTAATCCGAATATCAATATTTTAGTCTCGATATTTCGGGAATTAGAGACAGCGGGTTCGATCTCAGTATCGAAATTTTCTACGAAAGTGGGTTTGTAATGAAACTGATAGCTTGTTAACTGACCAATAGCTGATAAATAGATGCTAATGACCTCGGTTGTCGAACGTCTATAATCTTTTTCTCATTAGTTGATAAGTTATTATTGTAATTAAGACGGTAATGACCTAAGTTGTCAAGTGTCTTTAATCTGCAATTAATAAAAATTAATCCGAATAGCAATATTTTAGTCTCGATATTTCGGGAATTAGAGACAGCGGGTTCGATCTCAGTATCTAAATTTTCTACGAAAGTGGGTTTATAATGAAATTGATCGTTTGTTAACTGACCAATAGATGATAAATAGATGCTAATAACCTCAGTTGTCGAACGTCTATAATCTTTCTCCCATTAGCTGATAAGTTCCCGTATATTTAAAATGTAACCAGCCGTAATCAGCATACAATATTAATTGTTTCCGCTTATATATTTTATCAACAATGGTAAACAAGCGACAGTTATCGATTAATCCAGCGGTTCCAAAACCATGGGCCGCGGCCCACTTGTGGGTCGCGGGCAGCGTAGTACTGGGCCATGGACGCTGGTCGAGAGTCTAAGCCAAGATAAATATTATCGGAGCTTCAGGGGTCGAGATGGGAACAATTGAGTATACAACTGTCGATTTGTTTTTGTGTGTTTATAGATTTTACTTTATTTAGTTAGTGGACCTCAATTTTTTTTTACAAAATTAGTGGTCCGCACAACTAAAAAGGTTGGGAACCGTTGGATTAATCGATAGCAGCATTATTTTAATAACTGACTGTTATTTTTGGTGACAGTTGTTTTCTAATAACTATATTACTAAATAACTATCTTCATTACTTTGGACCTAAAATGAATTTTAAGGTTACTGCAGAGGATAAACAAAGGTACCATAAACAAAGGTATATAAATATCTGCAGTGGATAATGATGATAACACCCCGGTCGATAGTTGTACCGTTATGCAATTCTACCGTATAAGGGGGTAGAGTTGTATATGTGATGTACACAAGTCAAGGGAAGAATATCATCCCCCTTAAAGCTCTCAGTCCCGCCACAAAACCGTAACTGAGAATGGTTTGATGTACCTCAAAATACTTAATCTTCTACAAGTTTGCTTCTATGTAATCATTTTAAATATACAACTTTACAGGGTTTCCCAGTGGCGGACTAAGCCCGTCGGAGGCCCGGGGTGGCAGAACTAAATGAGGACCCCGTTCTGCTTAGAAATTGATGTAAGTATTTGTAGTGTAAATTTTGTAAAAAATGAATAGATAATATAGATGTTATGGCTGACAAAAAAAATCAAAAATTTATAATAAACGTAGGTAACCTACCTACGTTTATATTTTGTATACGTATGGGGCCTCCAACTCCAAACTGCCTCTTACTTACTAAACATATTTTGACCTTGTTTGGGATTTGATTAAGAAGGACTTCTCGAGATTTAGAGGCCCCCCAGGATAAAAGGCCCAGGGCGAGCCGCCCCCTCCGCCACCCGGTTGATTCGAATCCCACCCCCGCTCATGGATGTTTTTTGATATCATTTAATTTAATTTGATTGATGTAATTATGAAGCTAATGATCTTAGTTATCGAGCGTCGATAATTCACAATAAATAGAAACACGTGGGAGAGATAAGTTAGTTCCCGCATCTTCTAATCGTTGATTAGTGGATCTTGGATCATGAAACTTTGAAAAACCCTTCGCTAAAACATTTTACAGTTTACTACTGTCTTTCATACTCAACCCAATTTTTAAGGCTCAATCACCCTTCTCGTCTACTACAATAACTGAAACATAAACTTTTCATAGACAGAAGAGCAGTTTTCCACTATTTTAACTACTCTTAACTTTAAAATTAAATTTCTCTCAAACAAATAATATTTTTCATTATTATACCTATATGGATTATTTTGGCAAACCTTTAACTCGGAAGAACATGAGAATAAACAAAGGACGGCGCGCCGTATTGGATCGGTTCTGTGCAGTATCGATTCGATACATTGAGAGGATCTTAATTTATTTTTGAGTTTTCTAAAATTGACTATTTTTCTGTATCGTACTTGATTAAATCATACTCTAGAAATGGCGTAACGCAAAATTAAATGTAATCATTTTTGTTATGGTTGATCCAGCATTGCTATTTTGCGTATACTCATACTTCTGCCTATAGGCTTGTTTTTATTACTTATTAAAATCTATTCCTCGATCTGCATCCCTCCTGCCCCCTTCCACCCTCAACCTTCTCATCACCAAGCTTTGTCTGTATTCCTACATACACCCGTCACTTAAGCATTACACCGGGATAATGCCGATGTTCAGTACCGTCACAAACAATTTTACGTATACCAAAAAAATCAAGAAGATATAAACTTTTTTCATAAGAACTGTTTTAGGCAAATATTTTTTGTTAATTTTTGAATAATTTTTCTTAAAATAACTTTATCCTCACAGGAATAATCATAAAATGCGTAACAATTATTTTCCGAGGGGTAAATATCTGGGGATTTATGGTGTACAGCGTGAAGGAATTACGAGGATTTATGAGGATTTATAAGGATTTATGAGGATTTATAAGGATTTATGAGGATTTATGAGGATTTATGGGGATTTATGGGGATTTATGGGGATTTATGAGGATTTATTGAGGATTTATTGGGGATTTATTGAGGATTTATCGAGGATTTACAGAAGAATTAAATCAGCTGTTTATATTTTGCGCGTGCGCGTAACATTTTTTAAAGTACGTTTTCATCTACTAACTCGATGCTAATTATATCAGAAACTTGCATACCTACAGTTTATAATATTAGTATAGTATATTAGTATAGATAGTAAAAAAATCCTACACTCAAGTTTAAAATTCAACCCCAAAGGGGGTAACCTTTGGGGTTGAATTTTAAAAACTTGAATAAGCCTATAACCTTCCTCAATGAACGGGCTATCTAAGAAAAAATTTTTTTTTTTAATTGGACTGGTAGTTCCTGGGATTAGCGCGTTCAAACCAACATACAAACAAACCAACTCCTCAGCTTTATTGTTATAATATACATACAGGGTGATTCATAATATGTGCGCAGGACTTCAGGATGTGATAGCTCGTTCAAAAATATGAAAAAAAGTTCCTATTAACATGGGTCCGCAAAAGCACCGTTTTCGAGATACAGGGTGTTAAAGTTGAAGAAAAAAATTTCGTTTTTTGCTTATATCTGAAGAACGGTTTGAGGTACAAAGTTAAGCTGCCGCACACATTTTCTACCTTAAAATTGCTTTGTTTTTTTTTACGAAAATTTTTTTTTTGTTACCAGTGGTGGAGATTTTGAAGGTGGTCTGTTTTGTTTGTGTAATTTTTTATTGACATTTTGTCAACTTATATAATCAAGTACGTAGGTGCTTAAAAAAAATCATGTTTTAAATCCTAAAATGCTCTTTTTCTCGGAAACGATTGACTGTAGCGCTTCAAGACAAGAGTACCTTTTTTGTGTAGAATATCTCGGGGGTTCCAAAACGCGTTTCAAAATTAATTTTTTTCCAGTGGCGTAGAAGTTAGGGGGAAAAATACCCTTCAATCCTACAAAATCTCTACCACTGGTAACAAAAAAAAATTTTTCGTAAAAAAAAACAAAAAAATTTTAAGGTACAAAATGTGTGCGGCAGCTTAACTTTGTACCTCAAACCGTTCTTCAGATATAAGCAAAAAACGAAATTTTTTTCTTCAACTTTAACACCCTGTATCTCGAAAGCGGTGCTTTTGCGGATCCATGTTAATAGGAAACTTTTTTTCACATTTTTGAACGAGCTTCACCCATCCTGAAGTCCTGCGCACATATTATGAATCATCCTGTATATAGTCCAATCAAATGGTCGAAAAAATAGGTCTGAAATTGCGTTAATTAGAAGTTTGATGAAATTTTAATTGTAGATAGGGGGTGCCACTAGAACACTCCAGCCAAGTTTCCCCCCTGGGATTCCGCAAGGGGTGCCCGCCATCTTGAATTTAAGGGATGAAATCATTTATCTTGGTAAATACTGCTTGTACGTGAAAAATTACTATTACCAAAATTATTAAGGAGGATGTATCCAACAACTTCTGTTTGGAAATTTTTTTGAAATTTCTTATTCAAAAGTTATAAATTCTCAAAAATGACACTGTTGGGGGTGGAAACGGTTTTTTCGATTTTACAACAAAACGGTCAATCGGGGCGAAAAATGGTTATGACAAAAGTTGTAGCTTTTGAGTGTTTCTACAATATACATGTGTTCAACATTTTTTTTGCTTGCTTGGTGCGAATATAGAGGGCGCCAAAGGTCGACCGGCGCCAATATTTTTGAAAATTTTTGAATTTTGCACGTAACAAATTAATTCATCGCATTTTCACCAAATACTCATTAGGGGGTTTTCGGAGTCGCTGATTAGGAACCCATTATCAAATTTTCCAAAAACAAAATGGCGAATCCAATATGGCGGACGTTTCCTATTTAAATGCATCGCATTTTCACCAAATTCATCATCGCCATTTTGTTTTTTGAAAATTTGATAACGGATTCTTAATCAACGACCCCTAAAACCCTCTAATCATGTATTTGGTGAAAATGCGATGACTTGAATTAATTTTTTATGTGCAAAATTCAAAAATTTTCAAAAATATTGGCGCCGGTCGACTTTTGGCGCCCTCTATATTCGCACCAAGCAAGCAAAAAATTGTTGAACACATGTATATTGTAGAGAAACTCAAAAGCTACAACTTTTGTTATAACCATTTTTCGCCCCGATTGACCGTTTTGTTGTAAAATAAAAACCGTTTCCACCCCCAACAGTGTCATTTTTGAGAATTTATAACTTTTGAATATTAAGAAATTTCAAAAAAAATTTAAACAGAAGTTGTTGGATAGATCCTCCTTAACAATTTTTGTAATAGTAATTTTTAACGTACAAGCAGTATTTACCAAGATACATGATTTCATCCCTTAAATTCAAGATGGCGGCCACCCCTTGCGGAAAATTTCATCAAACTTCTAATTAACGCAATTTAAAAGTACCATTTGACTGGATTAATAAGGTAAACACAGTTTTGTTATTGTTTATACATTCGATGACTTATGGGGATTTATGAGGATTTATGAGGATTTACGAGGATTTACGAGGATTTATGAGGATTTACGAGGATTTATAAGGATTTATGAGGATTTACGAGGATTTATAAGGATTTATTTGCCAAAAAGGATTTATGGTGTACACAATTTTGGGCAGATATTTACCCCTCGTTATTTTCTATTTTTTTTGCCAGATTTATTTCAATCAAAAACCAATTAATATTTTTTGCCATACCCACTACAAAATAACTACTTTCCATGCATGTATACCGGCCGGTATTAGGTCATGTAACAGACAGGCGTGCCGAAAGTGTTTTCATAACATAACTAGTCCGGTAAGTAAACGATTGCCATTTATTCGCTCTATATCCACCTACTATTTACATACCCACGGCCTGCTGTAAATGTAAAGATGGCGACGCAAATGAACTGTCAAATTTTTTTGAAAATACTGAAAATAAAGTTAAAAGTAAGTAGGTAGGCATTTTGTAGTGGGTATGGGAAAAAATTCCATACATATCGCGTGGGTAATGATATTATGACTCGTGCGACTGTAAAAACTCGTTATCGCTCGATTTTACATACTGTCACCACTCATCAGTAATATACCCCATTACGCATCTAGATATACAATCTACTATTAAATGTATTGTTATTTTGAGCTGGCGTTGTTCTGATTCGGGTCTATAGGCCGTCGTTGGTTGGAATTGCTTCCTAACTATATATATAGGAAGCAATTCCAACCAACGACGGCCTATAAACCCGAATCAGGACAACACCAGCTCGTCAACTGGCCGCGAAAGCCTCAACCAATTTATTGTTATTTTTATGGTAATTCGCGTCACACTATTTTTGCCACCCATTTTCGTTTCATCGAGCCAGCATTTTACCCTTCAAGAAGTTTTACTTCAAAAAATCAGATAGTACCCCTTTAAATAACTACGAGTCGTCACTGCCTTGAAGCTTCACCCCTTAGCGCGAAGCTCACCTTTGCGCTGTTAGGTTCATCTTCTGTTCATGCATCAGGTTAACAGTAAATTTATATGTATTGCTTTTATTTAAATTATTTTCAGCAGATAATATATCCATCCCGTACCTTTACTTAGTCTTTAATATTAAACAAGCATTCTAATCGATATTTATGCCAAAGAGGGAACGTTATAATGTTCTTTGAGTCACTGTATTACATATTATATATAATAACATTATACCGCTCTATATTTTAACTTTGAATACATTTAAAAATATGCAAAGTTACTGACATTACGAAAAGTTTTTTTGAATTTTATTTTGATAGCCAGGGGAGGATTTATAAACAGCTAGAGGAAAAATAATCTAGAACTTATGGTGCAATATTTTTGTTAGGTTGCAAGTTTCAAGTGAAAACCAAAACCATTTATAAGTTTACCATATATTTTTCCAAACTGGGACAAAGTCACAAAATAAAATATTTAAAAGAATATTGTTTATTCAACAGAGAACAACAAATTTGATAATTTTGACTATTCATACTTGTAACTGCCGTGAACTTTTTAAAGCAATGGCTTGTCGTTTTAAATTTAAAAAAAACATGACCCCTATTTATCTTAGAGAATATTTGACATTAATTTTCTTAAAACTCCTTTTTTGAAGTTTATTAACTTTTAAGGTAAACGAGATACATGCATGCGGCAAAAAATGAAAATATTTATTTCCTATAAATTCTTTCGTATGGCCAACGTTTCTTTGCTAAATGTGTAATAGGCAGAGAGCTGGCGACGGTTTTTTATTAGATATGAAAAATTCATACTTAACCCGTTTAATTTCTACTTGCCAGCTAAAACGCAAGGATGAAAGGCGACCAGACGTACTACAGATTTTCAAATTGGGGACACTTATGTATACAGGGATTGTTAATATTATTTTGCCTTACGCAGGCAGTTAAAAAAATTCGTCGCTGCCTCTCAGATCTTAAGTCGTTAATTTATCCTGAAGAAAGGTAAAAAAATAATATTTGACCATTAACTGTTGATTCTGCCATACTTCAGATCAAACATTGTTAATTATGTAAAAACACTCTTCGGACAGCGACTAGACCCGGCAGTCAGGGTCCATTTTGATTGGTCGAATACCCCATCTTGATGTCGTTTGACTTATACACACACCTAAATGAACGTACAACTAACTAGTGAACTCTGTATACTAATATGGATAGTTGATAGCGATTAAAAATGGGTTTTATATATGTGGACAATGTTCAAATAGATATTCTTCAAGGCAGGCATTAATGTTCACAAAATTTAAATGAAAACTTCAGATAAGGCTTGTAATCTAATTATTTCTATAAAAATCGATCAATTCTTTGACATTTCAAAATAAAATCTAATTTAATATTATTATTTGAGATATTAGGATGTCCAAAATTTATGCAGTTACAGTGTTCTTGAGAAATAATTGGAATTGAAAAATAAATTTTTTAATTAAGTTTTATTTTGAACTGTCAGAAAATTGGTCGATTTTTATAGATAGAATTAGATTACAAGCCTTATCTGAAGTTTTCATTCTAATTTTGTGAACATTAATGCCTGTCTTGAAGAATATGGTGTATGAATATTCTCCACATACAAAACCCATTTTTTAATCGCTCTCAACTATCCATATTAGTATACATAGTTCACTAGTTAGTTGTTACGTTCGTTTAGGTGTGTGTATGTATGTGTCAAACGACATCAAGACGGGGTATTCGACTAATCAGAATTGATCCTGACTGCAGGGCCTAGTCGCTTGTCCCCGTAACTGCCTTTAGATTTAGTATTAAAATTCTTGAAGGGTTATCAATAAATTTTTCTTCACTGTCTCTATTTATGATTTTCCATTGGTTAAAAAAAATTTGCTGCCCCTAATAAATTATTAAAACTAAAAATTCATTGCGTTTTTTTTTTTGTTAATGAAAATTTGATACAAAAACAATTATTTTTCAAATTTGGCAATTGTTAAAGGAAAATAATACAATATTTAAGTAAATTTTAAAATATAAAAGCTTGTATTAAAATCGTTTGTGTTTAAAATATAATGCAAAATTTCAACGTGTACATAAATAAAAGAGATACACGTATAATATATATATCACATATAAACATGTCGACATGATATGGAACAATTTCGTGTCGCAACTGCAGTAAAATTATTCTGTTCCTGTAGGAATCAGTCTAATTGACATGGCGAGCGAAGCGATTGAAATTCAGTTTTCATCTTGACGTTTTGGTTTTATTTTTTTGATTGTTTATTAATTGTTTGTTTCATGATTAACCAATGAGCCATTTTCCTGAGAGTAGTTCCTTTAATTGATGGTAGGTACATCTCATCAAAAACCTATGTCCTATAGGGTTTTTCCCATTGACCTAGAATCATGAAAATTGGCAAAAAGCAAGTTCTCACAGCACGAGTAATCTCAAAAAGTAAAAATTAAAGGGGGTCCTATACCTATTTTGTTATTCGCAAAATCAATCATCAAAAACTATAGTGTACTTCCCGTTGACCTAGAATCATGAAATTTGGCAAAAAGCAAGGTCTCGTAGCACAAAAAGTAAAAATTAAAGGGCGTCCCCACACATAAAACAGAAAAATCTATTAAAGGCTGCAGTATCTTCGGAATCGTAACATCCAGCCGGTTGAAATTTTCACAGAACATGTCTACATAATATAATTGTTGTAACGGTATGGAACCCTCGTAGCGCAAGTTCCACACGCACTTGACCGCTTTTTTTTCACTTCGCCACACTTCGACGCTATCTAGTGGACGCCGGTAATTAAATTGAGATACAAGGTAGTTATTTATCATGCCAGTTATATAATATATAAAATCGTAGAACGTTCCACTAAATATCACGCATTAAAACATTCGTTCTGTTTTACTATGTGAAACATTATCTCAAAAAATATATTACAAGAAATATTTTTCTGTTTTTAACAAAAAAAATAACCATAAAATATGCAAAACATGTATGCCACATTAAAGGGTCGGGAATAGAACCACACACACTAGAACCACACACACACACAGACATATGTACGAAGTTAAAGAGAAAAAAGAACATTTAAAATACGTAGCACACGTACATACGTACTGCCGCACACCGGTGTATACAGGCTGATCCGAAACAGAAAAAGTAAGCACTCATTTTGGACATATAGTTACTATTGTAAATTAGCATCTGCAAACTAGATCTACAGATATTTAGAAAAATAACAAAAGTTATAAAAGCAGATCAGAAGATTTTTTTAAAATCTAAATTGTGAATAAAAAATGCGGAATAATTTAAAACGCATTTGATACAAAAATAGACGAATCAATGATTTTTTCTGGGAACTTTATAAAAGATTTGTATGTTTCATGTTATTTTATGCACATTAAATAACAAAAAACTCAATTTTGTTATAAATCTAATAAAATATACTTCAAAGCCGGTCCTGCATTTCGAGTTTTTCTAACCAAAATTTTATAATAATTCTAACATTTTATAGAAATTTAACACATAAAAAAGGTGAGTGAGTGCTTATGACCACACGACAAGAAGTGTAAACTTTTGATTTTCTAATTTTAAAATATAGGTATATATGTTTTAGTGTCATCTATTAGCGCACTTATGAACTACAAAAAACTTATTACCAGCATACTTATACTATACAAATACGTTTTCGTGTTTGAGACGAGTAAACCCGATTCAGCATCACCGACCCGAAGCGTAACGGTTCACTTTCATTCACTACTCAGGCAAAGTGCGCCTAAGGAAGTTTTCACTTCAAAAAACTTTTTAAAAATAAGCTTAACTCCTGATGCTGCCAACATGATTGGCTAACCGTACGTCGAGAATTGTTAAACGTTTTGGTGTTTAGTGGTTATATTTAATATTTTCCATCACTGTTCATGCGTACCTAACTCCTTATTTTTATTATTGGCCGAATCCTCGGCGCGCGGGTCCGACTCGCACTTGCCCGGTTTTTTTTATGTAAGTGACAGGAAAACCTGCTGTACAGTTTATTAGTAGGTATTGATATATTTGACTCACTTGTACACCAGGGGTGTGCCTCGTGTATCTTTGACTCTATAGATGTTGTTAGGTATAACGTATCATAATATAAAAGCTTCAAGTAACGTAATTTTTGTGGTTCGAGTCACAAAAACATTACCTACCTTCTGAAAACATCATACGACTGACATATTTCTATATCTGTGGATCGTTTCGGTATCTACAAATGGTTCACAACAAGTGTAATCCACTTTTTTAATGAGAACTGAAATATTAATCTTTTTGTAAGTTGAAAAAATGTAGACCAAATCCAAAAAGTAATTCAATTTATGTTATAAATGTAACGATCGTTTCGATATAGATAATATCATCATCAGACCATCTGAAATATTTATACAAAGAACATCAAAAAAATTTTATATAAAACAAACAATTATGAAAACATCAACAGTTATAATTCTTACATACTTACGGATCTATGTCTATTCTGCTACATAATGATCAAGATGCTAATGTTCTTAAGAAACATCAGAGGAAAATTAAAATAATACAACGATATCCATCGCCAAGGAAGGCGATACAACAGGAATGAATTGGGCACTTAATGTCAGACGCCATTATAAAATGATAATAGTAAATCAAACAACCTTGAATATAGTTAAATGCACAAACAGCGGCAACAAAACACCAAAATTCAAACAGCGGTTATAAAAAGAAAACTATACATAAATTATTTGAAATGAATTAAGCATACAAAATTTTTTTAATAATGCAAACCATATCTATAAACATTGATATATTCAAAAATATCAATAAGGAAGACTTTATCAGAAATAAGGCAAGTTTTTGGAGAATTGAAAATACTATTTTTATTTTTTTAAAGTACAGATCATGTTTACTTTCAAAAAGTTTTATCCCGGAAAACTGTTCCCGATGAAGAGTATTCAAGCCATGCATCCAAAACTCTTACGATATCCACACTACTTTGCATATCTATGGTGTTGGAAAGACAGGAGGTCATGAATTATAAGATGCTTTCTACGTTTCCATAGTTACGCATCATGTATTTATGTATTTTGGAAAACTTCTCGATGTACGTTTCGCCAACCAAGTTGGCATCATCAGGGGATGATTAAAACTAAAGACTAAAAACTATTATCTACCTATTTATAGACTACCTAGTTGTTAGATTTGGTTTGGTGTTTTGTGGCATTTATAAATTTTTGTATGATTACACATTTTTAATTGCCTACTGTCAAAATACAATCGAACTTCGATAACTCGAACTTCGATAACTCGAACTTCGTTAACTCGAAATCTTGATAACTCGTACAAAATTGGTTGGCAGTAGCGTCAAGAATAAAAATTAATATTATTTGATAACTCGAAGTCTTGATAACTTGAATTTTTTTGTGGCAAGTGATGGTTCGAGTTATCGAAGTTCGACTATAGTATATAATAAAAATATCAATTTTTGTGATCCATCTGTGTCGATGTCATTTTTTTTTTTTACTGTTCGATAGATGATACTTTATTTTAGGAAATAGGCTATAATAACTCGAGTGAGTAGTACATTTATAAATCACAAGTTCGAGTGAACGAACGAATCGAGTTTTTAATGTATTAATAAATCACAAATTCATAGCACCCGGGCTTAGCCGGATCAAGCAGCTAGTTTTTTATAATAATATAATAGATATAGATGAAAAATGTCAATTATTATGTTACGAAAATTATTTATACCGTTTTATTATGTCCGTAAAAATACACTTTTATTAGCTACGTAGTTATACACGTGTGGAACGCGCGTCGCCGTTCTCCGGAATGCCCCTGACCTCCCCCCATACGCCTGGGGACCATTCACCGTGTGCCGTGTTGGCACAATTAGTTCTCGTCAGTGCCGCTAGGCTAATACATACGCCTTGTTGTTATTGTCTATGGTTGTGGTAATTGTCTATGGTTATACGCCAGTGAACCTAAGTCGGTAGTACAATAGTCATCAGCCGAACTGAAGCGCCACTGCCATTGATGCGTGTAACAATTATTTATAGTGGCCTAAATAATATTTAATATTGTAATAATTATTACAACAGAATAGATCAAAATACAAAATCAGACTCTAATGACCTCTGTTGTCGAGCGTCTATAATCCATAACTCATTCATTCAAAATGCAAAAAAGGTTAATTTGTTGTAAATGATCGCTTTACAATATTGTTGTTCATATTCAGCAGTAACTATAGACATAATATTATTTATATTTTGTACTTTTATAGCGCATCATGACGAGATATCAACATCTTTTGAAGTTTTATATTTACATATATTATATAAAAGCTACCGCCTACCGGTGTTAGTGGATGTACATATTTTCAACAAAGGTTTCAAATACAGTCGACTCTTGTTAATTCAAACCTGCGATAATTCGAACCTCTCTATAATTCAAAGTTATCACGAGTTCCTACAAAATTTCTTTATATTTCGAACTAAATCAATACATTTTTATGTACTTGGTAATTCGTACGAAAAAATCATTGCTATATAACAAAACGACGCGTTAATTCGAACTCATCGGCATCCAACACTCGACAATTCAAAGTTGCAGAGAGAAAGAGGCGGAAAGATTGTAAGTACATACATACATTTTGCGACAAGTTCAAACTTGTATCAACGTTTGTTTGTTGAGCCTTTGTTTCGAACCATTTGATATTTCAAACACTCGATAATTCGTAATATTTTTAAAAGTCCCTCGAGTTTCGAATTAACGAGAGTAGACTGTATGTACCTACATAGATATTTGCTGCAGAAACACTTACTGAAGTGTCTTTTTGTATTCAGTATAGTTTTTTTCAAAGAAAATATTTTTGTCCTTTGACAATTATTTGACGTCTTTTTGAGTATGAATGGCAGTATTAATTAGCCTTTAATAAAAAGGACTTCACGTAAAAAAATTATTTTTTTTCACAGTTGCAAAATTCACTTTTTATATATGTTTAATTTCTTGTCATGCGTGGATATTAAATATTATTTAAAAAAGATAGAAAATAATTAGAGCTGCGAAATTCTTATGGTTTGTAATTTTAAACAGAGCTCGCATTTTAATTTTTTACAGATAAAAAATTCTCTTGATAAAAAATTGTCTGTAAAAATAAGAAAAATATGTAGGTAGGTATAGGTGGAAACATTTTTTGAGATTTTAGGCTATATCCAGTGGCGTAACTTCACTTCGCGGGGCCCAGGTGTAAAATTTTTTTGGGGGCCCCCCGCTCCCCCACTTTACCCAACTAAGAAAAATTTCCAATTATTCATGGCATCATCATCCCATCAACATTTGATTGTATTCTCAAAATGTTCTACGTCATATATAAACGACTCTAATTAAAAGAAGTTCTACTGGTATTCTTCAGACAATAATATTGCGCTCTTTTATATTTAAGGATAAATAAATCCTCCAGTCGTCTTCATCAAATCATAATTATTGACATAAACGATATAGAGTTTACTAAGAAAATTTATTACAGTAATGTCAACTATTATTACAAATTTTTTTCCATTCACAAATTGTAGAAAGTTAGGTAATGCCAGTGTATTGTTAACTCACATGTGCCATACTCAACTGTGCTCAACTGAGTGTGCACATTCAGTGCATCACCATGCATGCTGCGTGCTCATGACCATTATACCATACAAGCGGTAAATATTGAGTGCACGCCCTGTCGAAATCCCAAATAAATCAAACATGGCGAATTTCATATTAAAAAGCAATTGATTGAAACAATAGTATTTGAATCTAGAAAGTAAATGCAATCTGCGCTTAGATCATATATAATTGGACTGAGAAAAAAATCGAGTGTAAGAATTAATCAATCAGTAGTTGACCCAAAAATCGGGGGCCCCTCGAGGCTAGGGGGCCCCGGTGATTGCCACCTGGAACACCTGTGGTAGATACGCCACTGGCTATATCTCATTGGTGATTACTGATCAGGTTATCATAACATACGGCTGTCGTTCCCAGGCAACGCTGGGTAAGAAGATATGTCAAAAATTATTGTAGAGCAACAACTCGAAATGGTCATTTCCGAATATTAATGCTCCAGTGGACTCAGATGTTTCTAAAGAAATTTAAAAAAAATGTATCCGACATTTCAGGTCCCTATTTCCATACCAACCTGTGCCCCAAAGCTTTCGATTTTTTCTTATTTAAATACCTACCTATATAACATACGATTTTTGGTACTTTGCGGTTAATTTTTTTCTACCGTAGTTTTCTTTTTAATTTGGAACTTGGCAATTTTCTGAGATATGGTATAGTAGATATTTGAGAAAAATTATTAACGATATAACATATTAGAGCGAACATTTTTCAAAATAAATGTTTTTTGTCTAGCTGTAGTTTCGAAGATCAAAAAAACTAAAAATTTTCTAAAATACCCATAATCATATATAGGTATTGCGAAGTTTCAGATTTTTTGAAGCAAAATAAGGGTAAGAAAAAAAACTAGCCCCAAAGTGCCAAAAATCGTATGTTATTTAAATAAAAAAGTTCGAGGGCTTTGGGGCTGCACAGGTTAGAATGGAGATAGGGATTTGTAATTTAGGCTACATTTTTTTTATTTATTTAGAAATACTTGAGCCCACTGGATTTTATTTATTGTATATTATAGACGCGTCGACAACTTAGGTCATTAGCGTCTTAAATTACATTAAATAACAACTAACTTAAAACTAAATAACATCACAAAACATCCATGAGCGCAGGTGGGATTCGAACCCACGACAGTCTAGTCTAGAGGCTGGTACCAAGTACGCTATCCACTAAACTACACTGCCCTCCTGAGCCCACTGGAACATTAAATTATTCAGAAATAACCATTTTAAGGATGACCTAAATGGTGAACCTTTTCACATCGACGTGTCAATTTTTTATTCAAAAAATGTTTAATGTGGCCATGCCGTGCCAGCAAGCACCTAAAGAAATTTAGTGGACAAAAAAATTTTCAATTGTAGATGAAAAGAATATATTTTTATTTTTATCTAGATGAAAAGAATTATTTCGATAATACATTGTGTGCTATGAAACTTTCGTCGACTTATCGTGGCGATCTATCGATGCTATTTGAATGATAGTCAAATTTTGTCGACTGCATCTAACATATTTTTCATTATTTCGATTGTATTACTTCAATCAATGGCATACCGACAATATTTCGTCGCATGCCAACTATATGGCACGCGTGCCCCAGGTTTGCAATCCCTGCCCTAATAGGGTACAGCTAGTAGTTATTTGTGAAATATTTCGTTTGATTATCCATCAGTAATGAATTGAGCGTACAAAAGAGAAATTAATTAATCAGATAATTTAATGTTCAAACTATTATGGTTCAAAAGACAGAAAAGTGTACGAGAGAGATGTGAATTAGGTTTGCCGTTGAGATTAGAGACATAAAGGCCAATTATCGAGTTTCATTAAAATTGATGATAAATGATTAATTGAATGAATTCGACGTTGGAGTCAAACAATGCACCCGTATCGCGTGTGAGAATATTGTTAAGACAATCTACCTTCCGTCGCCGTCGCGTCGCGTCTACGCTAATACCTACACACATACAGAATATATACAGACGTCAAATCACAGATTTATTTATTATACAGAATGGAACATACAGTGAATTTCGCTAAAGAATATTCTCTAATCTTTACTGGAAGTAACCCTTGAACTTTTCATCTCAAATCTTTTCCCCTTGTCCCAAAACGGTTACCGCTCTCCCGCTATTTTTAACCGACTTCAAAAAAAGAAGGTAGTTCTCAATTCGGTTGTATTTTTTTTTGTTACCTCAGAACTCCGTCATTTATAAACCGATTTGGAAATTTTTTTTTATTTGAAAGGATATACTTTCAGATTGGTCACATAGAAATTTCATCAAAATCGGTTCAGTAGTTCGGCTGATTTTAATAAAAGTGAGTAACGGCGTGTGATTCCTTAAGGTAAATGTTACTTTTTAACACATCACACAACGTAAGAAAGTCGGTTTAATAAAAGTGAGTAACGGCGGGTGATTGCTTTAAGGTAAATGTCACTTTTAATCTAATTGTTAACAATTTATAATATGTTTAGGAACGTTCTACAGGGATGTCACAGAATAACTATTCCTAATTTTCAGAAATGATAAAGGACACTTAAATAAACATTTTTTATTAATAAACTATTGTCCGGAAATATTTATTAAAGTTCGCAGTTATTTCGAAGAATTCGGCAGTCGATTACACATCATTATAAAACTTGTGTATCGAAAATGGTGGTCGTAACTTCGAACAATTTTTATAAAGTTTGATGTAGTACATATTTCCGGACACTAGTTTGTTAAGCGTAGTGAGTTTGGTACGGCTGAGGATATTGTAGGGTTTTTTTGGAAAATTTTTTGCATCCAATTTATTTATTTCAACGAGTTATATTTATATTAAACGTTTTGCCTTTTTAGGCATCATCAGTAATATTCTGAAATGTTATACATATATACATTAAAATGAACAAGTTATAATACAGTATTTGAAAATAAAGATAAATTAATGAATTAGATTCAAAATACTTACATTTTATAGTGAAATTATGATTTATGAACATTATTTGAACGATGTTGTTATTAGCAAGGATTTTAGACAACTGTTTCTATTTTCAAAATGAAGGAAAGTTATGGAAGCTATTGTAAGTGTATTGTTGTATTTGTATGCAAGTGTGCATACTTGTATTCAGGCGTACCAATTTTATAGATAAAAGAATAACTTTAGGAGGTGTAAAGTACTATTGTTTGTTTGTTAACAAAAAGTGTTTTAGTGCTGTCTATCATTTCTGGAAATTAGAAATAGATATTCTGTGACACCCTGTATATGTGAGATGTGGTGCAGACACCCGTCGTACAAATTGTACTATATACTCGACTCTTTGTATTTCAGATGTACATATAATTGAGAATCTAAACGCTAAATCTAAACTCGTGAATTGAGTGGTCTTTGATGTTGACAGTCGAATTCAAACTAATTGTTATCCCAGATTTATTTCTTAAAGTGTTCCCTGTAAGTTTACGGTGACGCCTCGGCACTGTAGTACGGAGGTTAGTGAATCTAACCTTGCACTTAAAGCTCGATTTATATTATCCGGTCAGACACGGTGCGGGAACGTAGCGTTTCCGGTAAGACAAACATTTTTACATGCATTTCAAATACGAGTATTGATACGTGTCTGAACGGACGGGATTCGCTAAGTATAAATATTCGTATTTGGAATGCATGTAAATAGTACATTGTGCCACAAGGGAGGAAAGTGCTACATTTCCTCCCGCGTATAAAATTACCACCCGAGCCGAAGGCGAGGGTGGCAAATTTGCGGGAGGAGATGTAGTAATTTCCTCCCGTGTTGCGCATACTATTTTTTCTCCTGCCAGGCCAAAAGTTCTCAAAATTGAAAAAAAAAATTATTAAAATTATTATTTTATTTTATTATTAAAATTATTAAAAAATAATTTTAATGTGTAGGAGACAGAAGTAGGTGCGTGAGAGCCGGCATAAGTACTATTGCGCACGCGCACTTGTCCGTACCACGGGAATAAAGAACGACTTTGTTCCCGCTTGGCAGGGACGAAAGTACGAACTTTCGGCCTAGGTAGGAGAAACGCTACGTTCCCGCGCCGTGTTTAACCGGATAATATAAATCGACCTTTATTCTACTGGGATGAAACTTGGAACGATTCAAGTACATATACCTATAGGTAACATTTAAGAAGTGGTACCCTCCGGCCGGTCGCGCAGGATGCGGTTGCCTGCTTTTCAGGGACAAATTATTGCATTTTAGTCAAATACCAGCCTTATATCTCTGGAAGGAATTGTCCGAGAACGAAAATGACGGTACCGTTGGATTCGGCAGATACAGGGAACTCATGACTCTCTGAATATACCAATTTGCGAACGCCCTCTGAGTCCAGGGATGGAGGAAGAAAAAAAATCTGGTCCAAAAAGGTTGCCCTGTGTCTACCGAGTCCAACGGTACCCTCATTTTCGTTCTCAGACGATTTCTTCCAGAGATATAGGCTGGTATTTGAATAAATGCAATAATTTGTCCCTGGAAAGTATATGGTAACCGCCTTCTGCGCTGCCGGCTGGGGGGGGGGGCACCACTTCTTAAATGTTATACCTATAGGTATATGTACTTGAATCGTACCAAATTTCATCATGATTACGCAAATAAAAAATTATTTCCACGCAATTTTTTTTCTAGAAAACATTTTTTTCTCGAAAGTTATACATTATAGAAAAAAAGTTATTAAGTATATTTTAACATCTAGAATGTATTTATATTTTTCTACCTCTCTAGTTATGCTATACGTAAGGATAAATAAAATATAAAATGTACAGATAAATAAAATAAATATAAATACAACACTTTAATAATTAAGACGCAAACAGAAACTTAAACAACATTTACTTAATTTAGTATAATTTTCCGCTTAAAATGTCATATTAAATGGAATAGCAAACACTTAAGACGTTTAGAATCGGCGGCATCGGTTTGTTTGGGTTGATGCAAGCAGAAATAGAATAACTATTCTATAGAATATCTGTCTATGTGTGTGAATCGAGATTATCAGACTCGCTTCCGAAGTAATGTTCATTTAAATTTAGATTACTACGTTTAATTTAGTGCAATGTTTAGCTCTAAGCCTTCCAGATTTTTCGTTTTGATTTTCGAACCTACTTAAGCTTTAATTTCAATTCATCAGGAGAGTTCAAATTAAGACTATAAACACTTTAGTTTTAGTTAGAACTCTCCTGATGATGGGCTAGAAACCCGAAACGATCGTTGAGATTAATAAATGTGTAGAATTTTTCAAGTGATTGTGTTTTTATTAATATATTCAATTATAATATGTTACATGTAGGTACTATCAAATGCCTAGCGATAATTCTATTGAAATCATCATGCGTATTTCATGCTTTTTCGTCTTGCGTAGTGTTGCCGTGTAGACAAGACTTTCAAGGTCTTGTCTTGTCTTAAAAATTTCTATACAAGACTTTTACAAGTCTTGTCTTGAAAATCTAGACAAGACAAGACAAGAGTCTAGAAAGTCTAGATCTAGACGGCAATACTAATCTGGCGTTTTGCGACAATTATAGACGGGGTTTAACTGTTGGCAGATTTTTCGAATCTAGTTTTTAATATAAATTGTTTAGTATTACAGTGAGATAAATGTAAGTCTATTGCATTCTTTTATATGCTCGATTTAAATGATGTCAATGTGGTATTTCAATATAAGATACAAATCCTGTTACATTATACAAGGGTGAAGGAGATTTGGAATTCCTCAAGTGGTCAGCAAGTAGCCAATATTACCTATATTGCTATATGTCCACTGCCAGACGAAAAATGCAATTTCGTTTTAAAAATATTCCAACATTTATTTACATTTCGATTTCTTTTAACGTTTTTCTTTTTTTATTATCAAAACAATTTACAATGCTTTTTAGGGTACCGTACCTCCGAATGGAACCCTATTACTGAGTCTACGATGTCCGTCGACGTTGATCCATTCGTCTGTCTTACCAACTGTAAGAGGTAACTGATGTGTATTGTACTTTATTAATATTACATAAAATGTACTATTGTATTTAATTATATAATTACAGATTTCTGAAAGAAATCTGATGTTTAAATTATAATACACAGTCATGATTCGTCTCCTAAACTGAAAAGTAATTTAAGTTAATATCGGCGCATTTCACATCTCTTTTGTTAATTATTATTATAAAGATGAAATAAATTTCTTTTTACAACTTAAACGGCATTTATATTATTTATTTATCGTAATACACAACATATTTGGCGACGAGAAATCCACGTGTTTCAATAAAATGGCGTTAACATTAGGTAACGTTCCGCAATTTGATAAGGACAGTGAGCCGTTTGTAAATTATATTGAAAGATTGCAAGCCTATTTTGATGTTAATAAAGCAGCAGAAGCCGACAAAGTTAAATGTTTAATAGTTGCTATTGGCGCGGATATGTACAAGATTTTAAAAAATTTAGTCGTTCCGGATTCTCCAACTGATAAAACGTTTCAAGAACTGGTTACTATTCTAAAAAGTCATTATTCTCCGTACTACATAGTAATATCTGAAAGATATAAATTTAATTCGAGAGTACAGCAATCAACGGAATCAGTAAAGGATTTTATAATTGCTCTAAAACAATTATCTGTAAATTGTAATTTTGGCACTTTCCTGGATGAAGCTCTTCGTGATCGATTAATAGTCGGTTTGAGGGAAGAAGGCATGATAAGAAGATTATTATCGGAGAAAAATTTAACATTTACGTCAGCAAGTAAGTTAGTATTGGACATGGAGGCGATTCAGAAGCATTCGACGGACATAGCGAAGAAGGACGGGCAAGTTTCTGAAGTTCTGAAGTTGGGTCATAATCAGAAGAATTGGTCAAATGCTAGTAGAAATAATTCACAGCAGTCTACTTCCGGTGGTAGTACGAGTTATGAAAACTCAAATCAGTTAAGTAATAGTAATTTTGGTAATAAAGTTCGTTGTTTTAAATGTGATAAGTATCATTTTAAGAATGATAACTGTCCAGCAAATAATTGGTCTTGTTTTAAATGCAATAGAAAAGGGCATATCGCTAAATGTTGTAAAACAAGAATTGTTAAAACTGTAGAAGATCATTGCGATCAAATATCTAGTTTACGTAATAATGATGCTCTTGAAGTTACATTGAATGTCAATGGTCAAAATTTATTATTTCAAGTAGATTCAGGGTCAAGCGTTACATTGATTCCTTATTCTGTTTATGAAAGCTTTTTCAAATATTTAAAAATTCAAAATTATAATGGTAAATTGATAGCGGCTAATAAAGGAAGTTTAAATACTGTAGGAATAATATATGTTAATATTAAATATGTGAATGAAAGTTTCAAAAATGTTCCTGTTGTAGTTACAGATAACGCGGTACAAAAGGCCTTACTGGGTCGTGATGTATTGCAACTTTTAAATCCGGAATGGAAAACAATGATGTTCTGTACGGGTTTAAGAGAGTCTAGTTTTGATGATGGCAGTTGCGTTAAAGCGGTAGAAAATAATTCAGATGTAGCATTGTTCACACCGTTAGTTGTTGGTAAGATGGAAAATTCTGAAAGTAGCACATTTATTCAATCTATTAAAACTGTATACCCCAATATATTTCCAGAAAGTAACAATGATCCGATAAAACAATTTTTAGTTGACATAGTTTTAAAAGAAAATGCGGTCCCTATTTTCCACAGAGGTTATGAAGTTCCTTACGCGTTAAGAGATCAAGTAAGATCTGAATTGGATAGACTAGAAAGTAAAAATATTATTTCCCGTGTAAAGTATAGCAAGTGGGCATCTCCTTTGGTTTGTGTTCCCCGTAAAAATGGTTCGATACGTTTATGTGTTGATTTGAAAGTCACTTTAAATAAATACGTTGCTGTTGATCAATATCAATTGCCCAAAGCTGAAGACATTTTTGCCGAAATGTCGGGATGTCAGTATTTTTGCCGATTAGACTGTACAAACGCATTTTTACAACTTTTAGTTAGCGATAAAAGCAAAGAATTACTAACAGTAAATACAATCAATGGTCTATATCGTTTCAATAGATTAGTGTTTGGTCTTAACTCTTCTGCAATGATTTTTCAGTCAATAATTGATCAAATTTTGAAGGGAATTAACCGAACTTGTGCGTATATTGATGACATAATTATTGGTGGCTATAGTTTAGTTGAATGTAAAGATAATTTAAAGAAAGTTTTAGAACAGTTAAATAAATATAATGTAAAGTTAAATTTTGACAAATGTGAATTTTTTGTAAGTGAATTAGAGTATTTGGGTTATTGTTTAAATAAGTATGGTATTAAACCTAGTGAAACAAAAGTAGTAGCTATCAAAAATTGTCCGAAACCTAAAAATGTTACCGAACTTAAAAGTTATTTGGGTATGTTAAATTATTATCATAAATTTTTAAGAATGCCTGTAGATATTGTAGAACCTTTGTATAGTTTAACTAGAAAAAATAGTAAGTGGGACTGGAATATAAAATGCGATGAAGCTTTTGAAAAAAGTAAAAGATTATTGTCCGAAAAATCACTGTTGTCATTATTTAATCCAAAGTTGCCGATTGTAGTTACTTGTGATAGTAGTAGTTATGGAGTAGGAGCAGTCTTAAGTAATATCGTAGATGGAATAGAGCGTCCAGTAATTTTTGTTTCTACAACACTTTCTCAAGCTGAAAAAGGTTATAGTCAATTAGAAAAGGAAGCCTTAAGTATTATATTTGCAATTAAAAAGTTCCATAAATATTTATACGGAAATTTTTTTACTTTGGTAACCGATCATGAGCCACTGAAAAGTATTTTTAACCCCAATAAAAGTATTCCTCAGTTATCAGCTATTAGACTTCAAAGATGGAGCATATTATTGTCAGCTTATAACTATCAAATTAAATACAAAAAGGGTACTGATATTTTTAATGCTGATGCATTATCGAGATTACCACTTCCAAACGTAAATTGTATTGAAGAAAATAGATGTAATTTTGTATATTTAAAAGATAATCCGTTTCTATCGTTCAAGCAAATTTCTGAAGCAACCTTAGTTGATGAAGTATTATCCAAAGTACTTTATTATACCCTACATGGTTGGCCTGTGATTAAAATGTTAAATGATGAATTAAAATACTATTTTAAAATAAAAAATAATTTTGTTGCCGAGAAAAATTGTGTAATGTACAATAATAGAGTCGTAATTCCTGAAATTTTGAAAAATGAAGTTTTATCTATAATTCATAAAGATCATATAGGTGTAGTTCGGGCTAAAATGTTGGCTAGAAGTTATGTTTGGTGGAGAAATTTAGACAAAAGTATTGAGGAGTATATTAGTAAATGTGAAGCATGTCAATGTACACAAAATAATATTAATACTAAAGTTTATGTTCCCTGGCCTAAAGTTAATGATGCTTGGAAAAAGGTTCACATTGACTTTTTAAAAACTGATGACGTAAATATTATGATTCTAATTGATGATTTCAGTAAATGGATTGAATGTTGGATTATGAATAGCACTAAAGCTTCAATTGTTCTAGACAGATTAGATGAGTGTTTTTGTCGTTTTTCATATCCTGTAATATTAATTAGCGACAATGGTCCACCATTTAATTCTCTTGAATTTAAAAAATACTTCGAATTTCATAATATAACTTTGATGCATTCACCCCCTTATAACCCGACCAGTAATGGAGTTATCGAAAGGGCGGTTCAAAGTATAAAAAAACTATTGTTACGTTCTGTGATTTCTAATAATATTCAGAATAAAAATGTTTCGTTTCAACAAAGATTGAATAAGTGCTTAGCTTCTTACAGATTTACACCATCAACAGTTACAAATTTTTGTCCAGCAGAAATAATGTTTAAATTTCAGCCACGTACAGAAATATCAATGTTAAAGCCTAATAATGATATAATATTTGATTCTAATAACAAAAATGAAAATATTCGTAAATTTGAAATTAATGACAAGGTGCTAGTTCGTTCTTTTTGTAAAGGGGGAAGAAATTGGTTGCCTGGAAGAATTATGGAAAAAATAGGAAATGTTGTGTATTTGATTAAATGTAACGATGATATTATAAGAAAAATTCATATAAACAATATTCGTATTAGTCATTTAGATGAAGGATTACATCCTCAGCCTCGTATAATTGATAAAATGTATGATTTTGATTTTTATAATTCAAGTAATGAGCAGATACCATCAGTACAACATGAGTCACCACCTATTGCCTTACGAAAACCACACAGACTAGTAAAAGTACCTGATAGATTTTGTCCTTAAAAAAATTTATAATGTTTTGTTTATATTTGTTTTGAATTATAAATTATGTTAAAGTTTTGTTGATTATAATTTAATTAAAATGATTATGTTCTTAAAAGGGGGAGATATATGATGTGTATTGTACTTTATTAATATTACATAAAATGTACTATTGTATTTAATTATATAATTACAGATTTCTGAAAGAAATCTGATGTTTAAATTATAATACACAGTCATGATTCGTCTCCTAAACTGAAAAGTAATTTAAGTTAATATCGGCGCATTTCACATCTCTTTTGTTAATTATTATTATAAAGATGAAATAAATTTCTTTTTACAACTTAAACGGCATTTATATTATTTATTTATCGTAATACACAACAGTAACTTTCACAGATTGTGTGTTGTGGCATGAATTCTGGTAAATTAATAATTAAAATTAAATAATCAATTAATTTTAATAAATTAATGTTTTTATTGGGAAGCAGTAAACCGAAATATTTTATGCCTGGTTTCTATAGATCAGTACCTAATTAGCTATGTTCAGAATTTTTTGTCTACATTTTTTTTTTGACCGAGTAAGGTGCAAACGAAATCTGGAGATTTTTTAAGCTAGGTAAAAAATGTGAGAATTTTATATATGACCTTTGTTGTCGAGCGTCTGTAAATTTTCATTCTTTTTTATATATTTTTTTTCTGTGGCCTGTTATATTGGGATTGTCCAGTTGACTGCATTAAATAAATAAATAAATATCTACCCATTGTAGTTTAATTTTATATATGTTACTGTAATACCCCGAACTTCGGTAAATCCTAAGATTTTACAATAAAACCTAAGATTTACCAACTCTTAATAGTAAAAGTTCGAACTGCTTGGTGATCATCGTTCATTTCGAACTTTTACCACCATTCACTCGGTAAATCTTAGGTTTTACCTCAGAGACATGGTAAATGTTGAAAGGTCATGTGAAGACGTGTTCGGCGCATCGTCTCGTATTCGTGGGCCTGCAGTCTGCAGACCCCCACTTGCAACGTCAGCAATCCCTAGACATATGATTGGATTAGTAAGATCTGAAAAGGATTTAGAGAATTTGTTGCTTTCGCAAAAACTTACGGAGCAAAATATAAACGTTGAAAATGCAATTGAACAGGACAAGGAAAATAGCACTGTTGAGAATGAAAAAGAAGAGGACATAAACAGTAACACGGTGAAGAATAGAGCACAAGAGGACAAAATGATTATTATCGAAAAGAAAAATAAGAAGCAAATAACTGATGATTCCAATGCAATTATTCAGAGACATACCGATTCAGAGACAGAAACAATAGAGCCAATACCAAAAATAAGAAATAATTATAATTAAAACTATATATCATAATGATAATTAAAATATGTAAGGTTTTGACTGTTAGTGAGTGGTAATTGAAAGAAATGATTCAGATAATTAGTTCATTGTTTTATCTAAAAAAAATCCAACTTTTACCAACCGTTATTGGTAAAACTTAGCATGTACCAAACTATAATAGTAAAAGCCCGAAATATTGTCTCTTTTTTGAAAAATTCTAACATCTACCAACACAAGTTGGTAAATCCTAAGATATACTAGTAAAACCTAAGATATACCAATATACGGGCCTTTACAGTAACATATACAGTGATACCCCGATAGGTGGGACCGAGCGATAACCGTGTAAGTCGAATTCGCGTAAATCGAAGTACAGTTTTGTATATAAATATGTACATACAAATTATGTTCAAATGGGATCGGAGACTTAAAAAAACAATAATTTAGAAGAAAAATGTCTAACAAACGTAAACCGAAGTTATTTTGACGTAGAAGGCTTCATAAAATTTAACAAAGTCGTCTGACGGAGTAACGATTTTTTCTTCTCACGCAAAATTTCACGGCGCTCAAGGACGAATGAGAAGATTTAAAAATCGCGTAACTCTGAATCCGCGTAAGACGGGGTAGCGTAAGTCGGGATATTATTGTATTTTATATTATATTTATATGCGGCTCTGGATTAGTGATGAGCGATTACGAGATATTTTAGTCGATTGTCTCGATTGTTCAAACATCTCGATGACTCTCGATGGTTTTCACTTGGACTCGATTGTTGTTGTTTCATAGTTCAGCGCGATCGAGTCGCATAGTACTGAATCGTACAGACGATGTACACTGTCGAGAGCCACATAATATATAATCGTTCATCACTCAACAACTGTGGTCGAGTCGATTGTGCAGTAATCGAGTGCTCTGAGACCGACTGAACAGTGTGAACAGTGAACAATCAACGATGAACGAGTCGCGTGAACGTCAGACTTGAGTCGACTAGCATATAACCTTGGATCGCGATTATATGTATTCTCATTCGCTGGCAAATAATCGACTTGAACAATCGAACATTTCGATTGTAAAATCAAACTCCGAGTCGATTGTGGACTCGATTGTTATTATGAACGATTGCAATTGTTTCGATTGTAAAAATATCTTACAATCGCCCATTACTACTCTGGATGCATGCTGAATGTTGTTCCGACAGATAGCAATAATAAAATAAAAAAAAAATACTTTAGATATATATTTTATGTAGGTACTTATAACGACTCAGTTGAAGCACGTGTTTTTTCTTTCTAAATAAAAACAAATAAATATTGTACGTACAAAAAATTAATAATAACTATAGCTATTAATATGGGTAATTCAAAAGTTAATATATATTATAAAAATTTTTACTACCGCAGGCTATATAATAATATGCAATATTATGCAGGTAATGGTTCTTATGTTGCATTGCATGTCAAACTTAACTAGTTCAAGGAACTAGATCCAATATTATTAACATGAAATTTGATCACTTCGCTGCCTTATTTTCTGCCGTTTTCCAGCGGGCACATGCCATGTCTCTATCTATAGCTCGTAATTCTTTTTATAGATTGATTTTCTGTGACTTCTAACTTTACAACATCGACCTCAAGGCTAAACAGCTTATGTCGAACTGTGATAAATGAACTGTGATAAATATGAGCTGTGATAAATAAACTGTGATAAATGAACTGTGATAAATAAACTGTGATAAATGAACTGTTATAATTGAAGACCACAAGTGTGATGTCACATTTTAACTTTTTTGTGATAAATAGTCTCAGTGGTAGATTATGATGGATATTTTCATATTTAATGTTTCTACATCTTCAGATATGTTTTTGAAGTAAAACTTCTAAGGATAGCGAGACTTTAGTGAATTCAAATTACATC
This sequence comes from Mongoloraphidia duomilia, assembly GCA_039654895.1. Taxonomy (NCBI): domain Eukaryota; kingdom Metazoa; phylum Arthropoda; class Insecta; order Raphidioptera; family Raphidiidae; genus Mongoloraphidia; species Mongoloraphidia duomilia. The sequence continues at coordinate 9,084,437 of CM077521.1, forward strand.
TACACAAAAAATACCGACACGAAAATTTAAACAATATGCATGTAATATGCGAAAATATCGCGCTCACGGAGAACGTCTCAGATGGCTACGTGGAGAAAAGTATGTAGCGTGTATAACGCGTCAGCTTGGAGTAATTTGTTTTTTTTCTCTATTTGTTATTAAAAATAATAAATTGAAACAATGAAAAATGTAGGTATATTATATTATAATCATTAACTTATTTATTTCAGTTCGCATTGGTTTGGTTGACGAGGACTAAATAAGTTTCACTGCAATAGTGCGCTTAAGTGGATGAGGCACACACTTGCCATTTTGAAATTAATTTTGTGTTATCAAAACGTTTCATCTCTTTGAAAATTTTAAAATTATTTTTTAAGACCAGCAATCTATAATTTCAATTTATTATTTTTTTATAATAAATTAAAAATCCAACTTTTACCAATTCTCGGATTAGAATCTGAAAACTGGGGGCTTGTAATAGAGGGGCCATAGTATTCGCAAGTCCAATTCCAAATTTATTATATTTCAAAAAGGAGTTATAGATATACAGCTTGTAGATTATAGATGCTCGACAACTAAAAGGAGTAATGATATTTCATTTTAAACATGTGTAGGTATATTAACAGATTTATGCTGGGTTTTTGTATAATTTTAGGAAAATATTAAGTACAGGAGTATTACATTTTGTCGTTAAATAGATCAACGGTGACTATGACGAATTATTTAGTCTTCAATAAAAGTTTGATTAATCAGTGGTTTAACGATGTCGGTTGTGTTTTTTACTGCCGATAAGTTTTAGAACTTTGTTGTGGCTTGCCTTGTACCATGTATTGAATGGTACGTAAATCTTATTGTTTATAATATCAACCGACAAAATATATGCAATCACAGTATTGGTTCTGAATTTCCTTCTGGTCAACTCGAAACAAAACTTATTGTTACTATAATTTCATTTGTCAATCACAATATTTTGTTTATACTTAACCACACTTAAAGGCAAGTTTACACAGCGCGAGCTAGCGTGCTAGTTGAGAAGGCCAGTTCCTGTATGCCAGCTTCTTCATGATTTAAACAGATCGTTCCGAGTTACTGTCTCTGCAAGGTGGCCAGCTACTGCATGCGAGTTACTTCAATATTTTTTTGCCATACCTACTACAAAATAGCTACTTCCGATGTATGTATAGCGGCCTTTAATGAGTCATTTAACGGGCCATTTAAATTAAAAAACTAAGTCGGGAGAGTGTATTTATATATAACGCAATTATCAATATTGTGCTAACTTCTACACATTTCAATTAACGCCAAACAATTAACGTCGTACGCCGTGCCATTGCGCCTGCCGTTCCCCCTTACCTCCCTACTGCCGTGGAACCTGCCAGAAAGCCGCCGGGTTCGAGACATGCCTGGTTTCCGCCTCTAGAGCAATCTCACCAATCAGCGTTCGTCGTGCCATGTGTGTTTCAGATATCGCCGCCAGAGCACAATTTCCGCCGCTCGAGTAGTACATACCCCTTGTTGCAATGTCAATAGTTCTACGCCAGTGAATGTAAATCAGTAGTACAATAGTCGTCAACCTAACTGAAGCGCAACTACATTTTATTTGTGTAACAATATATTTTATTAGAGTAACATTACAATTGATATTTTGTGTGTAATGGTAATCGAAAGAATGTATTTGGTCATCAATCCCACTTATGATTTTCCTCAATTAAGAATTTTAAATATTTAGTTTATAATTTTCCATAGACATTTCTTTCAATTTGAATATGAATAGTTCTAAACAAATCTGAAAACTTGCATATAAGATATTTTTATGTCCGAAGTGCATATTCAACCAATACGATTATTGATTGGTGATTGCATAATAAACATCTGCATTATTTGGCTGCCTGTTTGCTCTTTCAAATTTGAATTATGTTCATTATGTAATAACGTTGTCTACAATCTTTATTATTTGGATTGAAAAGATAATATTTTAAATTTTCGTGTTCTCTATGAATTTTTTTTGTTTTACTTAAATCGTAAAATGCAAACTTTCAACTAAACAGGAAAATGACGTCAAATATGAATTATGGGTATTAGATAATCTAATAAACGAAAGAAATAACAAAGTTGCATGAACTATTGATTTGTTTAACCCACTATTCAGTTTTGTGTCACGAATATACAGTGGCTCTCATAAATATCTATATACATCCCAATCAAATCATTGTTATTTAATTCGATGATGATATTGTAACACATAATTAGGTATTTAAGTTTAAAAAAAATTATTAATTTTTTAATTTTTTCTAATAATTTAACATAAATAATATTGAAAATCGAAAAGAAACATTTTTTTAAAGCTATAGATAAATTACTAAAAATTAATTAAAATGTATAAAAATTTAAAAAATATCACGTGACTTCAAAACGCGCCAGGAATGTTTGTGACGTCGTTATGTTAAAATGTGTCTGCATTTGTTGGTATTTGTGTATATGTATTACACATACTATCAAAAATAATAAATTTTTAACTTGGTAACCATGGATACAAAGACCATAGATAACATAATGACGTCACACGCGTTCGGATTCTTTCGGCGCGTTATCGGAACTGAGTTTAAAAATTAATTTTTATTTAAATATAACTTTTTAATTAGTAAGCAAAAAAATTAAATAAAAACAGTTTTGCTATAAAACTTGTATGTGGTCCTTCCATTTAAGTAAAAAAAAATTTCACTTAAAAACCCAATTATATAGGTGAAGATTTTTAATCGTATCAATGAACTTTAGCAAATAACAATTAATATAGGGATAAGAAATAGCATTTTTCAATACAAGGGTCGACTAAGAAAATTACTATTTTATACGAAAAAACAAAAATAATAAAGTATTATTTTTAGTTTAAAAAATGTAGATTGTAGACCAAATTCAAAAATTAAACAATTTTTAACTTCCCATTGGAAGTTATTGTAATGAGTCCGAAAATCTAAATCAAAATGTATAACAAATTTTTGTTTCAAGGTCACTACACTATTTTTAGAAAGATGCGTGTGTGTGTGTGTTCGTACGTACGTACGTATAGGTGTCCATTTCTTTCTAAGACAAAATCTCGAGAATGAAAAATTATATCGACTACGTTAGGGTGCTAATCGACGCGTATTAACGTAAATATGATCTGAAAGAAATTTTTTCAAAATCGATTCAGCCGCTCTTTTTTCTTAACCAAATAGACTCCAAAAAAGTAGTTTTTACACAATATCTCGCGAATAAAAAATTATATCGACTTCGTAAGGGTGTCAATCGAGGCGTGTTAATGTCATTTAGATCCGACATAAATTTTATAAAAATCGGTTCAGCCGTTTTTTTTTTTAATTATTGTTAAAAATAAATAATAATTATATTTTAATGATTAAAATGATTACTTTTCTGTATAATATCTAATTTAATTATTATTATTAAATATTTATCAAACTGGGAAGTTCGTCGTGTGGACCTCAAGGGTCGCACTTTAGTCCTAATAAACAACCCACCTCAAGGCTTGTTATTTTATTTATTTAAACGATCATTTAATTCGCTTTAATTATAGAGTCCTATTAAAATATAAAGTGAATAACAAAAACCAAATGATCAAAAATATTTGATATACAAAGCATAAAAAAGTTAAAAATAAACGGACAATAACATCTATAATCAATAATTATTAATTGGTACTGATCTGAACTACTTATTTTTATTGTCTAAAGATATCAACAGGCGACACTGCTGTTTTCAAATTTCATGATATTATTTGACCGTCAAGTCAAATATTTTTAGTCAATTCACCGCGGCACAACCTAGTCACCTTATGTTTACCTCGTGACGTAAAGTATGGCCGACCCCCCTATCTGTTATACGTAACGCATGTGAATTTCAAAGCATATTTGTATTTCAGTGATATATAATATTAAATTCATAGAGATTTGTTTTCCAGTCTACGTTCTGTTGCTTAAAATCCATGAGTTAATTACTTAATGACTGTGATATTCGTCGCGAATACTGAATATAGTATTTCATTAACACTAGAAATAATTTGAAATTAAATTCTGTTCGCATCAGTTGCACACAACAACTGCAACAATATTCAAGAACATTGTCATCTCAGTTAACCCGTGAACGCACTCACCGCTAAGGCTGTGTGTGTGTGTGTGTGTCACCGTAACATAGGCGACTCATCACTGATGGGGTTGTATTATCGAAGTATAACTTATGTTTGCAGCGAGTAGATTCGCATCAGCGCCTGTATCGGCCGGTCGCGGAACTGATGAGACACAGACAACAGAGCTTAGGTACATGCTAGGAAAGGATTTTTCAAAGTATCCTTCAAATTTTCTGTTTCAAAGGTCAGATAGTATGGACAGACTTATTTAATCTGTAAAAAACAAGGAACATCTGCATCCGGGAAAAAATGGGGGCAGCGGAAAAAATATTAGACCAGATCCAATCAAAACAACTATCATGGTATGGGTATGTCCGAAGAATGGCTCCAGAAAGGATCCTAAAGAAAATTCTAAATTGGATACCGTCGGAAAGGATAAGACGGGGTTGGCCAAGGAAAAGATGGTCAGGAGAGATGGACTTAGCGATGGAGGAGAGGGGACTACATGAAAATGACTGGGAAGATATGAATTATTTAAGATTGGAGACCGCAAGATGGGACACGCTTTAAAACTGGTTGTACCTATAATATTATATACAGGGTGTATCACAGGATTGAGAACATAAAAAATAAATGAGTGCAACAGGGAAGACATAAACAAACTGGGTAGCGTGACAAAGATAGAGAATACATATGGCTAACTCAACTAAATTAATTATCATGGTTTTAAGCATAAAAAAGGGCACAGCAATCACTGATCCTAACTAATTTGCACAATGGAGTTTTCCCTATGTTCGGTTTTCTGTGGTACACCCTGTGGTACACTTTTAAAAAAGACATTCACCCCTTTTCATGGGATTTTGAAGTTTTACACATTGATGTTTATTTTCGATGTCAAGTGATAATATTGATTTAGGAGATTTTCTGCAAAAGTAGTTTTTGTCAAGAGTACGAGGGCGAAGATTGTGATGGAGGATGACAAACAAATGACCATTAATTTGGTCTGGCAACCTCTACAATATTAAAGTTTATAGGCTATCAACAGTTAGTGAATCAGAATAAGTCCAGATGGTTTTCTCTTAGCGTCCGGTCTAAGAGAAAATGTTAACGAATAAATCACTTGTTCAGAGCGTTTCGACATGCTTAACGACATTGGTAATTCTAACGAACCGCCATTGTACTGAATACGATTCTCGACTCTGCAAAGTACAAAACGTCTCAACTCTATATATACGTATAGGTATGTATGTTTGTGTGTGTGTATTCTCCAACTTAACTATCCTCAGTAATTTCGTATTTACATTTACTTATTACATCATTTACATTGAATGAATCTAAATTATTTGCAATTTTCCATGTTGGGAGTAAATGCAATTATTGTTAGGCAAAGGCGACTGACTTCATTCTAAACTCACTCATTCGTTTTCTTTGACTGCTGACTTCACATCAGATTCATTTCGTTAAACAAAAACGTGAAATCTCCAGAAACCAGCGTTTGCTATTAATGGTACGTTTTCTCTTAAGACATCTCTTAAGCTTCTGAATTCTTGTGTCTTCTATAGAAATTTATATACCATAACTAATGATGGGATTTTTCGAATAAAAATAAGCGAACTATTCCATTATTAAAATACCTCGAGAAGTTATTCAAAATCATTTGATTTGAAACACTGTATACAAGTGCAAGTCTCTAAGATTCTCATCAGCTGACATACGGCCGTATTCATAGTTAACCTTTAAGTAGTAAGGGACACTTACTCATACCCTCAAATCGAATATGCGTTTCATTGTCAAAATTGACGTCTGTAAGGGCCTTTACATCACCCTCACCTTAAGGGTGGATATTATGTCCCTTAAGTGTCGAAAAAGTAAAACACATGGAAAACACGCATTTATATCAAAAATGACAACTAAACACAATCGGTCTGCAGTATGACCAACTATTCTAAAGGAAAAAATCATGGAGGTTTATTATAATTCTTCCCTCACTTAAGGAAATGACTATGAAACGCTCCTTTGAATAAAGTGCCCTCAGCACTTAAGTGACCCTCAGCGAAGGGACCCTTATCACTTATCTTAAAGGTTAACTATGAATATGGGCATTTCACAGTATTGAATTGCTGACGTATTTTATCTTCCTCTGTTCCATGAAGTAGGTACTGCATGCAGGTGACTCTCTCTAGAGACTGAAAAGTTCTAGCTTCAACGGAAGGCTTCCCTATTTTTGTCCCCAGAGTGAAAATTGAAAATCCGGCACCCTTATAGGTTTTGCCCCGTGTTCTATACTACTCGTATTATAAGTGTGCAAATTTTCAGCCTCCTAGATCAACAGGGACCTTCTGGAGGGTCTGGTAAGACGAACATCCGAACATAGTATATTAGGAAATTATGTAATTATGTAGATACTTAGACCTTCCAATCCCAAAAATATCGGAACAAAAATATTGATACCCTAACCGTAGCTAGACTTGTTGGCACCTGTGGCAAATGACTAATTTGACCACCCTTCTCGAAATTAAAAATCCGATAACATTCAAACAAGAGCGTTTTAACTCCAGTCCAGTCCACTACTAAAATTTACAAAGAGCGCTACTAGAATCTGCGGTTGAATCTGGAACCTAGAAAGAAGGCACTTGATAAACCATCTTTTACGTTTCGTACAGCCCCATGATAGTTGTGTAATTAAAGGCAGTTTACTGTACAAGAAACGAGAAGCTATAGGATATTATTATAATTCGTTTTGAGGACACCATAAAATTGCAGCATAAAAAGATTTTTAAGGCGAGATAATTTGAGATCTGTATTCATTTATTTTTGACGAATAAGTTCTGCTAGGAGAGTGCTAATTATGATCGCGCAAGAATTGTCGACAATGTGAACCTTGCGTAAATACGAAACCAGTTTTGATGAAGAAAAGCGAAAAGCGCACGCGGTGTTTCCAGTTTCCAGGCGATGTAACAGCATCTCGAGCTGTGGTGACGCTCTGGGGCACTGTACGTAGTACACTGTACAGTGTACACTATACTGTATGCTCGAAAAGTATTTCGAATGTAAAACAGCTGACAAAAGTGTTTAATGTAAACAATAAACGATGTAGATTTATAAAATAGAAATATAAACTAAGTAATTATATTAAAAATTATGAAGTATTAGAAATACCTTGTATTTTGTGATGTCCGTCTTGTGATTTCCTGTGTTTTAATATGACGCGTTTCAGCAACGAGTTGCTATCTTCAGGTGTGGTTAAATTTTTTTAAAATTTACACATTGAGTATCCGTAACATGTTATAATATTAAGCACATGCGTATTATGTAGTGGATTGTGGAGTACTGATTTAAATTTCGAAATTTTATGATTTATATAGTAGGTAGATGGACGTGTGAGTGTGTGTGTATTTAGGTAGACGATTAATGAGTATTGGGTGTTTGTGTGTTGTTAATTATTGTGTCGTATATTATGTTCGATTAGAAACAGAAGTCGAAAATGCAGTAGGTGATTTTTTAGAGCTTAACAATTTGAAAATGTTTGATAATTCCTGTGTTGCTTCGCAGGGGGAGAATTTCTCGCGGGGGGGGAATAATTCCTGTGGGACAGTAACAAAACGTAACTGCAATTTGTTTGCATTTTAGAAACATGGTTCGCCTTGCAGGGGGGAGATAATAAATCATAAATTCATAGCACCGGACATGCCACCGGGCCTTAGTATTGTTTACAACTCATTATTCCATACTTGTATGGAATATGGTATACTAATTTGGGGAGGAGCATCTTCTACCAAGAGGATTTTTACTTTACAGAAGGCTGCGGTTCGGATATTGGCAGGAGTTGAAAGACGCGAACACTGTCGACCTATTTTTGTTAAAAATAAAATAATGACTCTTTCAGCCATGTATATCTATCATTGCTTGGTTTATGTCAAAAAGGAATTAAAAGACTTTGAAAAAAATTCTGATTTTCATAATTATGAAACGAGGAATAAAAATTCTTTAGCATTACCGCTACACAAATTAGCCACTGTGCAAAAAAATTTTATATATATATTTAAATGTTATTATGAGATTTACTTGACGTCACATGTACTTATTATGTATCATTATGTGTTAAAATATATCTATCTATCCATCTATCTATATTCTAAAAAAAGCCGGGACTGCATATTATGTCTATCTTTAACAGGTAACCTACAGACTCGGGCGAAGCCGACCTGGCTGCCAGTATACAGGGTGTCCTCAAAGACACTAAACACACGCCTACCACATGTTCCTGAGACCAAAATAAGCCGATTTAAGCAAACTTACCTTCTTACAAAATTGCTTAGTTTGGGCGCTATACGGCCCTGAAGTTACAATTTTGAAATCGTTTTTTTGTTATAAATTTAAAACGGCTTGTGCGATTTTGCTAAAATTTGGCACGTTGACATAGTTTTATGGAACAAAAAAACCCATGTTAAAATTATGATTAATATTAATCCATAGGCGTAGAACTCGGGTTTTTTTAATATTTGAACGTTTCAAATTTCTACGCCAATGGAAGAAAATAAGTTTAAGTATAAAATTTAGATTCAGTAACTTGTTTGTTACAAAAAAGCTACTCTTAATAAGACTCGATTACTCTCATGGTTTTTGAGAAATTTGCATTTTAATAATAAGTTGATCAATAATTATACGTTAATAATAATAAGTTGATCAATAAACAAATAAGATGGCCATGCTTTTTTCTAAGAATAAAACTAGAGATAATTAAGAAGTTATGCAAAGAGTAAATTAATTTTCTTCGTCGTATAAATCTTTGTATGCGTGAAAATGGTGGACACTTTGACCACTTTTTATGACATATTTATTTATTTCTATTCATGTTTTAGTAACTTTACTTCATTTTGTAAAAATTACTGCGAGTTATTAAAATGCAAATTTCTCAAAAACCATGAAAGTAATCGAGTCTTATTAAGAGTAGCTTTTTTGTAGCAAATAAGTTACTGAATCTAAATTTTATACTTAAACCCCTTTTCTTCCATTGGCGTAGAAATTTGAAACGTTCAAATATTAAAAAACCCGAGTTCTACGCCTATGGATTAATATTAATCATAATTTTAACATGGGTTTTTTTGTTCCATAAAACTATGTCAACGTGCCAAATTTTAGCAAAATCGCACAAGCCGTTTTAAATTTATAACAAAAAAAACGATTTCAAAATTGTAACTTCAGGGCCGTATAGCGCCCAAACTAAGCAATTTTGTAAGAAGGTAAGTTTGCTTAAATCGGCTTATTTTGGTCTCAGGAACATGTGGTAGGCGTGTGTTTAGTGTCTTTGAGGACATCCTGTATACTCTTAAATGAATATTTGAACGTTAGCAATAAATTATTAATATGTTGTAAATTAAAATAGTAAATTTCTTTAATAGAACAAAAAACAATTTTTAATTATTTTACCCGCACTGCATGTTTAATTAATTTAATGTTAGAAGTCGTTTGGTGATCTAATAAATGTACTGTACTCTATTCTGACTTAATTTGTTTGTTTTGTGTGTGCGCGCGAGGCGCGAGGAAAGAAACAAGTCATGAATATTATCAATTCTGGAGTAATAATTGAAATTGAAAATGATATGTGAATAGTCGGTTATGACTTAATGACCAAATAATTAATGCTTATTAGTGCTGTCGCTTTGCAATCCGATGCAGACACCATACAGAAAATACAGGGAGGGATTCTCCTCACTTTTGACCTAGAATATGTCTTTGTCCTCGGCTAGTATAGAGGGCCATATCGGAAAATCGAGCATAGTACGAAATTGAGATGGGCACTGCGATACTTGACCGCTATAGGGGCGCCAGCAACCACAAGCTGATTGGTCGAATATCCCATCTTGATGTCGTTTGACACACACACACACACCTAAACGAATGTAACAACTAACTAGTGACCTCTATTTACTAATATAAATAGTTGATAGCGATTAAAAAATGAGTTTTGTATGTGGAGAATGTTCAAACACATATCCTTCAAGGCAAACATTAATGTTCTCAAAATTAGAATTAAAACTTCAGATAAGGCTTGTAATCTAATTCTTTCTATAAAAGTCGATCAATTTTCTGACATTTCAAAATAAAACTTAATTAAAATTTATTTTTTTATTCCAATTTCTCGAGAACACTGTTATTGTATAAATTTTGGACATCCTATAATATCTCAAATAATAATATTAAAATAGGTTTTATTTTGAAATGTCAAAAAATTGATCGACTTTTATAGAGAGAGTTAGATTATAAGCCTTACCTGAAGTTTTCATTCTAATTTTGTGAACATTAATGCCTGTCTTGAAGAATGAAGTGTGCTTGAACATTCTCCACATACAAAACTCATTTTTTTATCGCTATCAACTATTCATATAAGTATACAGAGTTCACTAGTTAGTTGTTACGTTCGTTTAGGTGTGTGTGTGTGTCAAATGACATCAAAATAGGATATTCGACCAATCAGATTGAATCCTGACAGCAGGGCCTCTTGCCCAGCAACCATCTCGGACTGTCGCTGCAGTTCATATTATAGTGTAGGTACCGAATAAGTTGATTTAAAATAATAATAAATCGTTGACAATACCGATGTGCTCTGTTTACCAATGTTCTGCAATCTGCAGATCATAGAGGTTTTGTATTTCCAAAGGATCCGGAAATATCATTTAGTACTAAGCTCATAAAACCCTAGCTCTTTGATGCCCTTTAAATAACCATTTTTTCTCCTACCTAGGCCGAAAGTTCGTACTTTTGTCCCTGCCAAGCGGGAACAAAGTCGCTCTTTATTCTTGTGGTACGGATAAGTGAGCGTGCGCAATAGTACTTATGCCGGCTCTCACGCACCTACTTCTGTCTCCTACACATTAAAATTATTTCCTTTAAAATTATTTTTTAATAATAAAATAAAATAAAAATAATAATTTTAATATTTTTTTTTTCAATTTTGCGAACTTTCGGCCTGGCAGAAGAAAAAATAGTATCCGCAACACGGGAGGAAATTACTACATCTCCTCCCGCGTATAAAATTGCCACCCTCGCCTTCGGCTCGGGTGGCACTTTCCTCCCTTGTGACACAATGTACTATTGCCTAACACAATATTTTGTTATTTCATTCTGCATGCATTATCCAGGAGGAAAATATTTTTCATTCAGACCCTGACTGCATTTTAATACGAATAAATACACAGAACAGTTCATCATACGTACAGATGTCGATGATGTGACAGAGTGACGTCACTTCCTGTCAATGATCGGAGGCTTTATTTACGCCCTCATTATAAGCTAAATGAGTGACCGGCTGCCTATCACTGTGTGCCATCAACACATTCACTATATTTTACACTTTGTACCTACTACTTTACGAGTATACTGAATACCGGAATACACACTGTTCATATAGGATTATAGGAAATTTCGTTATGGAAATATTTTTACAAACTTGCAGTGTATGTAAGCTTGTGTGTTTGTTTAGGTCAAATCTTGCAAGTCAATTTTGAACGACTTCAACGTATCCGATCGATTTGAAATGTTGTACACATATGTATTCCCGATGACAATACATGAATAAATCGTTTTTAGAAATAAATTCAACCTCTACGGGGTTCAAACGGGGATGTTTTTACAAACTTTTATTTAACTTGCAATGCATGTTATCTTGTGTGTTTGTTTAGGTCAAATCTTGCAAGTCAATTTTGAACGACTTCCACGTATCCGATCGATTTGAAATTTTGTACACATATGTATTCCCGATGACAATACATGAATAAGTCGTTTTTAGAAATAAATTCAACCTCTAACGGGTTCAAACGGGGATGTTGGGTTTTTTTGACTAATCAACGCCCAGGCCAAATCGCTGAAGCTAGAAACTTGAAATTTGGACAGTTGGTTCTGACGTAAGCATCCACTAAGAAAGGATTTCTCAAAATTCAACCTCTACGGATGTCAAAGGGAGGTACAATTTTGAAAGTCTAAAATTAACAAAATAAAATATTAGTAAAAAACTTTTTAGAGACAAGTTTTTATTGAAATGTACTAAAAAGGAAAAAATAATATTTAATAATTTTGGTTCATAATTATTAAAAAAGTGGGGGTTGCGACTAATAAACTATCATAGAGATTACAACCCCCGCTTTTATAATAATTATGAACCAAAATTATTAAATATTATTTTTTCTTTTTAGTACATTTCAATAAAAGCTTGTTTCTAAAAAGTTTTTTTTTACTAATATTTTATTTTAATATTATGTCACTTTTAAGACTACAGCAGATACGAATAGACAACACATATACACAGCTATTGACACATAAATGGGCACAATACTTGAGTTAGTATTAATACTAATTATGTGATTTGTAACAATATGTCTGAGTTGGGGTGTCAGAAGTATTTATGTCAGCGCGTTGCATTTTGTTGCATCGCAGACACTTAAATTATTGGCCGTATGAAGTATTAATTAAAACAAATATTAAGTAAATTACGGGACCAATTCTTCTAGATTCAAATCTAAATTCTGTCTACCAAACTTCCCATTCAGTTTAAAAAGAATTTGCTTTGCAAATTTCTTAGTACCATATTATTTTTGAGATATGGTTTCTAGCAAAATTATATATTTTGGATATAATTTTACTAGAAATCACATTTCGAAAAATTATAGCCTACTGTGCAAGGTTGCACAACGCAATTTCATTGGGTTAACAAAAACTGTAGATTACAAGACGCTTATGACATTTGATGTCGAGCGTCTGTAATTTATAATATCTATTTAATTATAGATTACGACCATATACAATTTTCCGTCGTCGAGGAGTTTTGTAGAGTTTTTTCTAAATTTTGCATTTAACATCTTTTTTGTGTATTTTTCCTTTGAAAACATATATATTATACCTATAGGGATTTTTATTAAAATTGAATAGATAATATTTAAGCAAAATGTAACTTTACAAAAAGTATTGATATCCCACCAAAAACATAAATATGAAAAAGGGGCCAAGTTCGGTACAAAGAAGAGTTTCGCTGAAAAAAGAATTGAGATATAAGTGGGTGGGTTTTCACTTGGTAAGTTTTCACACACGATTCATTTATTTATAATATAAAACATGAAAAATTGCACCCACTTAAATTGCAATTCTTTTTTCGGCGAAGCTGTTATTTGTACCGAACTTGGCCCCTTTTTCGCATTTATGTTTTTGTTGGGATACATTTAGACAGAAAAACCTGTAAAATATTGTTTTTATTTTTTATCCTTAATAACAGAAAAGTTATTTCACTTTTATATATTTATTTTTTCAATAAAATAAAAATGGTAGGTTTTCGTTTGAGAACGAGTGTATTTGAGGCATCGAAGAGGTACTCTCGCAGTTGAAGTTGATAGGGTAGGTAGGCACAGATTTATAACAAGGTGAAGACGGCATTATATTATCACAGTTATTTTCGTGACGTATTTTTCCCAGGTCATGTTTTGTGCGTTTCGTGTAGGGGAAGTGGTCCGATACATCTTTGTCACTCATGAAAACCACTTCACACATCTACTCATACCTCTGTTATCATCTTAACGGTCTTATCCAGTGCCGCTTCGATAGAATTTTCACAAGGAATATCATGAAAATAATATTTTGTTTATATACAGGTCTCCATATCTATCATGACGTAATCAGCCATCTCTGCAGGTAAAGTACTATTCTATTGTTAATGTCCTGTGACGTCACGACTCAAAGGCACGGATAGGTCATGGGAGAATTGCCCCGAACAATAAGGCATTAATAATTAATCTTATCAAATAATAATATAATAATAAATATTTATGTCTAATTATTTATTAAAAAAATAATACATACCTCCGTTAACATCAATAATTTAAAAACACATAGTATAATTTTTATTCGTACTGTAAGTTGTAACCTCACTTTTTCTACTTGACAGTGATTTTGACAGTTCAATTAGAGCGAAGCTAGTTCAGCAAGGAGTATAGATGACAATGCGACGAACTCATATTTAACGAAAGCGGCATAAATGAGCGTTTGCAAAGCAAATATCTTTTATTAAATGATAATCAAAACTGAAAATGCTCTTGTCACATTGTGGCTGGTGTATAAACGACTCTATAGTTGAAGTTTTACTAACGACTAACTTCAAGGTGTGAATTTAGTTGCAACTTCATGGTGTCGGTAAATTTCGTGACGCGATGCGCGTGCATCCTAAAAATTCACTGTCATCATTTTTCCACAACGCGCCAAAAGAAGTATAACTTCAAAAAGAAAGAAAATACAATTGAAAATACGTAACATATCATATACAATAAAAATCATTTCCCATAAAGTACTATCTACATTTGACAAACAGTTTTAAGGAAGTTGTTATTTAATGTAATTAAGACGCTAATGACCTAAGTTGTCGACGCGTCTATAATCTACAATAAATAAATAAAATAAACATAAAAAAATCTAAATGTACTTGAGCGGAGCCACGGGTGACCACTAGTGTTAAATAAAATCATCCTTATTCCATCAACGTCAATACACGTTAATGTCATATAATATTTTCTCTGTCCCTTTTCTCTATTACTCCATTAGTTGAAAAGGAATCTAATCCGTATCGTATTTTATATCAGGGAATCAAAGATCAGCAGCCTCCTACTGTGACACACATCCGCCCGGCTTCCGTCGTCGGAGTTCGGACATACAGAGCCACTCTTGATCTACTGAATGGCTCTCTGATGTCCACGTATATCAAGAGATTGTATACGGCTTGATTCTTCTATTTGTCATTTCTGACTATTCTCCTTATGGTTATGCAATAGTTATATAATAATGGCTTCCAAATACCGGTTATATACGAGGAAACCTAGCGATTAGATAAATGAACGAATTATTGTAAATTGTAGACGGTCGATAATTGAGGTCATAAAGGTTTATACGCGATTAGATTTCGTGAATCACTGCATACAGCGCGCTAAATGCACCCCTGGGGCTTCTGTATCCTAGGACCTAAGGGTAAAAAAACGGAAAACAAATTTTTATTTGATAAAATATTATATGAAGTATAATAATAATGTAAAGAATAACTTTTATTATGTTAAAATAAAAAAAATAGTTTTTAAATATTTTTAGAAAAGGGCAATTCACAACTGTGTTCTTTACAGTAAGTTTTTTTTTGTTATTAAGAAACAGCCATAAGTTCTAAACCAAAAGAGATACAGAACTTACTATGTGTGATATTTCAATGGAATCAGTGTCTTTTTTAACGGACTTTAAAAAAAATAGATTCTTTTTTTATTTAATCGGATATGCCTTGGGGATGGTCTTTATATAAATTTTACTTAAATCGCTTCAGTAGTTCGACTGATAATAATAAAATGTCAGTAATGAACTGTAACGTCGTTAAGGTAAATGTCAAATATCAAGACAGAAGTGAGTTAATAACGTGCAAACTACGTATTGTAAAGCCACTATAAAGTAAAAAATAAAAAACTTAAAAAAATAGAACCTCCTTCAAAAAAAAAGAGGAAAATAATAACATTTTGAGGTTGGCGCCAATTTAATAAAATGACAGTAGATATTATATAAAAAGTTTTAGCAATTAAATTGGCGTCGACCTCAAAATTTTATTATTTTCTTCTTTTTTAGTGGCTTTTTGAAGGAAGTTCTATTTTTTTTAAAAGTTTTTTATTTTTTTTCTACAAGCATATAACGAATTTGACCATTGCAAATTCGGGTATTTTCAATTTACACTTCCTTTATTTATTTATTTTATTACGAAATTATCCCACATAAGCGGTTTCTAACAAAAAAAGTTAATGTTAATGTACAAAAAAAAATAGGTAAGTCCAGTAGAGTTAATTTTAATTCCCCGACTTCTTCTGTAAGACGTTTATAAATGCATATTATCGCGTGATATTTTTCACAGTTTTTATCTTTTCTCACCGCAGCAGATCAAACATCGTCGTTTGAGAAAAGAACGCATAGTGATACACCCTGTATATTGTATAAGTATACTTAATATCGATATTTTCTTATAGGTTATATCTGTGTAGATAGAATAAAGGGAAAAAAGGATACTAAAAAAACCGGACATAATCCTCCCGTTAAGTTGAAATCCTGTCGTTGTGCCGATGATTTTACCCATGATGCAATACACACAGAATACAGAAGAACCTGCAAGAGTCTAAGGATCAAACCATGAGGAACCCGAAGATGCACGATTGCTCACACAGTGTCTTGGAATAATTCACCGGATCTTCAGCCCCGCGTACGTTTTTTGGAGAACTCCCCCCTGCACCAGTACCCCCTCGGGGGAAACTCTATCTTTAGAAACGGCCTCCCGCGAGGGTTCGTCTATAAAATTAAAACCAAAAATGCGCATCCCGCTAAGTTTGATTGTACGATAAAAAATAAATAAATGGAGACTATATAAAAAAATAGAAAAAAATATATAGATAAATATCAACTGGATTATGGAATATGTAAAAAAAAAAAACAAAAAAAATATTAGTAAAAAAAAAACTTTTTAGAGACAAGCTTTCATTGAAATGTACTAAAAAGGAAAAGATAATATTTAATAATTTTGGTTCAAAATTATTATAAAAGCGGGGGTTGTAATCTCTATGATAGTTTATTAGTCGCAACCCCCGTTTTAATAATAATTATGAACCAAAATTATTAAATATTATTTTTTTTCCTTTTTAGTAGGTACATTTCAATAAAAGCTTGTCTCTAAAA
Source organism: Mongoloraphidia duomilia (assembly GCA_039654895.1). Classification (NCBI taxonomy): domain Eukaryota; kingdom Metazoa; phylum Arthropoda; class Insecta; order Raphidioptera; family Raphidiidae; genus Mongoloraphidia; species Mongoloraphidia duomilia. The sequence goes on from CM077521.1 coordinate 9,101,283, forward strand.
AGTTTTTTTTTACTAATATTTTATTTTGTTCATTTTATTTTTGTTCACTTTACCCCCCTTTGACACCCGTAGGGGTTGAATTTCAAGAAATCCTTTCTTAGTGAATGCTTACGTCAGAAAAGGAACCAGCTGTCCAAATTTCAAGTTTCTAGATTCAACGATTTGACCTGGGCGTTGACTAGTCAAAAAACCCTACATCCTCCTTCGAGGTTGAATTTATTTCTAAAAACGATTTATTCATGTATTGTCATCGGGAATACATATGTGTACAAAATTTCAAATCAATCGGATATGTGGAAGTCGTTCAAAATTGACATGCAAGTTTTGACCTAAATAAACAAACACACAAACTCACAAACTAACATACATTACAAGTTAAATAAAATCTTATAAAAACATTTAGGTATGGTTCCAACCGGCCTCGAACCAGCGTCCTTCGGGGTACGAAGCAGACGTGGTACCAGTTTTGCCATTGAAGCTGTTTGATACGTAGTTGTTATTATTGTATAACAAGTAGGCAGTATATTTTAACCTGTAAACTGTACCTACTGTTATGCAAAAAGTACTTCGGGTTTGTTCGGGACTCCTCATGGTTTGATCCCTAGATACTTCTGAAGAACGTCGGTTAATGTGACGGCGGTTTGAGAGCGGTTGGGCGGGCGGCAGAGCGGGTGACACGATGCGCACAAAGGAATCAGGAAGTCACAGCTGTAATCTAGTTTAATACTGTTATTAATGCCCAGCCATTATCGAGTATAAAAATAACGCCTTATTACAGTACTGCAATTCGGCTAGCAGTTCGGTCTAACGTAGAATGTCGATTGCTTCGTTGACGAAAAAAAAACTTTGTAGTTCAGAAGGTTGTTTTTATCTATACTAATATTTTAAAGACAAAAAGTTTGTATTTTTGCTTGTCGAGGGTAAACTATAGAACCGATTTAAAAAATTCTTTCACTATTTACAATAAAGTTATATTCTATTCTATATTATTCTACTTCTTCCCGAGTAACATTTAGACTATACAGGGTGTCCAAGACTTGCGTTGTCGGCCGATATATTGATTTTGGGTGAAGATAGAAAAGAAGTTCAAATACAAAAGCTGTATAAATTTTAATGGTATATAACCTAAAAATATTTTCAATTATATAGCCTGTCCCATTTAAGCGTGGCAGATCAAAGTTATGTTTTTCTTAACCTAGCACCATGTTTTTATTTGTTTTTTCAATTCTGCACCTAAATTTGAATAGAAATTGTAAGGGAAGCCATGCTCGAAATTTTTAGTTATTCAAGTTTTTTAGAAATTTTTGACACGTGCAGACCTTTACCTAAAATTCGACATAGCCAAAACAGAAACCTTTTTTTTGTATTTAAACTTTTTTCTATCTTCACCCAAAATCAATATATCGGCCGACAACGCAAGTCTTGGACACCCTGTATATTAATACGCTAAGACAAAAGGGGGATGAGCAGTAAACGAATGTGTAAAGCAAGTCGGGGATCGTGCACGCGATTTTTAAGATAAATTGTTGTACGCTGAATAAATTATAAGAAGAACAAAAAAGTGATATATGTAACAAATTTGATTACTTCGGTGAACCAAAATCTACCTGAACGAAGTCGAATCTAAAAGCAAGTTGGTTTCTAAGATTCAAGAAGAAGTGCGAATATTAAACTCGCGCCACGAGGGTTCCGTACCGTTACAACAATTTAATTAGTGTAAACTGTGTCTATCTTAAAAAGCACAGTGTATAAAGAACCTCACGGTTGACAGTTATAAATAATATAGTTTATAATCATCGCGTACGGATGACTCCACCTTGACAGACTGTTATATTATGGTTTGATTCCAATAGAAATAATATAGTTTCGTGTAAGATGACGCTATTTACACTTGTCAGTATAAAAAACATTAGTTTATTAAAATTAATTAATTATTTAATTCTAATTATTATTTGCCTGCAGGATTCATGTCATAACAATACAAAATCTGAGAAAATTTCAACTAGCTACTTCTTACCGCTTGTAAGATAGAGCCATGTGATATATGGACGGACGGACAGCCAGGACCGGATTTGGGCCACCGTGAAAAATGTCGCCCCACACTGAAGTTTTTCTCACAATTTTGTAAATTAAACAGTGTTCATAATTTTACACACATTCTTAATAATGAGAAAAATATTTTATTTATTTTAATTTATTAATGTTTTCACGTTCCAAATGTTGCCGCCCCTGAAAATTTGCCGCCCTGGGCACTAGCCCCTAGTGCTCCTAGTGTAAATTCAGCGCTGCGGACAGCTGATATCCTAGGCAGAGTAATAGGGTTTCATATGGCGGTATGGAACCCTAAAAATGTCCTGATTCGGCAGAATATCGGTAATCTGGCAACCTTGCATTTATCATGATTATTTGACATAATCTGTAAACTAAAAGACAAAACTGTAGATGAGGAGGGTATGCGGCTATATAATTAATTTTGTATGATTACAAGTCTATGCTTCACACATAAATCATTCATCAAGGAGACGACTTGTAATGTTTGTGTACAATAAACAAACAACCCTTTTCAATTTCCTCTCTCCTCTTAAAACAAATTTTTAAAACTGAAAACATGCAAATCCATGCTTTAGCAATCACTAATCATTGCTACACGTCTGTAACCCGGTCAAACATCATTTATTAAATGAGCTATATATTATTATATATAGAGCTGTAGGTGCCTGAAAAGTAGGTGGATTACTTTCTGTATAACTGCGGTAGAGAAAAGAAATTCAAGGTAATGAAAGTCAGGCCATCTTTGAAATACAAATTTTTAGTGAATAAGTAAGTCAAGATCATTTTTCCTTTAAATACATATTTTTTTCTGTTTATAGGTTGTGTGCACGAAGCCTACTAGCGCCGCTAGCGGGCAATAGTGCACGATTGAACTCATTTTTAACCGACTTCAAAAAAAGAACGTGGTTCTCAATTCGGTTGTATTTTTTTTTATGTTTGTTACCTCATAACTCAGTCATTTATAAACCGATTTTGAAAATTTTTTTTTTATTTGAAAGGATATACTTTCAGATTGGTCCCATAGAAATTTCATCCAAATCGGTTCAGTAGTTCGGCTGATTTTAATAAAAGTGAGTAGCGGCGTGTGATTCTTTTAAGGTAAATGTCACTTTTTGACACTAAAAAGTAAAAAATAAAAAACTTTTTAACAAAAAAAAAACCTCCTTCAAAAAACCACTAAAAAGAGGAAAATAATTAAATTTTGAGGTCTGTGCCAATTTAATAAAATATGAAGTTGGTTAAAAAGAAGATATTAATCACTATGCTATACTTTTTAACCGACTTCATATTTTATTAAATTGGCACAGACCTCAACATTTCATTATTTTCCTCTTTTTAGTGGTTTTTTCAGTGGTTTTTAGTGTATTTGCCATATGGCACATACACTATTGGCGTCGGTCGGATGGCGGGACCTAGGGGTCGGACCAAAATTTCTCGACGTTTCATAGCCTCCTGAACACTTTGGCACCATTTTTGGAAATGTTTATATATATATGTATATATATATGTATATATATATATATTTATATATATATGTGTTAGCACGATAACTCTCGAAAGACTCAATCGATTCTAACGAAATTTGGTACACACGTTGGAATCCATCACCGCACGGAACCTATTTAAAATGGGCTCAATCGAACCATTTTAAGGGTGGGTTTTAGGGGTTGAAAAATGTTTTTGGGCCCAAAAATACCGAAAAAATTCTCAGAATTGTTTCAAAATTGAAATTTAACTTTTTAGTAAAGATCAAAATGTGCTGCTAAAATTTTAATTAAATCGGCCCGACAGGACCGGACTTACAAATTTTATGAAAACACTGGTTTGCGGATAGTGATTTACTTACTGAAGGGTGTATTTAATTTGGTACAGAGGTTGCATTGATAATAATATTGAAATGAAGAAAAAAAATATTATTTTAAGGGATGTATTAAGGGGTTAAATTTTTTATTTTCTCCAAAAACAAACTAAGTTTACGTATTAAAGCCACAAAGCCTGTATTAGCAAATACACTATATTGTCGGCAGAGTTTTGGCACTGCGACCCGAGTTTTTTTTTGTTATTATTGTTGTTTTAAACCGCGAAATTTTTTAATATTTTTTAATACCATTTAATTTAGCTGCGTGCTTATAGTATAAATAGCATAGCATAAAAGGTACATGAAAATTATTTATTTTCAGTTTTTTTCTTCTTCAATTTTGACGTATAATAAAATATTACTGATTAATTTATATCAGATATATGGAGGTGTACCTACATCTATATCTATGATTTATATTGACTGGCGATAGCATAACCTTAAACCATGGCGCCTGTAATCTTGCGGACCGGGTTTAAAAGTGTCATCAGATTTGTAGTAATAATTTCCAAATAAGTTAGAAGTAAAATCATGGTTTTACTTACTTGACTTTTTAAACAACAATGCTCACTGACAATTACGGAAAATTAGAGTTCCAAGTTTACAATCGAACTCAGAACGAGCGCTCGCATCGATATTATTATAACTTCGCCCCCTTGCACGTAGTAGAATAATTACGTTTTTTATTTTATACGTTTTTTAGTCCAAACATTATGTATAGGGGAAATAACAATGAAACCTCAAAGTATTTTGTGTAAAGCTAAATTTTTGTATTGTGATCTTAATGACCGCAGAGAACAATACATTAAAATTCCCGAAAATTCGGCGTCCTCGATTTCCAGGCTTCAGTTTTGGGTTTTTTGACAAAATTTTACCAAAATTCAGAAATCAAATATTTATCTCTCTGAATTAGTTCAAATATTATATAGAGTGTGGGAAAAAACATATTGAAAGTTCTAGGGTCTCATATATGCCCCTTTCAATTCCTGTTTGGCGAAAAACCACTCCAAAAACGAACTTATGACTGCGTTTACGCGTTTGGTCTCCGAACGGTTAATCGAATGATACAAGTGAACGTCGGTAAAAATATTTGTCAATGAATTTAAAATAAAAAATGTTTCATTCATAATTCTGTTTATCCTTAAGGCTACAACAGAGGCTCAAAGTCAAGGAAAAAATTCGTATTTTTCGCTCCATTGTTTGGAGTATTTTATAAACGGCTGTTTTGACGAAAAAAGTTTCGTGATGCGTAGGTATCTATTAATTGTGTGTGTGTGTTTTAAAGACCACCAACAGCTAAGGTTATTTGGGCCTAGCACCAATTCATATTTTCAATTCATTATTTTTTTTTAATAATAAATTGAAAATATAATTGACACTTCTACCAGCTCTGATCGGGCTAGAACACGGGAACTGGGGACTTGTAATAGAGGAACCATAGCAACGCCATGTAAACAACAGCATTGCTACACGCTCAGCTATTCTTAAGCATTGTATCTATTAATGTTAATGTCTTTTAATACGTATGGATTTAAGTCATGTCCTTATTTCTTCTTTCGTCGCTGGTATAGGATGGACTGATATGTCAAAACAAAGGGTAAAGTGTTAAAGCAATGTAGAAAAGCCAACGAAGGTGATTTTACTAATTAGCTGTGTTTCCACTATTTATTTTAAAATATAGAATTTGAAATACTATTTTAATATTCAATATACATATTTGATAAAAACCTTGTCTTAACCGATGTATGTTTTTTGTAAAAAGGTCTCTATAGTTTAGATTTGGGTATCGTTTGATAGTGTCAGTTTCACCAAAATCGACCCAGCCGTTTTTTTAGTCAGGTTACTAGAAACAAATAAAAAATTTGAAAATGTGTTCTTCCGTCTTAGAACCAAACAAAATTCTCGAAAAACTTGCAAGAAAACGAAATTAATGTTGTCGACGAAATCTTGTTGCAATTTTATAAATTACAAACTACCTAGTAACAAACAGACAAACACACTTTCGTATTAAGGTTTGTCTGTTTGTTACCTATTACCGGATTAACTACTGAACCAATTTCGACGAAAATTGGCAAAGAGATTCCTTGAAGCCCTACAAAGGACATAGGCTACTTTTTGTCCCGGAAAACTGTTCCCGAGGGAGAGCATTCAAGCCATGCATCCACACTACTGTGCAATGTACAATATACCTATGGTGTTGAATGAATTATGGATTATAGAGGTCATTAGCGCCTATGGTGTTGAGAAGACATCACGTGGCCATGCATTGATGATGCGTTCTACGTTTTATGAGTACCATGGAAAATGTTTTCTTTTCTGTTAGAAGAAAATAAGGACTGATGGATTAAGGCAATTAGCTTCTGCAGGTACATAGGGAAATATAATTTTTAAACATGTTTTTTGAGAAGTATGAATATTAAGAAGTAATATAATATCATCGTGCAAGGACACCTTTAGAATATAAACGTAGATTTCTGAAGTAGGTAGAGGAAAGCCAGGCAGTATTTCAGTTCAGAAAATAATACATATTATACAAGGCCTGCATACCATGTTATATCAGTGGATACGTCAATGACGCGTATGACTAATGATAGCTGACTGTATAATTTATGTACTTACTGAACTGATCATATCGAGATTGCATGCGATAACAAAACATTATTGACTCCTATTTATGTTTAGACACTAATGACCTCAGTTATCGAACGTCTATAATCTACAATCTTGACCTAATTTATAAAGTCAGGCAACTTACCTAAATTTTAATTGGAAGTTTTGGTAAAATGCCGTCAAATTTGAATTAAGGAATAAAGTTTATTCTTTTGGCAAGCTTGCCATGCCGGCAGTGGTCTGTGGTATTTACATTTTTCTTATAGGTTGTGTGCACGAAGCCTACTAGCGCCGCTAGCGGGCAATAGTGTACGATTGACCTCATTTTTATTGTTGTCTAATGCCTTATACCGGGAAATTTTTTTAATAAACGAATACCATGTTATCTAGCTGTGTGCAAATAGTATAAATAGCATAGCATAAAAGGGTACGTCAAAATTATTTATTTAAAGTTTTCTTCTTCTTCAATTTTGACGTATAATAAAAAATAACTGACTAATTTATATCAAACATGGAGGTACATGTCAGCTAAAGCTAATAAATATTGAGATATTTAGAAATTAAATAACGGCCAAAATGAACGAAATTATATAAATTGTGGCATAACAGATAGCCATGATTTTACGCACCGGCCTTCTTGGCTTGAATTCAATTCATAAAAGAACAGAATTGACAAATTAAATTTGCTATTTAATTTGTAAATATCTTAATATTTATTAACTTTAGCTCATATGTACCTTAATAATTTACTGTTCACTATTAAATACTGTATCGTATTCTGGAATAAAAATGCACTGTTACAATTAAAAAATCGAAGCTGACCTTCGCCTGACCTTCACAGCACCACCTATGTTAAATCTGATATCACAGTCTTCTGTTCTCTTGACACTCTATAACTTTTATATAAAACATTTTTTTATGGTTTGTACCGTTTACGAGATATTTCACTGCATTGTTTAAGATGGGCCACCCTGTATAGGGCAAGGTCTGTTATACACATCGCCGGCGTCCGTTCAGCCAAAAATATTATTGCTGTAACTGAAAGTGTGACTGAAGACCCGGAATTGTCGATTCGTCTGCGTTCGCAGTTTTTGTGAGCTATAGACGCTTGATAACCGATTATTTTTAGCATTCATCCGGTAATATTAAGATATTTTATAATAATAAAATTAAGAAAAATCGCAGGATAGTGGACAAAATATTTGATTTGTTTTTTAATCCACTATTCTGCGATTTTTCTTAATTTTATTATAATCACGATGGACACGATTTCTAATATATATTTTATAATTTTTGAATATACAAAATCAATACCTCTCAATTGTATGTTTTCTTATAATAAATAATAATAACTAATTTGCATAAACGGGATTGAAAATTTATAATTTAACATAAATTTATTAGAAATCGCAGACATTCAGTGTAGGTATATTGTTCACAAAGCACAAGTGATGTAACACTGTGGTATGCTTTTAAGGAATTCTATTTCAGTCTTTGTTGGTATCTCATAAACAGAATACGTTGTCTTTCAACTGGGTATCTAAAACAATATTATGAAACATGTATAAGGGCTTGACAATAACCGAGCGTGTAGCAATGCTGTTGTTTACATGGCGTTGCTATGGTTCCTCTATTACAAGTCCCCAGTTCTCGGGTTCTAGCCCGAGAGCTGGTAAAAGTGTCAATTGGAGTTTCAATTTATTATTAAAAAAAATAAAAAACTTTTTAACAAAAAAAAAACCTCCAAAAACCACTAAAAAGAGGAAAATAATGAAATTTTGAGGTCTGTGCCAATTTAATAAAATATGAAGTCTGTTAAAAAGTATAGTAAGTATAGTGATTAATATCTTCTTTTTAACCAACTTCATATTTTATTAAATTGGCACAGACCTCAAAATTTCATTATTTTCCTCTTTTTAGTGGTTTTTTAAAGGAGGTTTTTTTTTTGTTAAAAAGTTTTTTATTTTTTACTTTTTAGTGTCAAAATGTGACATTTACCTTAAAAGAATCACACGCCGTTACTCACTTTTATTAAACCGACTTTCTTACGCTGTCTGATAATATGTCAAAAAGTGACCTTTACCTTAAAGAATCACACGCCGTTACTTATTTTTATTAATATCAGCCGAACTACTGAACCGATTTTGATGAAATTTCTATGGGACCAATCTGAAAGTATATCCTTTCAAATAAAAAAAAAATTCAAAATCGGTTTATAAATGACTGAGTTATGAGGTAACAAACATAAAAAAAAAATACAACCGAATTGAGAACCACCTCCTTTTTTGAAGTCGGTTAAAAAGTCAGCTGTTCTTTCATTTAGAAGTGATAATTATTATATGTTTATGATGGTGGAATTTCTCATTCATAAATCACAATTGTAGATATTGCCTCTCGACCCTCGCTGCGGACAAAATAAGTATATAATGTGTAAAAGTTGAAATAAAATTAAAAACATTGAAAACACCTTTATAATATTGTAGCAAACCCCAAGAGTTACGCCACTGCCTCCAATAGAAACCACGAGAATGAAAGGTCACAGTAGTAAAGCGTTGAATGGCAGCGAAGATTCTAGACAACGCTAGAGAATACGAGAACATACTAGGCTGGACCGCGTAGCGTATATATATATGTATATATGTATATATATATGTATATATATATATATATATAAACAAGCCGGTACGAGTGAAGCGGTCAACGGTGTCACGCAATCGAGTCAGTGAATGGTGAGTCTGCCATCAGTCAGTACAGTGAAATAAATATTGATCAGTCAACGGGAATCAGTGTAGATTGTACTGTGACAGTGTTGAACAGCGAAATAAATCTGACATAAATACAGTGAAATAAATAATTACAAATAAATAATCCTTGTATATATAGTTAATTGTTAAGTGTTATTTAAGTGGCTCGTTTAGTTCAATAATTACCGTTTAAGTTTTTTTTATTGTTAGAATTGACTTTTCGTTGTTGCATTTATTGTATTTTTAATTATTGTAAAGAAATATTTATTCCGTCAACTCAAAAAACAGTTTTGTAACAATATGCATGAACGTTTAAGTACCACTGCTAACGAAGTGCTTTGTGATCTAAAATATTTGCATACACTTAAATATCAAATAGTAGATGGAAGTAAGAAGAGCATGTCCGGAACTAGCAAAGGGTTATGGGTTCTAAACCTGTTGTAGATAGTCTGAAGATGCAACAGTACCGTGAAGGTGAAAAGGAGGATGTAACGAATGCATGTTTGTGTGTAAAACGAGCATTGACACTCAAGACATACTCCTTACAAATACTGCATGTTGAGTATGTACTGGGATGGTGTGATACTGAGTTGCAGATTATGCACATAACGATACGTCTATTACAATACTGGTATAATTATTAGAAACTTAAAATCTCGAAAGTTTAGCGTTTTAAAAGTCTGTTCAAAAATTCTGAAGAAAACGTATTTGTTCCAAGTCTTTATGGTTTCCGGGCTTGTAGGCCGTGGTCTGGTGGTATTTCTACCTGACGTTTCGTCTACAACTGCGGTAGACATTCTCAAAGGCGATGTGGCAGCGGTCGAAGTGTCCTCCTTGGCGGCTCACAGGTCAGTGTGTTAGTGACTGGTGTCCTCCCTTCTTTTATGCTTAGTACCAGTGTGTTCTCTGTTCGGTCGTAGTCCGTCTCTCTGTAATTGGTCAACTGCGCAGTGTGTAGACGAAACGTCAGGTAGAAATACCACCGGACCACGGCCTACAAGCCCGGAAACCATGAAGACTTGGAACAATGCCAGCCGTGAAAGCTTGCACACCTGAATAAAACGTATTTGGCTTCGAAACGTTGACTAGCAAATATTTTTTTAAGAAGTCATCATTAAAAGTCAGTGGGGTATCAACTTTGTTTGTTCCGTTTACTTGTAGCTAATATTTCACGAGTTTCTGACAAATTGAACAAAATAATTCTCTAAAATTGGAGCCAAAACCAACATCAACCCGATCGACAAGGTGCAGTAGCCGGAAGGGATTACTAGAGTTCAACACTACCCCCCGAAATTTAGAGTTAGAGTAAACACGCCGTCTACTCACTACATTTTTAAAAATTAATGATGGTACCCGGCAAACGGTGTAGTGACAATAGTCGAACGTACACCCCTCCCCAAGTTTTTTTCTGTTTACGGCCTTGGAGATCGAAGTTGAGGTAAGGGCTAGTCATTGTATAAAATGGAAATTGTAAACAATTTTAATTTATTTGTAGTTCACAAGTGCGTTTTAAGTTATTTGTAGTTCATAAGTACGTTAATAGATGACACTAAAACTAATTGAAAAGGTATTTATAGTATGTTGGTAATAAGTTATTTGTAGTTCATAGGTGCGCTTATAGATGACACTAAAACATATATATATATATTTTAAAATTCAGAAGTTTTCATTTCTGTCGTGTGGTCGTAAGCACACACCCACCTTTTTTTCGTCTATAACGAATTTTCGAGACGAGAATGTATTCTATGGCCCGCGCCTTTCATACGTTCTGCGTTATAACAGCTGATATCTGTAAAAAGTGTTCAGGATATAGATAGGAGCGCGGCGCGGCGCCGGCCGCCTGCATGTTCGTATTTTGCGTACCTAAACACAGAAAGCGAGAGAGAGCTGAATTTCATATACGTCAATCATGCATCAGATTTCTCGTTTATTTTCCAATTAGATGGTCGCCGGTTCAGTACCTACCGGTTACAAGCGCTCGCGTTAAACAAAAACACATCGGAGCATGTTGTCTGAAGTTTGTATATGTGTCTGTTGTAATTTAATTCATTCCAGAAACAAATGATACACGCGCGTTGGCGGCATTGCGATTGGTAGATTCTTTTTAATCGGTACGATTCTCGTCTGTTCTTTGTTAAAAATTCATTCAGTTTTATAACATGAATTCTTCCCCACTGTTTGTGATTGAAATATGTTTTTTTAATGCATTTATCGTTTCGATAACGTAACGAATTTGTATAATAATTACAATGAAATAATTTGCGCAACAGTTCGTGTGCAGTTTGGTGCAAATGTAATTAAATTTGATTTGTTCTGTTTTATTAATGATTGAACTGAAAATGAACAATACGGAATACGTTTTTGTTCAATTTAAAATGAAACGACAGCTTCTTGATTAGAACTGCCTGTCAAGAATCTGAAATCGTGATCGAGTAGGCGTGGCTGTGTTATGTTTCAAATAAATATAAAAACTCTTCTTCAACATTCTTTCGTTTTATTTTTAATTTTGTAGTATGTTAATAATATAACAATCTTTAAGGCGTTTTGTTAATTTTATACACATTTGTAATAAAAAAAATTCGACTGATGATCAGTCCTATACTTCCCACCTAGTAAATATTTGCAAAAAATAAACACTTTTTTTTTTATTCTTTGACTAGGCCTAAATAACCTTAACTGTTGGTGGTCTTTAAAACACAATTTAATTTTTATTCTTTGAAAAAAGCATGGCCCTCTTTTTTGTTTGGTGATCTACTGATGGCTAACTTAATAGGTGCGTTTGGTATCAAGGTGTAGTGTAAAAGTGTAAGCACTTTTGACACTATTACGTTTGTTATACAAAAGTGTAAAATAACTGATCTGTTTGTTATTTCAGTGTGGGACTAAAAGTGTAACAACTATTAGTCCTGACTTTTGAGCAGGTGCACGTAGTGTAGTGTAGGTCACGTGATATATGTCTGAATTGACAATCGCTTTGACAGATTTGATACTTTTTTCGTACTCAATTTTTTATATTTTTTGTCTCTTAAAAATGAATGAGCTTCAAAATGTAATGGTACAAGATAAATATGGCAGTGAGTTTAACATTTTTACGACCAAAAAAAACTGTAAAAACTAGAAATAATGAACTCAGCCAATCTGTCATTAATTTATTTTGTAATGCGCATGTACAATCTACTCAGAATGTACACTAGCCCGTTTGTTACAAGTGTACATTTAGTTTACACTTTTGGTGAACTTTTTACACTTTTCAGTGAAAAATTATCTACACTACACCTTGATACCAAACGCACCTAATATAGCAAAAATCATGGTTACCTTGATTTACGTACAATTTTTATTTTTTTTAGTAAAATATTTTTTTTCTCGAAAACTATACATTTTAGAGAAAAAAAATATTTACATTTTTTTCATATTATAACATCTAGAATTCATTTATATTTTTTTTTACCTATGTTAATACGTGACATTGAGGACGTTTTTTTGAATATCTCAGGATCCACTGAACCGATTTGACTCAAAATCTAATCAGATCTAAGTTAAAGGCTGATAAACACAATAGAACAATCGGCATGCCCGCATGTTGTTCCGTTCTTAAGATATCGAAGGCGAAAAATTGACCACACACATATACACACACACACACACACACCACACATACAGACATCAGTCAGAAAATGATCTTAAACGATTGCTAGGGTCTCAAAACGAGAAAATCTGTTAAAATCTCGAAATATTTTTTTCGGACTAAATCCATTACTTCCCTACCATAGTAGAGGTGGGAAGTAAAAATATGTACCTTAAATAATTTACTGTTTACTATTAAATACTGTATCGTATTCTGGAATCAAAATGCACTGTTACAATTAAAAAATCGAAGCAGACCTTCGCCTGACCTTCACAGCACCACCTACGTTAAATCTGATATCACAGTCTTCTGTTCCCCTTGACACTCTATAACTTTTGTAGAAAACATTTTTTTATTGTTTGTATCGTTTACTAGATATTTCACTGCATTGTTTAAGATGTGCCACCCTGTATACTGTTTCATATTAAAAATCATTGCCACAAATACAATGGTGTTTATTTCATTTCAATACGTTACGTATTTACGGAGATACAAATTTTCAAATTTTAATATCTGCTTACGTCACAACACCCGCAAGACGGGTTTTTTAATCTTTATATCCAGGTCGCCTAAGACCGATCGCATTGCATTGCTATCAATATGGGACATGTGTTATGTATATGGGTTGTAATAAATAGGCCGTGATATTCGGGGCATGTGACGTCAGCTGCTCGAAAAGCAAAATAAAGGTGTAATCTATTTAACCAACTTCAAAAATGTATTGTGAAGCCGTTTTAAGTGCTAGACATTAAAATTCAACGGCATTATTTAAGTTAGACGGAACTCTTTCTATAATGACAATAAAAAAGTCGTTTGCTCATTATGCTGGGTTCCTGATACGAATTTTAGCAGTAAATCTAAATTTAAAATATTTATTAGTTTCCGGTACTATACTTTTACCCTTTTACCTTAAATCTAGTTTTAAGTTAAAAGTCGTACCAGAAAATCAGCATAAACCTAGTTTTATTGAATTTTATTTTATTTTCGAAATGTTTCATCAATAAGGACTTTATAAAATCGAGTAAAATAATAAACAGTTTAAAGTGATATGTGATCATCTGTCAATCACTCATAGTGGGGAATGTTTATGTAGGTACATATCTCGCCCCAGGAGTTATAAATCACAGTGTTTTTTTGCAATCTGTTCACCCGCTGGCTCTCATCAATTTATTTTTATCGCGTGCTGTCCATATGCAATTCAAAATCGAAATATTGTCAACAGTATCAATAATAGATGTTTAATTAAATGGAGAGATGATGTTGGTGATGATGATGATGATGAACGCCAGTTATGATGAGTACTCTACCTATATATATGACGACGTTAATACCCAATTTAAATTTCCAATCACCGTGGAACATAATATCGGTGGATATGGGCGATGACGCCGTTCCCATCACATATTGGTTGTTTAATAAACAAGCATGTAACAACAATAAATTATCCTGTTAGTGAGAGTTTATTTAGTACTGATTGCCCCACGTTACCTGTGGCGATAGACATAATAATATGATACAGGAGTAATGGGATACTGCCAATGATACGTGCGATCGGTAGATAACCGTTGCACATTTATATTACAGTATGTGACATTAAGTTGTGATCGGAAATCATACGTTGCAATATCAAAGGAGGCAATATCAAAGGAGGCACTAATAGATCGAGAGCAAGTGACAATTTTTTGGTGTTATTTATTCAAGGTCTTATTTTTGTGAAGATGTTGAGGCAGGCATATTAAAGTGCCCTGAGTAAGGAATTTTGCTAGATAGCGGTATGATGGGAGAAATGCAGACCGCCCCCAAGATGTAACAAAAAAAAATGGTCACAATTATTATTGCTTCAAGGCTCATATTCTTTGTGTAGCTTGTCTGTGACCCAATAATGCCATTGTAATATTTGCAGATCGATTGGTAAGTATTAAATGGTTGGCAGATCACCCTAAACGTATCATGTACCCGACGAATTTTATGTTATTAGTTCAAGGTTCAAATTTTAATATGTTGTTACGGCGACAGTTTTAAGTATATAGTTCAATTTGCAGAACAAAATGTCGGTATTAACCTCCTCTCTTAGAGGGAAACTTGTTCGCCTAGGTGTTTATATCGTTCTGCAAGGGGGTACCTAAAGACCAACATTTTGTTCTGCAAATTGAAATATATGCTTAAAACAGTCGCCGTAACAACATATTAAAATTTGAACCTTGAACTAATATTATAAATTTCATCGGGTACATGACACGTTTAGGGTGAGTTGCCATCCCTTTAATACTGATCAATCGATCTGCAAATAAAATATTATAACGGCATTATTGGGTCACCGACAAGCTATACAAACAATTTCAGCCTTGAAGCAATAATAATTGTGACCATTTTTTTTGTTACATCTTGGGGGCGGTTTGCATCCCTCCCATCATACCGCTATCTAGCAAAATCCCTTACTTAATATGCCTCCCTTAACATCTTCACAAAAATAAGGCCGTGAATAAATAACACCAAAAAATTGTCACTAGCTCTCGATCTATAATAACTACATATTTAATGGACCCCAATATAACTTCTAAAAGTTCAGTACGGGAACTTTTCTTTCTGTAGGTTCGATTCCATTTCACGACTGAAGTATTTAGTAATTATTCGGGAAAATCTGCTACTCGCCCACTCTTACGTAAATATAAATCTCTTTTCCTTACAAAGAAAATAATATTTAATTAATATTTAGATATATTATAATTAATTAAAATATTTTGTTTGAAAATATACGAACACCTCTTTCCTTCCACCTTGTTGAACAACGACTCCACTCCATGCTGCAGTGAACGGCATGCTTTCCTATAATACCAATGATTAACAATAATAACCTCCGGCAACAATTTAAGCCACACACCTGTCAGGTTAATTAGCGTATAATAATTAACAGGTAAACTACCCTTCACTTCGACCCCTTTAAACTGTTATTATTTACATGCCTACAACATCCGCTACTCAATTATTATTTATCTGCGTTCCAGAATGATTAATATCTAATTATGATGATGTTGTTTCAACAATCAAAACTGGCTTTTTAGATTTTGTCTTCTATTACTTCCTTCGACTAATTATTTTGTAATAGTCTTATTTTTATTATAGGTTCCTACTTGTTTTTAAAATCAAATGAAATTTTTTAAATTAAAAAATTTTCATCCATAAAATTAATAGGTACAATAAAAGGATGTGCCGTCAGTTGATCCCAAAAAATTGTCTATAAACTAACAGAGCCTGATAAGTAATAAAGTTATTAAATTTTATTAATTTAATGAAATAATTTAATCGAGGGAAATTTGTTTGAATTAAATTTGTAGACATTATGATATATTTGTAATTACATTGATATTCGAATTCTAACGAATGTAATAGTAAATATAATGTGTTTATGAGTTAATAATCCTTTAAAGATTATGTAAAGATCAAGTTGAATAATTCACTTTTATTTATCATTTCCCGGGATACGTCGCAATTTTGTCAAAAATCGTATTTTTTAAATTTTGTTGAAAAATTACCTATTGTACATAGAAACTTCGAAACATCAGATGTGCAGTCAATTTGGTCTTTCGTGCTTTTCACATTATAACGAATTGTTAAATATGCCATTAAAGTTTATGAAAAGTCAGCGTGATAATTTGTTATTAATTCATAAAATACAATATTTGACAAAATTACGACGTATCCCGGGCAATGATAAATAAAAGTGAATTATTCAACTTGATCATTACATAATCTCTAAAGGATTATTAAATAATAAACACATTATACTATTACATCCGTTAGAATTCTAATAACAATGTATAATTACAAATATATCATAACGTCTACAAATTTAATTCAAACAAATTTCCCGACAAAGGGAATAATCGATTAAATTATTTCATTAAATTAATAAAATTTAATAACTTTATTACTTATCAGACGCTATTAGTTTATAGACAATTTTTTGGGATCAAATGTCGTGGGATCAATTGTCGTTGGGATCAAATGTCGTTGGTATCAATTGTCGTGGGATCAAATGTCGTGGTATCAAATTGCTGGGATCAAATGTCATGGAACCCAATAAAAGGTAATCATAATCTTCTTGGGGGATGCAAATACATACTTTGTATCATCCATCCCCCACTCTTGGATATACAATTGATGATAAGTGCACGTAGTTAATAAGTATATTGCATTACAAGGTAAGAAACTTGGCGTTTGCAACCAGTGTGAAGTTTGCTGCCCGAGGTACGAGGTTATGCAACCACACGTGTTGCAAACGCCAAGTAATTCATACCAAGTACCTAACTGCATGTTATTTTTCACAACAACTCTATTGACAATTCGATTTGAAGTACCTACAATTTGGGCGTGCAAGAAAGTCGCAAAAATATTAAATCTGTCAGATTTATGTGGGGTTATGTCTGTCATTTTGACGTTTATGAATATTATATGCGGATTCAATATCGCTCTATCTCCTTCTTAATTTGACGTTTGCAAAAATTATATGCGGATCCAATCGCTCTATCTCCTTCTTAACAACGTTAAAAAACAGAGAGAAGTGAAAATTTTCATCCCTAGGGATGAAAACGCTCAGTTTCAACCCGTTAAACAGGTACCGAAAATCGAATAGCAGCGTTGTGAAATTAAATTTTAACTTTAAGTAATTTTAAAGATGCAAAGCAAAATTGTGTATTTTCAAAGTTATAAAATAAATTTCAATAAAAATTTAATGTGAGGATGTTGTACCAAACCAAAGACAACTAGGGGTTACGGAAAATAAATAATAAAATCTTAAATATAGAGTTGGAAGTAAAATATGCAGAAGTACATGGACTATATTGCATAATTAAATGAATTGAGACCGTCAAATCAAATAAGAAGTAATCAAAATACGACAGTTGCTAGCAGAAAGTCAAGGCGATGTTCAGATGTTGCTTTTGCGGACTGCCAACTTTAAAGTCAGTTCTTTAGTTATGCAATGTGCACGGTAAGAATTATTACTGTGTTTTCGGCGACCGACGTAAAATTTTCAAGTGGAACTTCTTTAGGCGCGGTAGATAGGGGTGATTCTGATCGAATACGAATAAAGCGTGACGGAAATAGTGGTAGGATCCTACCACTATTTCCGTCACGCTTTATTAGTAAGGAGAAAGGAATAAAATTGGAGTGTTTGTACCTGTATTATTAGTGTTTCAAAATTTTTCCGTATCAAAATTTAAATTAATTTTTAAAGTAAAAAAAAATATTTTCACAAGACCTATTTGATGAACAAAAATATTACGATCCGCTCTATCAACTGACCCAGTCGAACGATGATGTTACACGCTCTATAGTACAGTATAGAAGTACGGTTAAAGTCAGAGCTGTAGCAAAATAAAATAGAGCACATCCGCTGGACGTAGTGTAGCGGCATATGCAAAATATTCATTTATTAAAATTAATTGATTATTTAGTTTTAATTATTATTTGCAAGGATTCATGCCACAACAATACATAATCTGTTAAAATTTCAACTAGCTAGAGCCTTGTGACAGACGAATGGACGGACAGACATCGTAGGCTTACTAATAGAGTTTAGGAAATGTTTAGTTTTTAGAGTTTCGTACCAGAAAGGAACCCTTTTGTTGTGTCAATGATGTCCGTCTGTGTCTGTCACTGGCCTCTAGCTTCTAAACGAAATGAGATATCGACTTGAAATTCACACATAATACGTAATCCAAAGACGGAGAGAATAACAAAAGATGAAAAAAACGTTTATTTAAGGGGGGGGGTGCCCATACATGCAAACGGGGGTTGAAAAAAAAATTTGTTTTGTACCTATTTTTGTGGGGTATCGTTGAAAAGGGCATTTTGAGTAGATTATGAATGTGTTTTTATTTTATTTATTTTATCAAAATTATGCAAGCGGGGGGCAAAAACAATTTTTTTTTTGTACTTAATCTTGTGGGGTATCGTTGAAAAGGGTCTCTTAAGTAGATTATGAATGTGTTTTATTTTAATTTTGTATCAAGATTGTAGGTTTGGCATTACTTACATTTTGCGGAACCCTACTCTTTGCGTGGCTCGACACGCACTATGCCGTTTATTATATTCCACAAATTCCATAAATAGAGAGGGCTGTATAGACTAGTGGTTAGCATGCTTGGCGCTGCAACCTCTAGACTGGACTGCCGTGGGTTCGAATCCCACCTGCGCTCATGGATGTTTTGTGATGTTATTTAGTTTTAAGTTAGTTGTTATTTAGTGTAGTGGAAAGACGCTAATGACCTTAGATTTCGACGCGTCTATAATCTACAATAAATAAATAAAATCCATAAATAGATTTTACATGGAACCGAGTACATTAAGTCATGAAATAAGAAAGGAGGGAATCACAAAAAGCAAGCGGCAATCAGAATACCACGCTAATTACAGTAAATAGTTTGCAGCATCTTTACTTTTTAGACAAATACATTTTAACTATCTACGGAATATCTATATATTTTATGGTAGGTATTTCTTACTATACGAACTAGTTTGGTTTGGTTGAAGTGTATTTAACAAAGTCAAGTGACTAGAAAATTCAGTCGAAGTTTCATCAAATGCTTGCTTGTTTACGTTGCTTACTATGTGGAATAAGAAATTTCTCTACAATTACATTTTAAAGTGTGCTCTTAATTCAGGAAAAGTTCGTGCCAGGATCGGCTCTGTCTGTCTGTCCTGTCAAATGAAATTAAAAGATTAGGGCTCTGTACCTCAAAATGAAGAAAACGGATCCTATTGTAGTTTATAAGATTACTTTGTTGTCTGTCAAGAGTCAAGACCCTTTTTTATTCTTTAGAAGACTTCTATGTATTTCTCAATAACTTTTAAGGTTACGTACGTCAGAATGAAAATAAACGGCCAAGTGTTTGTCGAGCCACGCAAAGAGTAGAGTTCCGTATTATGCAAGTTTTGCTAAACCTACCATTTTGATAAAATATATAAAATAAATATACGGAACACTTATAAGATCATTTTGTTGCCCGCCTTTCAGTCTGTCCGTAAAGACCTTTTTATTAGGAACGGCTAGCTAGGTATATCAAGTTGAAATGAATATCAAATACAAAGGTCTCCGACCTCCTAACTCAATGCAATAAAAATATAAAAAAATGTACTTTTTTGATAGGGATTAGGGGTACTTTTCGTTCATCTAGGATCTTGAAATTTGGCACGAAGGAAGGCCTCATAGCACTTAAGTAAAAGAAAAAATTCGAAAATCATTAATTGCTAAATCAATGTGGAATTATCACGTGACAAACGTAATTTTTAGGGTCCGTCAAGACTCTATTTCTCAGGAACGGTTACAGATATCAAGTTTAAATTCATATCAAATACTATAAGGTCGAAAAAATCGGTTTACATTATTTTTGTATGAGGAATAATATTATGTACCTACTATTCAAATTTATAAAATTTTGATACGTGGGCGACTCTATTAAGGAAATAATATCTGGATGACCGAGCTTTGCTCGGATGAGTTCAAAAAAAAATAGTACTTAAAGTTCCCATTACTGTCAGAGTAATTTCACATAAATAATGAAAATAGTTTGTTTGTTCCAAAGCCTACTCACCATACGACACTGTTTTATAACGTTAAAAAAACTTTATATTAGAAATCGTGTCCATCGTGATTATAATAAAATTAAGCAAAATCGCAGGATAGTGGACAATATAATTTGATTTATTAAATTAAATGTACATTTAATTTAATAAATCAAATTATATTGTCCACTATCCTGCGATTTTGCTTAATTTTGTTAAAAAAACTGTTTTTAAAATAATAAAATCGATAAGAAAACGAATTTTTCCAGAGATGAGACTTAACTAGATCGATTTTTTGCCCTCCGAAACCCCTTTTCGGTAAATTTGATCAAAATCGTTAGAGCCGTTTTCGAGAAAATATTTATATAGGTACATATATACAAGATTTGCTCGTTTAATAATATAGGGATATGTCGACAAAAATGGGTGAACTGTTGATAAAATCGATCTTGAATCGTAGCGCGTCTTTGTTTTTTTAACTATTATTGATCAAATCTCTGATTTTCTCATTTCCTTTGACAAAATCAACATCCGCATTCGTAATGACATGTCTATTTAAAAATAATATGTTTTATATATTATAAAGTATTAATAAAAACCCACACATGCTATTCAGGATGGTTTTCATTGAATGCATAATATTTTATATTGAACCAAATTCAAACCTATCTCAAAAGTACATCAAAATATCTCTTTTATATGGTTTATAGTGTACCTTTGCTGCTCTGGTAATGATATACACAAAATAAAAGCAAAAACTGCTTACCGCGAGAACATACAACTCTGCATTCATATAAGTACTATAGTTATTCCAATCAGGTGACCTATTTTCAATGTAATGAGGACGTAACATCAATATTAATATTAATTAAAGGAGGAAATTCGCAGGTATGTGGACAGTAAACAATAAAACAGACAAGTTTTCATGGTTTCCGGGCTTGTAGGCTATGGTCCGGTAGTATTTCTACCTGACGTTTCGTCTACAACTGCGGTAGACATTCTCAAAGGCGATGTGGCAGCGGTCGAAGTGTCCTTCTTGTCTACCGCAGTTGTAGACGAAACGTCAAGTAGAAATACCACCGGACCACGGCCTACAAGCCCGGAAACCATGAAGACTTGGAACAATGCCGGCCGTGAAAGCTTGCACACCTGGATAATAAAACAGACAATTTTTAGAGTTCCGTATCTCAATAAGAAAAAACGGAACCCTTATAGGATCATTCGTTTGTCCGTCAGGCTGGCTGGCTGGCTGGATGTCCGTCTTTCAAGACCCATTTTCTCAGAAACGGATAGAGATATCAAGTTGAAATTTATACGAAATACTAAGGTCTACGGTCTCTTAAAGTTATAAAAATTTAAGCTTCTAGGTCAACGCAATCAAAAGATACGGCCATTTTGTCATCTTATCAAAAACCTACTTCCCGTTGACTTAGAATCCTAAAATTTGGCAAAAAGCAAGATCTCGCAGCACAAGTAAAGAGAAAGATTCGAAAATCACAAAAGGTTAAAATTAAAGGGGGTCTTATACATATTTTGATATTCGCAAACTCACTAATCAAAAACCTAAAGGGTACTTCCCGTTGACCTATAATCATGAAATTTAGCAAAAAGCAAGATCTCGCAGCACAAGTAAAGGGAAAAATTCGAAAATCATATTGGAAAAAATCATTTTACCAACCATAGTCACAGTCACGACTCTAACCTGAACCTTTCCACTTTCGCGGCGGAATGAGCTTACATTTACTCAACCGTGTCAAGGCTACTAATCTAAGATTTCCCTTATATGCTTCGGAATCAATAGATTTTCACTACATGCGAGAATTAATCCATTATAGCTAGGTAGTAGGTGTGAATCTTCTTTCTAGCGAGAGCTATAATGGATTAACTGATAACTCTCGCATGTGGTGAAAATCAATTGATTCCGAAGCATATATAAGGGGAATGTTAGATTAGTAACCTTGTCACGATTGAGTAAATGTAAGCTCATTCCGCCACGAAAGTGGAAAGGTTCAGGTTAGAGTTCTGACTGTGACTATGGTTGGTAAAATGATTTTTTCCAATATGTTTCGAATCAATTATATAATTGGCTGTTTTCCAACGAAAAATTTTCAATAAGTTTTAATTTTTCGCTACGTATAAAATGCTTCACCTGTAAATATTATTCCGTGTATAATATTGGTGTACCTAACCTAACATTCGTATATCCATCCATTCAAATACAAACCTTCTGTTTTGATATTTCAATTGAACTCTCAAACTTCATGTGCGATTCAAAATCTAAATATGAATAAAGACAGGCTTGAATGATAATCGGACCTTATTGATAGACCGCATCCAGCAGGTGTGTATGGCAAATGGACGATTTTAATCGTACCTACAGGAAGATTAAACATAGCTGTGCATATAATTTTTTCACAAAAAAAACTAGAAAATAATTAGGACACAAACCAAAGGGCAATTTGTGTCGCTGCTTCAGCGAAATATGTAATAATCTGGGACTTTTAACAGACTAAAATAAAAACGTAGGGTGCATTTGAAATATTTCTGTTGATGGGCTTGGAAACACATTTTTCTAGACAAGCCGTTCTTATTTAATAATTAGACAGTCATTATACAGATTTTTATGCGCACCACGTTTTTATTTTAGTCTGTTAAAAGTCCCAGATTATTATACGTATTCCGCTGACGCAGCGACACAAAGTGTCCCTTGGTTTGAGTCCTAATTATTTTCTAATTTTTGGTACAGCTAATAATTTAAAATAAAAGCGTTTAACTTAAAAGTTTTTTACATATTCTTATTTTCTAGTTTTTAACTTCCCACTGGAAGTTATTGTAATGGGTCCGAAAATCGAAATCAAAAAGGAAAAAAAATTTTTATGTTTCAAGGTCACTACACTATTTTTACACGACTTTTAGAAAGATGTCTGTGTGTGTGTGTGTGTGTGTGTGTGTGTGTGTGTACGTACGTACGTACGTACGTACGTACGTATGTGTACATTTCTTTCAAAGACGAAATCTCGAGAACGAAAAATGATATCGACTATGTTAGGGTGCCAATCGACGCGTATTAACGTAAATATGATCTGAAAGAAATTTTTTCAAAATCGGTTCAGCCGTTCTTTTTTCTTAACCAAATAACCTCCAAAAAAGTAGATTTTACACAATATCTCGCGAATAAAAAATTATATCGACTTCGTAAGGGTGTCAATCGAGGCGTGTTAACGTCATTTTGATCCGACATAAATTTTATAAAAATCGGTTCAGCCGTTTTTTTTTTTAAATTATTGATGTTTTAATGATTGAAATGATTACTTTTCTGTGTAATATCTAATTTAATTATTATTATTAAATATTTATCAAACTGGGAAGTTCGTCGTGTGGACCTCAAGGGTCGCACTTTAGTCCTAATAAACGACCCACCTCACGGCTTGTTAGTTTGATATCTGGCCCGTATCATTATGCAAACTCCTCATTCCTTCATTGTCCACCTCCTGATTCCATCATCAGACCCTCGTTACCAAGTTGAAATTATCATAATATTGTATTGTCACGGAAACTTAATGTGTGTGCAAAGTTTCATAAGAATCGGTTAAGTAGAAGTAATTGAAAAAGCTGTCGCAAGATTTGAAACACAAATAGTAACAAACAAACCAATATACGGGGCCAAGCTAAATAAAACCGTTTAAAAAATATACATATGCCGTGAGCATGTAATAAGGCGGATAGAGCGAATAAACATAAGTTACTATGGCAACCGTTTACTTCTCGCACTAGTTATTATGAAAACACTTTCAGCACGCCTGCCTGTTAAATGATCTAATCCAGGCCGGTATACATGCATGAAAAGTAGCTATTTTGTAGTGGGTATGGCGAAAACAACTATTTTGATTAAATTTAATTTTCGTTTATATAAATACATTTGACTGTAATAAAAAAACTTTTTAACAAAAAAAAAACCTCCTTCAAAAAGGCACTAAAAAGTGGAAAATAATGAAATTTTGAGGTCTGTGCCAATTAAAATATGAAATTGGTTAAAAAGAAGATATTAATCACTATACTATACTTTTTAACCGACTTCATATTTTGATTGGCACAGACCTCAAAATTTCATTATTTTCCTTTTTTTAGTGCCTTTTTGAAGGAGGTTTTTTTTTTGTTAAAAAGTTTTTTATTTTTTTTACTTTTTAGTGTCAAAAAGTAACATTTACCTTAGAGAATCACACGCCGTTACTTACTTTTTTATTAAGATCAGCCGAACTACTGAACCGATTTTGATGAAATGTCTATGGGACCAATCTGAAAGTATACCCTTTCAAATAAAAAAAATTTCAAAATCGGTTCATAAACGACGAAGTTATCCGCGAACACACATAAAACATAAAACATAAAAAAATATATACGGTCGAATTGAGTAACCTCTTTTTTTTGAAGTCGGTTAAAAATATACAACAATTTCCTAACTTCGTCTGATCTTACATCGATTTTGTTATTGATGAACCTTCAAAAATAATTTTATAAATTATTATAATCTGAGACTACTAGTAAGCTAGTACTCGAATAATGCATTATTTGCAGATGTTTATGACAATTCAAAATTCTTTGAAATCAAGATATTGTTTGTGTTAAAAGAACAAAATAATATTTCTATTGTCTGATATTTATTTGAATAGAAAAGCAATTTTTTTCATATAGGTAATTTTAGAAAAAAAAATATATTGAAGACATTTTTTTTTGATAAATGATTTCTAACAGCTGCTTCAATGCTCTAAAAAATATTTAAATACAAACTTTAGACATAACATATTATATTTACGTACTTATATTAAATTATTATTTTGTACTTATATAAGCAATTTTTTGTATTACATATTATCATAAAGATACTTATGTATTTAAATATTTTCCAAATCTTTTTTTGTCTTTTTGTCAGCAAATTTCTATGACCTTGAACACAGTTGTGTTAAAGACGTACTAAACCTGCTTCTACTACACGTTGACACGACAGTTTGAGTCAAAACTGTACCTACTAAGAACATGGCGATCGCTTGCGCAGCATGTTTGTGCGACTTTTACATTTCGAGTGATTCAGCTGACACTTTTAAAGCTGTGTTAGAGAATTGTGAAGAACGTGATTTAAATGGTCGATACCTCAACGATCTTGGTTCAAGTCCACAAATTAAAATTATACGGAAAATAAATCCAATTTCAAGGCCACTTCAACGTACAAAAATTAAGAAAAAACTCATCTCAAACGAATTTAAAACACAATGAAGCTATCTTATTGATGTAATGCATTTATTTAATATGCTAATCTTTCTGTGATTATTTAAAGCCGCGAACGAGGTAACAAAAAGAAGAACATTGTAATATGTCCGATTAATGATTAGCATTTATAATTATAGATTTATATGTACATCAGTAACCACAACCGATACCAAAGCTCAACATTTAATAATCGGTTTGGTTAATTTTATTTATCACAAATATACTACCACATATATACAATGTGTTCGCTTCAAAACGGGTCATTTTTAGGGTTCCGATATTTAAAAATAATTCAATAGTAATTTAATGACAAATAGAAAAATTTAATTAATTAACGTGTCACGGTAGAGTAATAATTGATAACACATCCGCTGCGAAAGAGGAACATTCGGGTTTGAGTCCCGACTGTGACAATTGGTTGATAAAATGAATTTTTTTTATATTGCATAGTAATATCTACTATATAACAATTGGGTTTTTAAATGAATTTTTTTTTTTACTTAAATGGAAGGACCACATACAAGTTTTATAGCAAAACTGTTTTTATTTAATTTTTTTGCTTACTAATTAAAAAGTTATATTTAAATAAAAATTAATTTTTAAACTCAGTTCCGATAACGCGCCGAAAGAATCCGAACGCGTGTGACGTCATTATGTTATCTATGGTCTTTGTATCCATGGTTACCAAGTTAAAAATTTATTATTTTTGATAGTATGTGTAATACATATACACAAATACCAACAAATGCAGACACATTTTAACATAACGACGTCACAAACATTCCTGGAGCGTTTTGAAGTCACGTGATATTTTTTTAATTTTTATACATTTTAATTAATTTTTAGTAATTTATCTATAGCTTTAAAAAAAATTTTCTTTTCGATTTTCAATATTATTTATGTTAAATTATTAGAAAAAATTAAAAAATTAATAATTTTTTTTAAACTTAAATACCCAATTGGTTGACTTTCCAAATTCTTTTTATAGTAATTTAATGAATTTCAATTTATTATTTTTAATAGTCGAATTTCTCTGGACTAAAAAAAGGTATCAAGCTGAAATTTGGAGTAGTTAAAACACTTACTAACCCGCATATATTCTAATATTCAGACCCTAAAAAATATTTTTCTGTAAACTGGAGGTGGAGGGTAAAATTTGACACCCCAAAAAATATCTTTGTATTCGGTACGGACATTCTTTGTCTACTCGACGTCATATATTTATCGTTTGGATATTCCTTTTAGTTTTGAATATTATAAGACAAAACATTGTCATCCATTTTCGTAACGGTCGACTTTTCGTGAGGGCAGTATAGCTTAGTGGTTAGCGTGCTTAGTGCCGCAACCTCTGGACTGAACTGCCGTGGGTTCGAATCCCACCTGCGCTCATGGATGCTTCGTGATGTCACTTAATTTTAAGATAGTTGTTATTTAGTGTAGTTGAAAGACGCTAATGACCTGAGATGTCGACGCGTCTATAATCTACAATAAATAAATCGACTTTTCGTGCATGTACCCCAGTATTGTTCCGATTCGAAACACGTATTCTCGTCAAAAAATAGTTTGTTTTGTAGTATTTTATTGGAGACACCCGGTGTATCGGTGATCTGTATGAATACACATGTGTGTACATCTACATATGTATGTTTGTAATGATGTGTTTATATCCACAAATAAAGAAAAGATGGACAGACGGACGGACAGAAGGCTGCCAGGGATAAAGTGACTGGGTGATATTCGAACGCACTGTGAAATAGATCTTTCGAAGCGATGCACATTATCGTACAGGGCAGGAATAGACAAATTTATTCATACTAATTTTGCTATATGTGTAAACATTTTTACTGGTGACCCTCAACCAATTTTTATTAGAGTGATTCAATAAATGTCACGGAAGTGTGTCTTGGAGGCGACGTAAAGCTCCACTGCCAATTTACAGTTTCAAATCTTGATGGTTTCCGGGCTTGTAGGCTGTGGTCCGATGGTTTATTTATTGTAGATTATAGACGCGTCGACATCTCAGGTCATTAGCGTATTTCAACTACACTAAATATATCTTAAAACTAAATAACATCACAAAGCATCCATGAGCGCAGATGGGATTCGAACCCCTTGCAGTCCAGTCCAGAGGTTGCGGCACTAAGCATGCTAACCACTAGGCTATACTGTCCTCTGGTCCGATGGTATTTCTACGTGACTTCGTCTACAACTGCGATAGACATTTTCAAAGGCGATGTGGCAGCAGGCGAATTGTCACAGGTAAGTGTGTCAAATGACTGGTATCCTCCCTTCTTTTATGTTAAGTACTTAAGTGCCAGTGTGTTTTCTGTTCGGTCGTATTCCGTCCTTCTGTGTAGTGATGGGCGATGACGAGATATTTTAGTCGATTGTCTCGATTGTCCAAACATCTCGATGACTCTCGATGGTTTTCACTTGGACTCGATTGTTGTTGTTTCATATTTCACCGAGACTAAGTTGCATAGTACTGAATCGTACAGACGACGTACAGTGTCGAGAGCCACATAATATATAATCGTTCATCACTCAACCAACTGTGGTCGAGTCAATGGATGGTCGATTATGCAGTAATCGAATGCTCTGAGAGCGACTGAACAGTGAATCAACGATGAACGAGTAGCGTAAACGTCAGACTTCATTCGACCAGCATATAACCTTGAATCGCGATTATATGTATTCTCATTCGCTGGCAAATAATCGACTTGAGCAATCGAACATTTCGATTGTAAAATCAAACTCCGAGTCGATTGTGGACTCGATTGTTATTATGAACGATTGCGATTGTTTCGATTGTAAAAACATCTCGTATTCGCCCAACGCTACTTCTGTGATTGGTTAATTATTGTCTTGTATGTGGTAAAGTGCGTTATAGACGAAACGTCAGGTAGAAATACCATCGGACCACGCCTTACAAGCCCGGTAACCATCAAGATTTGAAACAACGCTAGCCGTGAAAGCCTACACGCTTGGATAATTCACCGTTTGTATTTTTACTAATTTTTGACATTTGGACATATTTTGACATTTGTTTTTAGTTTCTATATTGTTACAAAACTGTTTTCTGAGTTGGCGGAATAAATATTTATTTACAATAATTAAAAACACAACAACCAAAAGTCAGTTCTGACAATCAACACAAGTAAAAATTACTATATTTACAAAGATTATTTCATTCTAATTATTTATGTTTGTATATTTATATTCACTCAGATTTATTTCGCACTATATTCGCTGTTCAACACTGTCATAGTATAATCTACACTGACTGACTGATCTCCGTTGAACTGATTAATATTTGTATCACTGATTCACTTGATTGCACGACTCACCATTGACTGCTAGATTCCCGTCGACTCGCTGCTTATATAGGGCGCGCGGTGTACGCTCAGTGCGTCCTCGTATTCTCTAGCGTTGTCTAGAATCTTCGCGTAAGCGCCAGTGTGTTCAGCAAGCAGACTCCCGTTTCTTGCCGCTTATATACAGGGTGATCCGTAACAATATGTTTACTTTACTAATACATGAGTTACATTAATTGCAAACCAAAGACACGTTAAGTCATTAAATATATATTAATTCAAAGTTACTTTATAATCGCTCAATTAAACCATATACACGTTTGTATGTTTTGTATATTTACTATATTATGCTTCGTCCGACTTCGCTCAAGTGCACTCGAGCTATAATTAATTAATACCTTACTCACTCGCTTCGCTTGTCTGCTCAGATTGATAATTGATTAGTAAGCTAGTTGCCCGCTTCTCCCGTTTGCTCGAATTTGTAATTAACTGCCCGCGATTTTTTATTATTATTGGGAATAATATTATTAGATAAGCGACCAATTATATAATTGATACCAGACATATCGGAAAAAATCATTTTGCCAACCATAGTCACAGTCAGGAATCTAACCTGAACCTTTCCACTTTCGCGGCGGAATGAGCTTACAGTAGGCACTCAACCGTGACATGAATACTAAACTAACATTCTCCTTATATGCTTTGGAATCAATTGATTTCCCCTACATGCGAGTGTTATTTAATTATAGCTAGGTTATAGATGTGAATCATCGTACTAGCGAGAGCTAATCTTGAAAGTGTCTGTGACTATGATTGGTAAAATGATTTTTTCCGATATGTCTAGTATCAATTATATAATTGGCTGTTTATCCAATAAAGTTTTTCAATTGCAAATCAACCGTATAAATCTATTATTTATTGAGAATAATAATTTTATACACACCGCTTTTGACATCAACTTAATTTCAATCCAACTTTCAATCAATCAGATCTGCACCCGGGCGAAGCCGGACCAGGAGGTTAGTATAGACCTAAACCTTGTTCAAAAAATAAGCTATCAAATAATTTGGAATACGGCTCTGGTAAATGTATCGGTGAGATATATTAGTGTTTGGTACATAATAATATTATTATTATTAAAAATGTTCCCGCTCTTTGGAATGGCGGATTTGACAAGGTGGATAGACAGATAGACAGAAACCTCATTGGTTATACCTGTATGGACCACCTGCTTAAATTAACACGGTATAATATTGTGAACTCGAAGAACAGGGACGTCCTACACTCAATCTTATTATAATAATAATATGCAGGTATTTTTTATTGAACATTGAAACCAAGAGATGTTTCTCGAACAATTGTTTTTTAGGGTTCCGTACTTCCGAACAGAACCCTATTAGTGAGCCTACGATGTCGGTACGTCCGTCCGTCGGTCTGTCTGTCACAAACGGTAAGAGGTAGCTAGTTGAAATTTTTTATGATTAAAATAGACATCAAGAATATTCAAGCTTGCAAGTCCTCAGTTTCCAGGTTCGAATAAATGAATTGTGGATTATAGACGCTAGATAACAGAGGTCATTAGCGTCTGATCCAGGTTCGAGTCTAAGAAATGATTTAAATAAAAAAAGAACACAGTCTGTGGTACTTGTAAGAGATGTGTAGCTTCAGTATCGAAAATGGTGGCAGCAAAATGCTGACAGTAGAGTCAGTATTTGGTTTCGCAAAACTCTACTGTCGGCTAAGATATAGCTGACACTAGAGCTTCACGAAACCAAATTTTGGGTCTAATTAGTTTTGTAAAGATAAAATTTTCGAAATAATAATTTTCTTTAGCTAACTAGTTTGTAGATGATTTGTCTTTAAGTTTGTAATAAAAAATTTAAATTCAACGATTTTTTCTCGGAGTATAAAAATCAGTTACAAGTTAAAAACAGAAGAACAAAACTATAAAATTTATGGTCACTAAAACTTAAATATATTCATAAAAAAATATTGATGAGATATTCGCTTAGTAGCTTAGCTCAATTAAATAGCAATAACTGATACCCATATACAGGTGATATTGTTAAAAAAAATATCTTCACATTATGTGATGATATTCCGTATTATGAATACAAACGAATGCAATGTAAATGATATACCAAGTGTAAGTTGAAAAAGAACCTAAATACTAGTGATGCGCAA
The DNA here is from genome assembly GCA_039654895.1 of Mongoloraphidia duomilia. NCBI lineage: Eukaryota > Metazoa > Arthropoda > Insecta > Raphidioptera > Raphidiidae > Mongoloraphidia > Mongoloraphidia duomilia. The sequence continues at coordinate 9,132,504 of CM077521.1, forward strand.
AGCAAGACCAAGACCAAGACTTGGACAGTCTTGGTCTTGCTGATTCAGTCTTGGTCTTGGTCTTGCTCAAATATGTCTGGTCTTGGTCTTGCTTATTTAGTCTTGGTCTTGGTCTTGCGTATCAAGTCTTGGTCTTGCTCATTTTATCTGTCTTTTTTTTAGTTAGCCACTGGCTCTGAAGTAAGAATTTTTAGTTTAGTCTTGTGTATTTGGTTTTGGTCTTGCATATTCGGTCTTGGTATTTGTCTTGGTCTTACTAGTCTTATGATAGTCCAATTATGCTCATCACTACTAAATACAAACTTTAAAATTTTTCATTCACTATTCTGAAAGGACAGGTACGTAATTTCGTGACGGTTTCGGCGATGTTACCATTCATAAAACTTTGGTAACAGCTATGGAGCCATGATCGTTCATTTAATATACTTGCAAAGAGGCTGACAAAGATTACGAACTACGTAATGAGAACTCATAAAAGTATCGATAAAATTTATTATTATATAATCACTTGAACAGATTGTTCGCTCTTGGTAGAACAATGACTGAGTAATAAATATAAAAACACAAACGCTTGAAAAAGTTCTAGACACAATGTTCTAAATTTACTTAGCGATCGTTTCGAACTATTAGCCCATCTTCAGGAGCACAAATACTAAATAAATCTAATATTAATTGGACTCCTGAAGATGGGTTAATAGCCCGAAACGATCGTTGTGAATTTAAAAAATTCTGTAGAACTTTTTCATTTATTAAAAAAATTCACAGATTTCGCAATCCTTGCAACCATTGAGGACATTGGAAATGATAACAGCATATATGAAACATAATTAACTGTTTATTATACACACAATATTTATCAATGCACTGTTTAGTTTTGTCAGGAATAACCCTATTATTCTACTGTTATATACGCGTTCACTTTTGCTTGATTACTTAACTTTTAAATGGATTTTTCTACAGTATTTATTAACATTTCCTCAAAAATAACACCGCAGATCGTCGCAAATACCTCTCAATTAACTAGACATGATATAAAACACATTTCGAAAAAATTGCACTTGTTCAATTTTGCATGATTGCTCCTTACTTGATCGCGACACCGTTGTCTTTTGGCCTTGAACGAAAACTCGTAACTCTGCCCCCATATACGAACATAAACATTTCCAATGTTAAAATTATAAATTAAAAATATGGTGCTAGCCCCAAATAACCCTGAATGTTGGTAGCATATTATAATCATGCAGAAAAACCACCTTAAGGTGTTATTGTAACCCTACTTGAAGTTTTGATTTTCCTTCCTGACCATATTTATCGAACATCCTGTATGGACCATAATTAATATACCTATATAACATAATGTACACATGTATAGTATTATGATTGTGTATTTGTCAGGTGGTATGGTGTTTTGTTGTGTTGTTAGTTATTAAACTGTCATTAGGTACTACGCTGTGCTTACTGATGCAACGTTGGTCGAACTCAAGGTTATTAGAGTACAGGTTGCCTCATTCCATCTGACCAATCAGCGTAAGCGCGGGAATGACGTCAGCTAGAATTTAGTTTAAATCAAGTACAAAAATTGTTGAAGATTATGCTTATTTATATTAGGTGCTTCGTGCAGATTTTTTCTTAAAATTGGCAGGAGACAATAAATAGAAGAATAGATGTTAAAAAATTTTTATTTTTATTACAAAATTTAGGTTTTAACATCTATAATATAAACAAACAAAAAATTAAATAATGCTCAAGAAATGGCAGATCTTGTTAATTACCTATTTTTTTAAATTTAAGAAACGAATAGAATTAACTAACAAATTGATAAATTAATTATTTTATCTTTTATATTCACAAAATATTAAAAATAACCACAAAACACCATAACACTTAACAGCTATCGCAAAATTGACAACTTATCATATTTTTTTCACTAACAGAAGAATCATGTTTCTATTAGGTATTGAAAAAACATATCACACTACCATGGTTACTGTGATTTTTATTTCCAAAAATTAGCAGCGTCCATCGTCTGATCTTTTCTATTGAAGTGAGCAAGCATGGTATATTCTGAGTGACGTCATCCCCCCACTACTATCTATCGTAATGAGGCAACCTATACTCTACTAACCTTGGGTCGAACTGGACCGGATCATAGACCTCTGCGATCATTATCATCATCGAGGATCGACATGGGATCTTGTCGGTACCTATGCGATAATCTGGTCAGATGGTGTCATGCTTGTCATCGGCTAGTGATAAAATTAATGAAAAATATTTCTCAGAATTTTTAATCCAAACATAATTTTTGAGTTTTGCATCTTTTAAAGATGACTTTTTAAGATACACATCGTTTAAAATTAATTGTTTTAAAGCAGTGAGATGACCCTAAACCAACATCTTTTCTCCCAAATACTTTTCACGTTGGAAGCTTCTTTTCTTCTTTTATGGGTTTTAGTTTTTCAAACTTTTATTTTTATTTAAGAAGTATTTCTTCCTTTTTATTATATACCTACCTATTTTTGAAATCGTCACAAAAGTTTCTTACATTTGATAATCCACTCGACTGAATTGGCGGGGGAAGGGGAGAATTTTAGACCAAGATTTTTTCAACCTTACGGGCGCCATTTTGAATTTTGAATTGATTAAGGAAAATCGAAAGACACCTCGATTATGAAAATCAGCTCAATAGATTTGGCCATACGTGGTAACGAACTTACATACATAAACTGCTAAAAATTCATAATCCTTCCTTTTCCGTAGACTGGTAAAAGACCATTGATTCTGCTAGAAGCGATACAACACAGCCCCATTCATATAAATATAGTGGACAGCAAGCTTTATATGAAAGTACTAGCGGTCCGATCCAGCTTCGCCTAGGTGCTATGAATTTATGATTTATTGAAACATATACTCACTCTGCACTCGCTTCGCTCGTTTGCTCCCGGGTGCTATGAATTTCTGAATGATTGATTTATTGTACCGATTGATTTCATAATCTAATCAGCTCTTCTACTCAGAAAACTGCGTCGAATGCCGCTAAGTGGATCAAAATCGGTTAATCCGTTCGAGAGATATCGTAATCAACAGATTCGAAAAAGTGTTTTTTCAATATAACTTCGAGATTTCTCAACCAATCGATTTTGTATCTCTTACAATATTTTTAGAGCTTAAAAAAGTGCGTCGAATTCCGTTTTAAAGATCAAAATCGAAAAACGCGTTCAAAAGTTATAGCCGTTTAAAAATTAAAAAAAAAATGCTTTTTGAAGATAACTGCAACATTTTTCAACTGCGCGATTTTTTTTTATTTATCAGTTTTTGTGTTAAAAAAGCCGCATTGAATAACGTTTGAAAAATCAAAATCAAAAGACGCGTTCAAAAGTTACAGCTTTTCAAAAATTAAAAATAATAAATTACTCACTTGCTTTGCTAGTTCGCTCCCGGGTTCTATATTACCCACGCACTTCGCTCACTCGCTCCAGTTATTATAGCCTATGTCCTAAAGCAAATTATCACTTATCGAACAGTAAATAAAAAGAATTTGAAATCGGTTCAGTAATTTCTGAAATAACCTCCGAAGTTCACCCGGACGAAACCAGGACCTAGTTATTATAGCTTATGTCCTAAAGCAAAGTATTACCTATATAGAACAGTAAAATCGGTATTCTGAGATTACCCCCGATTTTCACCCGGGCGAAGCCGGGTCGGCCAGTTTCAATTAAGCATCTAAACCTTCCTCATGAATCAATCTATCTAATCGTGAAAACCGGAACAAAATCCGTTCAGTAGTTACGGAAAAAATCGGTCTTCTGAGGTTACTCTCGATTTTCACCCAGGCGAAGCCAGACCGGTCAGTTTTAATTATACATCTAAACCTTCCTCGTGAATCAATCTATCTAATCGTGAAAACCGGAACAAAATCCGTTGAGTACTTACGAAGAAAATCGGGCACAGACAGCTGGACGCGGCGGAGAACTTTGTTTTATAATATACATTGATGTTGATGATGAAATCGATACAGGATCCCACTGTAAGATATATATTATTCAAAAAACGGCCTGGACGCGATGTAATGAAACGTAACTGATATGTCTGAGCATTCGAATGAACAGCTATCATCCTGACCATAACCGATATCAAAACTAAATAAGTGACCCCGCCTCAAACCACTCAAAATATATTCATATTGTTGTAAAACAGATTCATTTTTTTTATTCGGCTTTGATTGCTTTTTTTTTTTGTTTAACATATTATATTCTATTCGGTTAAATGTTTATTATAATCTGTCACTATTTATAACCAAAATGGAATTGATTCGTTGACGTCGAATTTTATTATTGTTACGTAAAGTAAGAATTTGAAATTTATTCAAAACTAGCGGTCTGAACCCGTGTCGTTCACGCATATTTAGTATATTGTTAATTTATTATTTTCCCCCTGCGAAGCGAAGTATGATTTATTATCCTCCCCGCGAGAATCTCTCCCCCTGCGAAGCGAAGTCGGGCTTAAAATCACTTGGAAATAGTTTGCATTAACGGTGTCACATAAATAAAAGTTTATATGTTTAACCCTACGTTTTGACATTTGAATTAACGGTGTCACAACGTGCGCGAGACGCACTTTAAAATTGACATATCTTTTTTATTTGTCAACCGATTTAAATGAAACAAACACTAAATGTTAGCCCAAACTTATCTTAGCCATCATTGAAAACCACATCCAAATTGGTTCAGCCAATTCGGGGATTAGCGTGAAAAAAGAAGCCTTTACGATTTTATTGTATGTAGGTATAAATTTATGAATTTAAATTTTTTGAGGCTATAGGAATGCGAATCTGAATGTTAACACACCTTTTGGGAGTACCGGATTATGTCTCATACTGAGGTGACATTTTAGAAATATTAGATGCAACGGAAATAGTCAGACGTGGTTAACATGTGAAATAAAACACATCATGTAACTATGGTCTCAAACACGGTAAACTAGGTGGTCATGTGGAAAAGTACAAGTCTACAGACAGGTACAAACGCCAAGCCCAGGTTTGAATCCCGAAGGTTTTTAATTTTTTTTATAACGAAAATATATATTATGGGTATTGGACAACAATTTGAATTATAAAAAAATAAAATTATATTTATTTTAATAATTATTATAATTTATACAAACATTGGATTTTATAAATAAAACTGGATGTACTTCTCCCCATGACAACGAATACAATTATTTGTGTTTAACGGTATTCACCTATCCGTCTGTACGCGCGATACAGACATACCTACCTATTTTTTGAGGTTATAATCTATAGAGCTATCATCGTATTCGAATCAACTTTTTTTATTTTGTGCTTTTCAAAATGAGATTCTGGTCAGTAATGTAGCTATATTGTAAAAGTGTATGGGATTTTTACAATTTATAAGCAAAATATGTGCTTAAAATTCACAAAATGAATTTAATAACTAATCAGTCAATTAAAGCACGAACGAAAATATGCATTAATTTGAAAAAGTGAAAACTTTTATGTAAAACTGTTGAATCGAAAAATATGCAAATGATTAATTTCTTTTATGGCAAACATCTCCATCGTTATTCGTTCGTTTCTAAATTGCAAATTAAATTCAGACTGTTGTTGAGGAGACATTCGACGGCCAGACAGACTTGAATACAAATAAATTGAAAACAAGCAAATAACTTGATTACATCTTCTGCAGTCAAACTAATAAGTCTTCAATTCAACTGCTATAGGTTTGTTTCTATGCAAAATCCAAACCCGTCCGTGGGGTGCGTGCAGTCAAATTTTTATTGCCCCCGACAGAATATGTCTCTTCCAAATCTCTTGATTACTGTAGTCCAGGGATGGCGAACCTATGACACGCGACAGAATATTGTCGACATGGCATTGATTGAGGTACAAAATCGAAATAAGTAAAAATATTGCAACAAAACTGTTTTCTTACGTGGGTGGAATAAATTATTTATTTCAATAATTAAAAATGTAAACAACAATATACAATAATTCGTAACAATGAAAAGTCAATTTCAACAGTCAACAGTGTTTACACGATTAGTATTTCTCAAACAAAGCGAAAACACTTCAATAGCACTGTATTTATTTCAATTGTCACTCGTTGTCTAATTCGTTGTTTGTTCTTTTCCGGTGACTGTTCTTGCTTATATAGTGGTAGCAGCTTGACCCCCACCACGCTCGCGCACTTTCCAGATCCTTCTGGTGATTATCTGTGTCTTCGATATAATGCCACGCCTACACATTGTTATTTGTTCTCGATGCTTCGATTGTCGCCAGTGGCGTATCGTCTGGGTTTTTGCTACACATTGTTATTTGTTTTCGATGCTTCTATTGTCGCCAGTGGCGTATCATCTGGGGTTTTGCTACAATATGTTAGATTTTGTCGATAAAATTTTACTATCATTCAAATAAAAAATATGAGATATATTTCAACAAACAAATTTGACATTACCATCAACTTATAAACTACTGGATGTGCTCTTGCGGTCTGTCGTAGTTTTCTCATTTTTACTTATTGCTTTATGTATTAATCTCTGTCTTACACACAGAATGCCCTATGCACAGGTTTAATTTGATACAATCTGTATTTCGGAATCACATGAGTGAGGAGGATACAGTATGGTTGTAGCTTATCTCTATCCTTTTCTGTATAAACGTGAAGGTGCAGGAAGAGATTGGCCACACGTTTTTCTTTCGGATCATTTTATCTTTTAACATTGGAAATGTTTATGTTCGTATATGGGGGCAGAGTTACGAGTTTTCGTTCAAGGCCAAAAGACGACGGTGTCGCGATCAAGTGAGGAGCAATCATGCAAAATTGAACAAGTGCAATTTTTTCGAAATGTGTTTTATATCATGTCTAGTTAATTGAGAGGTATTTGCGACGAAGACAACGGTGTCGTGATCAAGTGAGGAGCAATCATGCAAAATTGAACAAGTGCAATTTTTTCGAAATGTGTTTTATATCATGTCTAGTTAATTGAGAGGTATTTGCGACGAAGACAACGGTGTCGTGATCAAGTGAGGAGCAATCATGCAAAATTGAACAAGTGCAATTTTTTCGAAATGTGTTTTATATCATGTCTAGTTAATTGAGAGGTATTTGCGACGATCTGCGGTGTTATTTTTGAGCAAATGTTAATAAATACTGTAGAAAAATCCATTTAAAAGTTAAGTAATCAAGCAAAAGTGAACGCGTATATAACAGAAGAATAATAGGGTTAGTCCTGACAAAACTAAACAGTGCATTGATAAATATTGTGTGTATAATAAACAGTTAATTATGTTTCATATATGCTGTTATCATTTCCAATGTCCTCGATGGTTGCAAGGATTGTGAAATCTGTGAATTTTTCTTTCGGAGGGACACTTTTTAACACAAGCGACTAGGCCGTGCAGTCAGGGTCCATTCTGATTGGTCGCATACCCTATCTGGATGTCGTTTGACACACACAGATACACCTAAACGAATGTAACAACTAACTAGTGACCTCTGTATACTAATATGGATAGTTGATAGCGATTAAAAAATGGGTTTTGTATGTGGGGAATGTTCAAATACATATCCTTCAAGACAGGCATTAATTGGAATGAAAACTTCAGGTTTAACGCTTGTAATCTATAATTCTTTCTATAAAAGTCAATCAGTTTTTTGACATTTCAAAATAAAACTTAATTTATTATTATTATTTGAGATACTTATAAGGATGTGCAAAATTTGTACAATAACAGTGTTCTTGAGAAATTGGAATAGAAGAATAAATTTTAATTAAGTTTTATTTTGAAATGTCAGAAAATTGATCGACTTTTATAGAAAGAATTAGATTACAAGCCTTATCTGAAGTTTTGATTCTAATTTTGTGAACATTAATGCCTGTCTTGAAGAATATGTGCTTGAACATTCTCCACATACAAAACTCATTTTTTAATTACTATCAACTATCCATATTAGTACACAGAGTTCATTAGTTAGTTGTTACGTTCGTTTAGGTGTGTCTGTGTGTCTCAAACTACATCAAGATAGGGTATTCGACCAATCAGAATGGACCCTGACTGCAGGGTCTTATACGCTTGTCTTTTTAACCGTTAGAGCACGTCAAGTTGTATAAGTCGATGGAGACGACTTTTCAGTTAGTTATATTTAGCGGATGCGTAATGAGAAAGTAAAAAACTTGTAAGGGACAAATCCGTAATTGCCTATAGGAACAAACCTTATGATAGACAACGCCGATTCACTAATAATTTGTTTTCTTGTCCGCAGGAAAAATATTACAGCATTTTTCCTCGTCTTTCACCCTTCACTTTCTTCTCTCCTCCACACTATATTCGTTTCGTAACGGCGACTTAAAAGGAGGTACGAGGAAAAACTTTGAAAATTAAATCTCGATTCGCGATGAAGCAAAAATATTCACTAACGAGAAATTTACTTTTTTTTCTTTCCTCGTCTCTCATGTTGTGTCTGTCTTTTTTTAATCAGAGATGAGGGAATGGGTAATACGTGTCGCCTCTAGGCTTCTGTCTTTTTCTAACTTTGTACCGCTTCCATTGATATTTAATGATGTATTTGATTTTGATTGCCTTCGCAAATGGAAATTTATCATCCTGTATTTATTTTTCATAAATTATTATTTTTCTTCATCCGCGTTTCCTTACAAAACATGTAGACATACATATATAACGATTAATTTGAATATGCAATTTTTTATATTTGCACAGAAATAAATTAATTTAGACATTTTTCTTGTACAGTTAATACGAAAAATATTTTACTAGCAAATTTTAAAATATTCTTATTTATGATTATTATTGTAGATTATAGACGCGTCGACAACTGAATTCATTAGCGTCTTCAACACAACAATTAATAGTCCATTAATGTATTAGAATATGCCAGCCGGCATACACAAACCGACTGGTACGAGCTTGGACTCCTGGAAACGCCAATTCCCAAAAAACATTGGAATACAATTGCGAGAAAATAATTACCTCCGTGTTTCTTTAAGGAAATATGCTGATATGATTGAAAAATAGAGTTCGAGAAAAGGCCATATTCTGATTGGTCTACCCTCAAAATTTAGAGAAAAGTGTGCCTGTCTAAGTTATACTTCTTTTGCGAAGGTATAGTGAATTGGAATGATCTTGACTCAAAAAATACACTCATAAAAACCGACTCAAAAATTAATGATAAAACGGCTCTAGCTATGCATGGATGAAATTTACTCAAAGGGGGTTTTGGAGGGCAAAAGTCGATCTAGCTAGGTCTCATCCCAGAAGTATAACTTCGACCGTGCGCTTATATGAGACAGGCACACAGACAATTTTTTAAATGTTTGTCTTAGTAGAAAAAACTAGCCCAATTGAATTTGAAACCCATAATGGACCAGTGGATTTGGAAATAATTACATGAATTTATTGTACATATTTTGTACTAGTACGTATAGTTTTTTCGTTCCCGGTAACTTTTGCAAAAAAACACCGATTTGAAATGACTTTTTTTATAAACATAAGAAATACAATCAATATGATTAGACACCTATACCGTAACTAAATTCACTATATTAGTGAAATTAACATAAGAATATCAGACGAATTATCGCCATGATATTTATATAGAAGGCTATATAGGAAAAATGTAAATGCACCGCCGGGAATCGAACCCAGAACTCCCAATTTCGCGTTGGGTAAGTTTCCAGTTAATGGATCTGTGGTCATCGTTGCTATATAGGAAGAATTGAATGTACTCTGTTGGGCACTGTGTAGTAACTGGAAACTTACCCGACGCGAAATTGGGAGTTCTGGGTTCGATTCCCGGCGGTGCATTTACATTTTTCCTATATAGCCTTCTATATAAATATCATGGCGATAATTCGTCTGATATTCTTATGTTAATTTCACTAATATAGTGAATTTAGTTACGGTTAGGTGTCTAATCATATTGATTGTATTTCTTATGTTTATATTAAAAACCGTATATAGATTTCTCGTTATAATTTGACTTTTTTTATGTTTGTCGTAGTAAAGAATTCAGGTCTATAGATTTTGTACATATTTTATACCTATGACAAAATCGTCTAAGTATTGTATAGGTAAGCACTTTCTAGCAAACTCCAGTGAAATTTTTTATAACTAAAATTATTTTGAAAAATGATTTTGGATGAAAATTAAATATACTTAATCTTTGACCATTTATAAAAATGCCAGTTTCATTAAATATAAAATCTAAATAAACAATTTTTTTTAATAAATTCCCATAATTTAAAACGAAATATTATTTTATTGTCTTCTAAATAGCAGATACGTTTTAAAAAATAATATTTTTTTAAACTCAAACTGATACAATCAGTAGTTATACTATTTCAATGTATTAGGGTTTCGTAGACATAATTATTATTTAGAAAAAATGCTAATGAGTTTATCCATTAAAATTTTAATGACAAAAATCATTATAATATTTCAAAAGACTAAAAACAAATCATATATTCAATTTTGATTTTTTGATAACTCCAAGCAGTTCATTTCAAATAATAAGACCACCAAAATATGAGCACATTAACGTCTTTTAAATATAAGCTTCTCCGATCAAAATTACTAAATCAACATTTTTTTATAATATATTATTTAGCTGGAAGGAGAATTGCCTTTAACGAGGATTTAAGTGACCGAAATTATATTATTTTTCAAGAACTAATGTTTTCGATGTCAAAAGACTTAAACGGGAATAATTTTAAAATAAATTGAAGTCCGGAATAATTTAATATTTAATGCGAATTGCAATTTTGTTTTCGACGAATAAATTTATATAATCAGCGGAGAGAAACGAAGGAGCGGCAGAAAAGACAGCAGACAGTCGCTAAATAGACAAATGAACGGGAATGAAACTGTCATGTCTAGTTAGGAAAACTTGAAAAAGTACTAATTAATGAATAACTTCAATTGATATTTTAACTTTTCAAAAACGGTTAGTTGAAAAGATTTAATATTTGTTGACACCCTTCAAACATTTATTTATTTATTATCTCCAAAATATTATAAATAAAAATGTTTTCGATTTCGGGATCATATTTATTTTTTTGGTCGTCACCATCAGTTCCAGATTTCTTGTAGGTAATGCGATAGATTTAATATTTGGAAAATTGTATGGGCTGACCGCTAGGTTCCGCCATCCGACCAGCCCCAATAGTGCATGTCCCATGTACTATGTATAGGCAAATACATTAATAAATTAGATAGAGGCTCAAATCTTTTCTTATTTCAGCAAAAATTAAAAATAAGAAAGATTTTATTATCGAATTCCAACAATTGCAATGTTGTCAACGTTATAAAGCTTTAAGTATAATAAAGAACCTTTTCACAACGCCGCTATGGAAAATTCGATTTTCGATACCTGTTTAGCGGGTTGAAACTGAGCGTTTTCATCCCTAGGGATGAAAATTTTCCGGTCGGTTCTCTCTGTTTTTAACGTTGTTAAGAGGGAGACAGAGCGATTGGATCCGCATATAATTTTTGCAAACGTCAAATTAAGAAGGAGATAGAGCGATATTGAATCCGCATATAATATTTTTAAACGTCAAAATGACAGACATAACCCCACATAAATCTGACAGATCTAATATTTTTGCGACTTTTTTGCACGCCCAAATTGTAGCTACCTCAAATCGAATTGTCAATACAATTGTTGTGAAAAATAATATGCAATTACTCGGTATGAAACTTGGCGTTTGCAACACTTGTGGTTGCATGCCCTCGTACCTCGGGCAGCAAACTTCACACTGGTTGCAAACGTCAAGTTTCTTACCTTGTATAATGCAATATACTATTACATTTTTTTATATATAGGTAGGTAGTCTTGTAATTACAAGTGAAATCGTATCGCAGATACAGGATATATATTATTATAAAGTACAACATTATATAATATTATTATTGTTTTTCCTACCTGAAATTACCATTTTATTAATTTGTAAAAGTTATTTTAAATGACACGATTAACTTTACAAAAGACAGAAACTTCAAGAGCGGCCCTTTTAGAACAAAATTGAAACCTTTAAAGAGGGTACATAGATAGTTATATAATAATAAAATATAATATGTATAATAATATATACAGGGTCCTCCGAAATATTAAATCAAGAAAATTTTAATATACGTTATACTGTTCAGTTATTCATGGCTATAAAATATAGTACGTCATTTTATGCATATCCATCTCCTTACGATATGGTGGGTCAGCATTGCCACCCTGAGGAATTTGAATGTTACTATATAATTGAGCTCTTTAATTTTAGGATAGAGCTGTTACAACTTCTTTAAAATATAGGGATTCCTTTATAAAGAAATATTGGGCGTTATTTATCTATACTAATATTATAAAGAGGAAAACTGTGCATGCTTGTTTGTCACTGATAGTTTCAGGAACTACTGAACCAATTTGAGAAAATCCTCCCGAGTAACATAAAATTAGGCCTACTGTAACGTCTAGATTGTTACGGCGCGAAAAGTTGCGAATGCACCGTTTTGTGAAGTCATTTATAGTTTTAAGAAAATTATTATTTAGTGTAGTTGAAAGACGGTCGCTAATGACCTGAGATGTCGACGCGTCTATATTCTACAATAAATAAACGTCACTTTACATGCATACATGTAAAGCGGCTATTTTATAGTTGGTATGGCAAAAAAAAATCATTCTTAAAATAAAAATGCAAACACTGGTAGCACAAAAAATAATTTAAATTTTTGATAAAAAAAATGTGGTCAACTACAGTAGAACTCATTGGATCGAGTGGGTATTAAACGGTAACCGCGATTACCGACCGAGTTGTCGGTGGTGCGCGAGGAGCGTGCTAAGCTTTGCAACGGCTTTATTAAAGAAGTAATGATAACCTAACTCCCCTATCGTCCGCCCGCTGTACCCTCTGTGACATTGGATATATCAACTACCTTCCTTCCTCCTCGTTGATGTCAATGTCTTATGGCATCTTACACATATTTGACGTCATTGTTCGGTTTTGGATCTCTTCACCGAGTAAGGGTATGACTTTGTTTTCCGTTTTTTTCCCACTTTGCAGTAAAATGGCAGAAGTTTCTTAGATGACCTCTTAATGGCGAATATACCATATTGTGTCCCCGGATCAGGTTGCCAATAAAAAAAACTTTTTTATTATGCGTATATTTAAATTTTCAGAACAAATAGTTGGCATTGACCTCCTCTCTTAGAGGGAAATTTGCTCGCCTAGGTGTTAATATCGTTCTGAAAGTGGGTTAATATTGACATTTTGTTTTGCAAATTGAAATATATGCTTAAAACAGTCGCTGTAACAACATATTAAAATTTGAACTTTGAACTAATAATATAATTTTCGTCGGGTGCATGACATGTTTAAGGTGATCTGCCACCCTTTTAATACCGACCAATCGATCTGCAAATATTATAATGGCATTATTGGGTTCACGAACAAGCTATACAAACAATTTCAGCTTTAAAGCAATAATAATTGTGATCATTTTTTTTGTTACATGTTGGGGGCGGTCTGCATCCCTCCCATACCGCTATCTAGCAGGGCACTTTAATATGCTTTCCTCAATATCTTCACAAAAATAAGACCTTGAATAAATAACACCCAAAAATTGTCACTAGCTCTCGGTCTATTAGTGATGTATGTTTTTGTTCAGTGAATTTTGCATTTTAAATTAAACGATTTGCTCTTATGCATTGATGTTTACCGTAACTACCAGCTAAACAAAACTCGTTTATGTTGCGTTTTAAGTGAAATTCATGTAAGTATATTAAAAAATCTAGAGAAAAATTCTTCAGCTAGTGCTTGTTTTATTTTTTTATTGTAAATTATAGACGCGTCAACAACTTAGGTCATTAGCGTTTTGATTACATTATATAACAATTCGAATCCACGACAGTCTGATCCAGAGGCCGCCACGCTAACCACTGGATCACACTGTCCTCTACTAGTGCTTGTTGATAAACATATATTTTTTGTAATATACAAAGAATTGACGTGTCAGCATATTTAATTGTTCTGTTGTAAAAAAGCGGCAATAATAATAAAATCGTATGTTTGTTCGTTTTGAATATAATATTATGTGATAAACAGTCACACAGTGATGTAGTCATACGCCAGATTGCCTACGTAGCGATAATCTCAAAAAAACAATTTAAACGATCATGTCTATTGTCTGTATTATTTTCTTTTAATAATAACCAAATGGATTCAGGGGGATCACCCATGTACCAAACATAAAATATTTTTATGGAATGCCGCAGACTGGGATTAAGGATACCAACACCTTTTCTTGCCACAGATCTGCAGACAAACTAAATACTCAGTTTTATACTCTGTTTATATTATAAATTCCAACAAAAAAAATGTGTGTGCTTATGACCACACGACAGAAGTGAAAACTTCTGATTTTATATTTTTAAAATATATATATGGTTTAGTGTTATCTATTAGCGCATCTATGACCTACAAATAACTTATTACCAACATACTACAAATACCTTTTCATTTAAGTTTTAGTGTCATTTATTAGCGCACTTGTGAACTAGAAATAACATATTACCAACATACCACAAATACCTTTTCAATTAAGTTTTAGTGTCATCTACTAGCGCACCTATGAACTAATGAACTACAAATAACTAATTACCAACATACTACAAATACCTTTTTAATTAAGTTTTAGTGTCATCTATTGGCGCACTAGTGAACTACAAATAACTTATTACCAACATACCACAAATATCTTTTCAATTAAGTTTTAGTGTCTTCTATTAGCGTACTTATGAACTACAAATAACTTATTACCAACATATACCACAAATACCTTTTCAATTAAGTTTTAGTGTCATCTATTAGCGCACTTGTGAACTACAAAAAACTGATTACCAGCATACAACAAATACCTTTTCGTGTTTGAGCCGAGTAAACCCGATTCAGCGTCACCGACCAGAAGCGTGACGATTCACTTTCGTTCACTACTCAGACAAAGTGCGCCTAAGAAAGTTTTCACTTCAAAAATGTGGGACGGCCCCTTTACTTAGGTGTGCAAGCTTTCACGGCCGGCATTGTTCCAAGTCTTCATGGTTTCCGGGCTTGTAGGCCGTGGTATATCTACCTGACGTTTCGTCTACAACTGCGGTAGACATTCTCAAAGGCGATGTGGCTTGAAGACTTGGCCCCTTTACTGTTACTATCTTTGGTATATTTACTAATTTAGTCAAATCATGAATCGACTGACGCTTCGCTAAGGTTTAGATGCAACCCTGTTCAGTTGATCCGTAGGTGTATTGGAAGTTCTGCACCCTCATAGTTAAAATAGACTCGCTTGAAAACACCTGGATAATACTTTTAAATCTGTGACATTTTTTTCATGCATTTAGTAGAAAAAAAGAACTACCTATTCTTCATAATACAATTCTTAAGGTCATATTTTTTATAATAATCTATACGCTATCGGTCTTTTATCATAATTTAGTTTCAAAAACTAGTTTCCTTTTTTAACTGTGACCACCCTCAAAGAAATAATACCCACTTCTTTATAAGAACGTTTTTTATACATATAATAAGAATAAGAATTGAAAGGATAAGAGTCTTGAACAAGAAAAAAATGTCAACCTTATTGAATTATGGTCACTGATCTATAAAGTATTGGACCGATTCCAGAATTATATAATATATTGGAGTTTATAGAGATTTGATCCCACGCTATGCAAGAGCAAGGAAAGGATTTGTGTTGTAGTGTACCTTCTCATTTATACGCTACAGGTATTTTTATTAACGACAAAAGGTAATATCAAATCTTGATTTTCTATCGAACTTTTCGATTTTGATGACAAAATACTTTTACATTATAGTACAGGGTGGAGCAATGAGGAAATAAAATATTTATTTACAAGACACTAGTGAAACTGTAGGTAAACTGATTTTCAATTCTTTAATAAAAATTATTATAAATTGTATTAATACTATAATAATTATTTTATTTATTGTAAATTATACACGCGTCGACAACTTAGGTCATTATAGCGTCTTGATTACATTAAATATAGCAACTCACTTAAAACTAAATGACTATAATAATTATCCAGGTGTGCAAGCTTTCACGGCTGGCATTGTTCCAAGTCTTCATGGTTTCCGGGCTTGTAGGCCGTGGTCTGGTGGTATTTCTACGTGACGTTTCGTCTACAACTGCGGTAGACATTCTCAAAGGCGACCGCTGCCACATCGCCTTTGAGAATGTCTACCGATTAGGGATGTTATGGAGCTTCGTAACCGTAACCGAAACTATTAGATATCCGAAATAAAAAAATATCCGAAACCGATATATAAATGTAAAAATATCCGAAACCGTAACCGAATTCGATATAAATGTTTCGGATAGGGGCGGAGTTGTTTAAATAGTGAGTACCTACTGACTTTAAAATAAGTAGAAATAACAATTTCCTAATTTTAAGGCTGATTACTGTGCTAAATTTTATTGTGAACACAATACAATTTATAGGTATTAAAAATTAAAATCTACTTATTGACAAAACAAATAAAGATATCCAAAACTGATACTATATCCGAAACAATGGGATATCCAAAATAATTTCATATCCGTATCCATAACCGAAACCAAAGAAAGACTCCTAATATATCCGTATCCGCATATCCGAATCCGTAATCTCATATCCGTAACAACCCTACTGCAGATACACAAAAATCATTGCATTGATTTAGTCTAGACAAGACAAGACTTTCAAAGTTTTGTCTTGTCTTGAAATATCAAAAATAATAAAAAACAGAATTAACCACAAACACCAAACCATAGTAATTTAATACTCGGCGTACGTTTCGCCAACTTGGTTGGAGAAACGTACGTCGAGTATTAAATTACTATGGTTTGGTGTTTGTGGTTAATTCTGTTTTTTATTATATTCACACCAAAGGTTCCAGCAACATTCTTAGATTGAAATATAAAGACAAGACTTCACTTAAGTCTTGTCTTGAAATATCAAGACTTCACTAAGTTTAAGTCTAGAATAAAAACTCTTGTCTTGTCTAATATCAATTGACTCTAGATTATTTTCAAGAGTCTAGATTAACCGAGTGGTGTACTTTACCTACAACTACTTAGTTTATCTAGACTCTTGAAAATTGTCTAGAGTTTTGGAAAGAGTCTTGATCTAGATAAAGCAAGTCTTGTCTTGAAAATTTCTAGACAAGGCTTTTGCAAATCTTGTCTTCAAAATCTAGACAAGACAAGACAAGAGTCTAGAAAGTCTAGATCTATAGACGGCAATACTACATTCATTTTTGGAAAAGTTCCACTCCGTATGTTTAGCAGTATAATTTTCATTAATTTCTTATTATTATATGGTTTCCGTATTATGTATATTTTATCCTAAAAATAAAATATTACGAAATCCTTTAAACGTTTTTAATTACATTCATTATATGTGCAGGTACTTACTCATCATATCTATACCTACACTAAAACACGAAGAGAAAATTTCAGAATTTAATAATTTAATATTACGATGGATGCTATATCAGATAAATGTCCAGCGAAAATGAAATGTGCAAAATAACTGAGACTATAAATCTAAAATACTGAGTAAATTGAAATATTTGACGACAATAAAATATTATAGACTATGTGAGTACGAAATGACTATAGGGGATGAACAAAACTATAATCGAGAAAGGACGTCATTAGATAGTGGTGTTTATATGATCCTTTATTTATGGTGTTTTACGTCTTTCTGCACCGGCATCACTCAAAAACGATTGATTAAATCTGGAACACTATTTAAATTGGTACCATAACTTATATTATAGGGGCAGGGTTACGCTTGGGTTAAAATTCTAGTTTCTGCTGTCAGTGAATCTATAAGGTGTTTGAAATCTTCTTAATAAAAATATTACACTGACTGACTGACAGACAGACAACGCACAGCCTAAGCCGGTGGGTCTAGAAGCATGACATTTTGCAAAAGAGTTCCTTATATAACGTAGGTGAGCAATAAGAAAGGATTTTTGAAAATTCATTCCCTATATAGGGGATAAAAATTTGTATGAAAGTTCGTCATTTTTGAAGTTAGAAATATGGAATTGGTGTTTAGGCTTCTGTTTATAAATAAAAGTCAGTTGTATCAGCGTTTTTGGAAATTCATCCCCTAAGAGAGTAAGGTGTTTATTTGTTCTCGCGGAACTAATTCCTCGCCGCGACCAAAGGGTAAAAAAGAGGGTATTGGCAGAGCAGCTTACTCAAAAACTCTAACATTTATGAAAAGTCGGATGGTTCCTGAGATGTTGCCGATGGGAAATCCCATCGGGCACATGGCTAGTTAGGTAATTCAATAAAGCGTGTTTAAAAAATTACCAAAATAGTATAGTGTGTAACTAGTGTGCTAAATACATCTTTATATACGCCTGGAGCATAAAGATTTATTTAGCACACTAGTTACACAATATAGGTACTATTTTGATAATTTTTTTAAACAAGCTTTTTCTAGAGACAAAAATATCGTATTGTCATCGAAACTAAGTATGTGTGTGCAAAGTTTCAAATCGAAGTGTTTGTGTTTTAAAATTGGATTTCAAGATTTGGCGCTAAATAACAAGTAAAGTTAATAAAAAGCTTGTAAAAAATAATGTCCATCCCTTATTTTAAGATATATGTGTTTTAACAAGAATGTTCAATAAGTGAACTACTACCAGCCCTCTCCCATCACCACTATCAAATGGTTATAAACGCTCTCTCTCTCTCTCACTTACTTTCTGAATATGTATATTATAGAATATTTAAATGCAAATAACAGTGGTTAAGCGTTCACTCGTAGTCATATACGTACGATCAATGAAAACAAAATGAAGAAAATATTATGAAGTAAACAACAACTTGTCGAGAATACTAATTGTGTTCAAATGCTGTGAAAATTATTTCCATCATATTTATATCGTCACAAAAAATATAATTAAATCGCTTTAAATAATTGACACGACTATGCAATAAACCACGGTACAAGTGAAACTTTATTTATTTAATAAATGAGTAATAAAAATCGTCTATTACGAGTCCTCACTTCCCGGGTTCTAGCCCGAGAGCTGGTAAAAGTGTAAATTAGATTTTCAATTTATTATTAAAAAAAAAAATAATGAATTGAAAATATGAATTGGTGCTAGGCCCAAATAACCTTAGCTGTTGGTGGTCTTTAAAACACAATTTAATTTTAATTAAAAAAAATCATATTATAATTTTGTTTACGTAGTTTTGGTAATGCAATCAGTATGGAGACGAACGTAAGAATGCAGAATCTATCGTTGGTGGTCAATGGGTATTTGATGTGTTGCTCGACTGAATATTCGTACGACATTAGTTATGTAGAAGCACGATATAATTATGTACATAACCGTCGCTGCTTTTCGATGAGCACTGCTCTGGTTGACTACCATCACACTTTTAAGTTTTATGCAGTCGTACGACGTGCATAGATGGACGTGACTTGACGCGCGACATGCATAATCGAATAAAAAACAAACGAGGCTAAAAAGTTTAACTTAAAAATATACTATCGACTGCGAAGATAAGGCCAAATTTCTCCTAATTTTGATATAGAAAATGCTCGTGTCTGTCCGTCACAAAAAATATCGCCAATGGTGAACCATTTTCAATTAGCTATGTCGTTCCTTTCTTCGTGTATGTAGAAGAAAGTTAGCCAGAGTATAACTAAGGCTATAATAATATTTTGTGGTATTTACAGTCCGGGCGAAGCCGGCCCGAACAGCTAGTACTTACTAAAATATTAAATTAGAATTTTTATTAGAAAAAGCAGTCTTGTAGAACAAAGGATAATTATTTATATTAGTTAATCATAACTATTGACTTCCTTAAAAATAAACATAATACTTTCAAATATTAGTATTAATCCGCACAAGATACCAAAAATTCTTTAATTAAATTTCCACAGCGACATGTTATATCAACTTAATCTACAAATAATTGAAATTAAATAACTGAAAAAAATAAATTAAACAAACCGATAATATAATATAGAATATATACTTACCAATACCTTCTTAACATACTTACCTTAATTTACAAATGTATAAATTTCCAAAATCTAAGTTATCTTTGTATACCTTAACTATAATTATGTCACTATAATTAGTGGCAAATGCCGATGCACATGTTGTTGTGTTAAATAAAAAAAAATATCATCTTCAAGTTTGTATCGAAACATGTCGCTGTGAGAATATATTTAATTAAAGTAGTTTTTGGTATTTTGTGTGGATTAATTATTGGATTGATATTCACAGGTTATATTATAATACTTTTATCAAAATTGAATTATTGATGATCGAAATATTTGAAATTTCTTATAAAATCTAGAAAATTTAAAAAAATTATATAAGAATTTGAAATCGTAGTTTGAGAAAAAAATGTATCACAAATCACAATTCAATGTGAATCTCTTATTATTTTAAAAACATGACAGCAGACTATTGTTATTCTGTATTCACTTGTTAATATTATGACTCATAGAACTAACTAGACAGACAAGTAGCCGCTTAAACAAAGACAGAACTACTGATTTAAACATAAATTTTCATTAAAATTTTGCTGTTTGATGTAAGATGTTGTAATGTAATAACTTAAGGCGGGCCTCTTTGTTAATGTAATTTATCGAATATAAAATAAAGACATAAATACATCCTCGCTCATTTCGTTGAAGAGATACTATCAGTGAAAAATATAAACATAAAAAATTATTCATATTCTTATTATTACTTAGTTGTGTTCAGACTTAGTTTGTCAGAAAATGTATAGTAACACCCACCCGACTCATTTTCTAACTAGTATAATCTACATATGGATGCCATTAATACAGAAATTGTTCTGATTTATTTTTTTTTATATGAAGCTCTTGTTATTACGATACACAGTGGGCCAGAAATTGATAACTTTGTTGTTGAGTCTCGAAAATCAAATATAAAATGTGTGTTATGTTTCTCAATCTCTTAAGGAATCGAGAAACATTACCAAATTTTTGGAACAATTCAAATCAGCCTGCCAGACGTCCAATTTTTTTAGCTAACACACGGCTCTGATCGCTACCTAAAGGTACGTGCAGTACGCAGCTGGGATTCTAGATGGCATGTATGGTAGATGGTGGCTGAAATTATAAGAGCTTATAGGTTTGCACGCAACAAAGCTTTGATATGATACAAGCTTAAGTCGCGTTTGAAATGTCAGACAGCGAAGACGAATATTTGTGTTTTTCTGCTACAAAGTGATATATTTTAAATACAAATTTGGGTAGGAGCTATCATTTCCACCTTATTAATAGAAAACGATGTAAACATGGCGAATTTCATCATTTATACCAAGAATTAAAATTTTACCCAAACCTATTTTTTTGAATATTTACGTATGGAACCTAACACTTTTAAATACGTCTTAGAAAAAACTCAAAACAAATTAAATAAAAACTGGCAAAATTTCACATATTGAAATAGTCACATCCATTGCGAAACTTGTAACGGCCATTTGACAGTTGTCACACGTTGATTGTAGTAGTCAGCGCGCTGAAAGAATGGTGAGATACATTCTTGAATCTACCAGCTTTTGTAACAGCGCTTATACCTGCTACACTCACTGCTTCGTTGTGTACGCTCGCATATATAACAATGCATTAATTTAAGCAAACCCTGCTATGATCTACGTTACCATCTAGAATCCCAGCTCCGTACTGCACGTACCTTAGACTGCCTGCTTCACCACTCTAATGGAATATTGAGAAATAAGAAATTTGGAGCAAAGTAAAACTGAACTTTCGGTCGTTTTTACAATATCTAGCCCAATGTGTAATATCTTAAAAAATTAATCCAAGTAAAAATATGAGTTGGTAGTTATCTACCAGGCCATCTAATTATTAAAATTTTGTAAGATTTTGCGTTTGTTGTTATTATGATTTATAGTGCCTGGATGTTTATATAGTCGTTTTATTGTCATTTTTAAATTATCGCTGTCGTCAAAATGTCGTCTTTGTAATTAAAAGGAAAATTTAAAAAGTGGACAAGTGCGTGTCGGATCACGCACAGAGAAGGGTTCCGTAGTCCGCATGAACGTTCACGGTTAAAATTCAAAGTTAATAATAAATTTAATAATCATTTATTGTCTTTTAGTTTAAGTTGAAGATAGTTTTCCAAGAATAAGTCACAGTATTTCTCAAAGACACTGTGAAAAACAAAGTTTTTTCTCCGGTCGCTAAACTCAAAAAAATAGCGACTAACCAAAAATATCCCATATCTCAAAAACTACACAACATAATATCTAATTCAAACCAATTTTCGTTTGATGTGTTTTGTAAGTTCTACCATCTTAATTTTTTTCAGATTTTTTCACCCCATAGTAGAAAAGTTAGAGGGGGAGACGCACACTTTTTACGACTTTAGAAGCGCATATCTCTCACCAACTATTGACTTAGGTAAATAAAAAAGTCATTTTGAAAAAATGATTCGCAATTGATCCAATCAACCACCAGAAGATTCGGCGCGTCACCTTGCTCCTTCCTCCTTACTCGGAAAAAATGTTTTTCTTCATAAAATACAATGAATAATTCCAAAATTTCTCGTTACCTATTTTTCGTGACTCACATACATACGTTCATCTGCTAGTTTTTTGAACAAACTAACAATTTCGCTTATCTATACCAATTATTTTATATTTTTCATGCTTGAGTGGTAATGTTACCTCCAGATACTGTCAATTTTAATCGTTAATTCCCTGCCATTTCTTGCATAACTTCCAGTGTAAAAAAGACAAATTATCCCGCTTTTATATTATTTATTATCCCGCTTGTATATCTAAGCGACATAATAATTACAGTATTCAATTCACATATCATTTTGCATGTAAATAACAAAAGATCAAGAAAACTGATCGTTTGAAATGACAAGCACGCACGCGCATTAGAACAATTGCTAAAATAAAAATCTGACAGTCGTGATTGAGTCATTTTATTACAAGATTATAGCAATAAGATTATTATTGTACAGAATAAGAAATATATTATTTTCGTATGAGAAAATTGTACTTTTAACCTTGATTTTTAAGCACTACTTAATAAATAATTCAAAGTCAGTTTCATGACGATTCAGGTTATTTTTTTGACGTGAATAACGTCTAATATCTCATACTGGGGTGATATTTTAGAAATATTAGATGCAACGGAAATATTTGGAAGTGACTGACATGTGAAACAAAACACAGCATGTATAACTATGTTAAAGTATCAAACACAATAAGCCAGGTGGCCGTGTGGAAAAGTACGAGTTTACCGACAGGTGCAAACGCCAAGGCCAAATTGGAATCTCGAAGGTTTTTAACAATTTTTTTTTTATAATGAAAAAATTGGATAACAATTTAAAATCTAAAAAAATAAAATTACAGTTAATATAATACTTATTATATTTTATGGATATTTAATTTTATAAGATAATTAAAAGTGGATGTATTCCTATACATGACAACAAATACAATTATTTGTGTTCGGTATTGGTATTCACGCATCTTTGTACCCGCGATACAACCACATTACCCGCGTTTTTTTCTGTTTTAATTACTGTAATAAATCAGTTCCATTTCACCAGTAAAATTCTACAAAAAAGGTACTACGGCCATAAAATTATTGATTGAAGGGCGCGTGACGTAAGAATGCTGCAAACCTCTAAATTCTTCACATTTTAAGATATTTTTATATCTTAATCGAATTTTTACGTTCAACTTAAAAATTATTTGCATAATTTTTTAGAGATAATCTTTTTATATTTTCTTGTGAAGCCTATTGTTTTTAAATAATTAAAATCAGATTAAAATTGTGAATAAATCTCTATTTTTACGTCCATCATTATGTGCCATTAAACGAATATAATATTGGGTAATAAGGACCAGTTAAATGTATAAATTTTTTATTTTTCGTTACCAAATTGTAACTTCCTCAGAGCTCTTCAACAATGAAACACAAAAATGAATAATTTGTTATAAACTAATACAAAATTCTAACCTTTAAAACTTCTTAAAGTTTTCGGAATAAATTTATTCATATTATAAATCAATGGTTTCTTGCTACTAATAAAATAAAAATGTAACAGGTTGATAACAATAATATAAAAAGTTTAAGTTTAACATAAGACGTGAAATTTCTCCGTAATGATAAAATCAAGCACCACTTTATTTTATCCCAGATACGTTATGGAAACAGCATTGCATCACGTTCTTTTCTTGTAATCGTGAATGTCGGAAGCCTTGTTTATACAGTAGAACAGTTAAAGACCAACTTAGATCATTCAACTTATGAAGCTGAGGACATTGTGGTGTAATGGTCAGCGTACTGGCCTTTGTTTCATACTGTCGTGGGTTCGAATCCCAACTCTGCTCATAAATATTTTGCGAGGCCGTTTTGATCCAGCTTTGATATTTTATGATACTGACCAGATACCTTATATGCTATTATGTGCATATAAAGCTTATATTATGAAACTTATATTTGCTCTAAGATAAATCGATTTGCTAATTATGCAAAAAATAAAAGCAATGCAATAAAGCTAAATTTATTATATATTAGAGGAACCAATTTTAACCTCTGACACAAAAAGAGGGAAGTTATGTCTTTAGGAAGTAATGTTTGTATGTCTATGTATGACACATCTTAACTTCTCAGTATGTTGACCGATTTTGATGTGATTTCCTTTCTGCGACAGAATGCAGCCATCTTGTATTCACTATCTTGTATTTTCAGAAAAAAATTCTGATCTTAATAAAATTGAAAATACATTAATACTTTTAACTAGGGCTCGGAATTTATTCGACTAAATGAATATTCGAATAGTCAAATACAATTTCAAAACAGATTTATTCAATATTCAAATATTTGAATAATGAATAATTCGAATAGAAGTTTTACGAATATTCGAATACTTTAATTTGAAAAATTCCGAGCCCTACTTTTAACAGTATAGAATCTAAGAATACAGTTTTGGACTACGCTCTAGTTATAATGAGGTTCTTATCAAAACTGACATTATTGTGATCAGATGTGTGGAAAAATCGATTTTCATGTGAGCGGAGGCGCGGAGAAATCTGGTATAATAAATAATAAATCAATATTACTGTTTTTTGCCTTGTATCCCATTTTCCTAAAGTAAATATACTTCAAATAAGGTGTTTTAAGAAAATTAATCTATACATAATATATAAATAATAAAATGATAACTGGTGTAGGTACGTGTTGTTAGCGCATCACGCAAAAACCACTGAAGAGATTTCAATAAAACCTTGCAGATCTATACCTTATAAGCTGAGTCTTTATCTCCACATCGAATTGTCACGATATTCCTCATGGGGGATTAGCAGTGAGCGAAAATAGCGAATTGAGTAGTACTAGCGACATCCGACGGGATTTGATATTACTATAAAGTATCGTTGGAAGTTAGTTTGGTAACATTATTTTTTTCAGAAAAACAAGTGATCTGTTGGTATGTAAACTGTCAAAATTGTTGTGCATAATAATTTATTTTACTAATAATTTGCTGAATAATAAATAACATGTTATTGTTTTAACATTGGAAATGTTTATGTTCGTATATGGGGGCAGAGTTACGAGTTTTCGTTCAAGGCCAAAAGACAACGGTGTCGCGATCAAGTGAGGAGCAATCATGCAAAATTGAACAAGTGCAATTTTTTCGAAATGTGTTTTATATCATGTCTAGTTAATTGAGAGGCATTTGCGACGATCTGCGGTGTTATTTTTGAGCAAATGTTAATAAATACTGTAGAAAAATGCATTTAAAAGTTAAGTAATCAAGCAAAAGTGAACGCGTATATAACAGAAGAATAATAGGATTATTCCTGACAAAACTAAACAGTGCATTGATAAATATTGTGTGTATAATAAACAGTTAATTATGTTTCATAATATATGCTGTTATCATTTCCAATGTCCTCGATGGTTGCAAGGATTGCGAAATCTGTGAATTTTTTTAAATAGTTAACTAAAAGTTTTTTGCATTGTAATAAAACGACAATGTTTGCTTTTATATAATTTGTAATATTAAATTGGAACATACGTTTTTGCTGTTATTTACTTATAATGTACTTTACAGGGGTTGTTGTTCACAGGAAATTTTATAAGTTATCGTAATTTATAAGTATAAAAATAACGGCAGTAGTTCGAAATGCACGTGAGCGAAGCGGCGCGTACAGCTAGTATAATATTAAAACTGTGTTAATTTCGAAAAAAAAATAGTTATATGATGAGTATACCTACGTTATTAGTCAGTTAATAGGTATTACAGATTTTTTTTTAGTTTTAAGAATGAATTTTTTCAACATAAAAAGATATGTAAGATATTGTCATGAGATTATTAGACACGATTGGCACAAAAACTGGATAAAAGTAACAAAACATAGGTATATTATGTTAATAGTATAGCCGGTGACTTTTACCAGTTGTTAACAGCCGAACAAGCTAGACGGTTTCATAAAACTGTCAGATAACATAATTGTCTAGATGTCCACGACTTCTGGGTTTACATTAGGTATTACATACTGTTTCGGTTAAATAAATACACTACAGTGTGCTCACATAAAAATGGGCTCATCGTTCTGAACCTCCTAATGGTTAATAAGATTTTTCAACTGAATAGTTTACATACTTAATTACTATTTTCAAAATTAGTTTTGTTTAATTGTACGTTGAAACGTGTTTTAAAATAAATCTATACTAATAATATTATAAAGAGGAAAGATTTGTATTTTTGTGTGTGTGTATGTTTGTAATGAATAAACTCAAAAACTACTGTGCCGATTTTAAAAATTCTTTCACCTATAGAAAGCTACATTATCAGCGAGTAACATGGGCTGCATTTTATTTTCAAAAAAATTAGAGATCCCTACGAAAATTACAACAATGTAACCCAAGATATCAAAAATTTGTCTATAAAAGTCATTATTTGGCGTGCAGCGCTGTGAAAACTATTGATTATAACCATAAATTCGAGCGAACGAGCGAAGCGAGTAAGTAATGTATTAATAAATTATAAATCCATAGCACCCGGGCGAAGCTGGAACGGGCCGCTAGTTATTAAATAAATTGAAAACAAGTCAGCACATACAATTATTGGGTTGCATGAAAATGATGTTATTTTTATTTATTGTAGATTATAGACACGTCGACAACTCAGGTTATTAGTGTCTTCAACACAACAAATAAATCCAGGTGTGTATAAGAATCCGCCAGCCGACATACACAAATCGACTGGTACGAGCTAGGGAGCGCTAATTTCCACAAAACAATGGAATGCAAACTACATTCCAATATTTCCCCTGAGGGAGCATGAAAATGAATAGCTTCATTGTTAGGGTTAAAAAATTTGGGGAGGGCTCAGTTTTCAATTAGCCCCGGGCCTCTTAGACCCTTAATCCGGTCCTGGCATCTCTAGCTAGTGCTGTTCACGTGATTAGTATATCTGTTGGTGGGAAAGATTATAGTGTATGTGCCATGTAAAAGCAAAGATTATGGCATAACAACCAAGTAACCGCAGTTGTTAAATACTTACACTGTCTTGTTAGCATAATACTCATTAGTCATTGCTCATTAGGCAATTTATATTTTAGTCTTTCTTAACGCGTTATACAAAACAGAAGCAAAATGTTGTCACATAAATAACTGAAAAAATTAACACCTATTTTAAATAGAATCGCGCAATCAATTATCCGGTAACAAAAACTTGTGAAGGTGTAGACTGGCCGTATTGTGACTTGTATTATAAAAAATGCACGAAAACATTACACAAATAAAGGAAATGGGTGTGGTGGTTATGACAAGTCATACCCAAAATGATCTATTATTCTCTTACATAGGTCACCAGGTCCAGACAGAAAACTGAAAATTATTTCTTTTTCTTTAACAACAATAAGAAACGTTTGAATACATTTTACATAAATAATATTCTATTGAAATATGGAATAAGTGAATTTATTATTTTCTTGTTCTGGTTAAACAATCAGTGATTTTTAACCGACATCATAGTACAGACACTAATGACCTCTGTTGTCGAATTTATACAAATTATAGAGAAGTATCAATTATTTACAATTATCAAACCTGTCCCAAAATGGATAAATGTTCAATTTTTATTTATTGTAGATTATAGACGCGTCGACATCTAAGGTCATTAGCGTCTTTCAACTACACTAAATAACAACTAACTTAAAACTAAATAACATCACAAAACATCCATGAGCGCAGGTAGGATTCGAACCCACGGCAGTTCAGTCTAGAGGTTGCGGCACCAAGCATGCTAACCACTGCCCTCGATAAATGTTCAATATGAGGTCTGCCAGGTATGCAAAAAAAATTAGCAAGGCAGATATTGATAATTGTAAATAATTGATATTTCTGTATAATCTGTATAAATTTGAATTTCATCAAGTAGTGACAATAAAAACTGATTAAAAAAGTCGAATTAGTCTGACACCTATTTAATTTTTTCAATCATATCTGTAAAATTCACTCATAAATTTTAATAGTGTTGTCCAGTAGCGACTTTGTACGGTAGAAGCTTGAACTATAAAACAAAAAACTTTACGTCAGTCATTTAAGACCACGTTATACAATATGTAAACCATGACTCATAATGTACGGGTGTATGTAAGGTTGCTATCATAATTTTAGTTGTTATATTTTAGTTTCAGTTATTTTTATTTTACTTGACATTTAACTAAAGATATACCATAATTAATAGAGTATGAAAGAGGGAAGCCACCCAAAAAAGTGTGGATGCAAAAGATATAGAGATAGAGAAGATGTAGGTGTTGTGTTATCTTTTTCTATCATGCTTTGGTGGTATCTATAGTAACAAGGAAAAGACAACATCTATCTCTCTTTTCCAAGGTGACACTATCACTTAAACACTTAAAGTAAGTTGTGCCTATTCGCGTCTGACATTAAGGTCGAAGCCCTCTATTGGGCTTAGTCGCGAACTACCCGAGGAGGTCGTAGCAACGGAACAAAGCGTTGAATGAAGGTAAAAGTGCACAAAATATATGTTTTTCACGCATGACAGTTTACAAAGGTAAGCATAATGCTAAAAGATATTGTTCAGTTTTCACTTAAAGTTTTGTAATAAATAATTCTGTCGCAATACGACTTTTAACCGTTGTTTGTTTACATTAGCTTACATGTGATTTGTATTAAATAGTTTCAGAAATGCCTTACATGTGTTCAAATCCTTGTTGCCGAAATACTTCGACAGCATTTTCCTATCACAAATTTCCTGAAAATAGTGAATTGAGGAAGTTATAGATGGGTTTAACTGGAATAAGACTTATAACAGAAAGCACTCTTTTGAACAGTGATCATTCAGATGCTAATGACCTCTGTTGTCGATCGTCTATAATTTAATAGATGGATGGATTGTGGATTGTAGACGCTCGATAACAGAGGTCATTAGCGTCTGACTATAATTTACAATTCATTCATTCATGCAGTGATCATTTTAACGGCAATGATTTTTTTCCGCGTCGTAAGTTCCTATTGCAACATTTGTGCTGACAAAACAAAACATTTTTAGTGAAATTTAATTTCGATATTTTCAGCCAGACGCTAATGACCTCTGTTGTCGAGCGTCTATAATTCACAATTCATTCAAAAGTCGTATTACGACAGAATTATTTATTACAAAACTTCAAGTGAACACTGAACAGTATCTTTTTGCAATATGCTTACATTTGTATACTGTCATTCGTGAAAAACATATATTTTGTGCACTTTTACCTTCACTCAACGCTTTGTTCCGTTGCTACGACCTCCTCGGGTAGTTCGCGACTAAGCCCAATAGAGGGCTTCGACCTTAATGTCAGACGCGAATAATACTGTATTTATACTGTATTTATGATATGAATGAATGAATTGTGAATTATAGACGCTCGACATCAGGGGTCATTAGCGTCTGTATTTATGATATGCATAACGGCAAGTAAAATAAAAATATTTGAAACTTTTTTCCCAATCTAAATGTCCTATTATGTATAGGTACCTTACAGGCTTACATCGGGCTTACATACTGTATAATAAAAACCGCGAAATAAAATTATTTCACTTATCATCAAAAACTCTTTGTATAGAAAAATCCTACACATTTTCCCACTTTCAGGTGAAACATCAAAACATTATTCAGAGAAAAAAATAAATATTTAAAAATCACTCTAGAAATTGCACCTGCATAATACAATAAGTTAAAAGCCAGATCTGTATTTAAATCATCTCTTTGTGAAGTTTTAAAAATACATTTAAACCAGAGTATGCCACAGCCTACTGTTACAGTCTGTTATATTATGACGTAGGATCCGTCTCCATGTCTGTGTGTACCAATGGGCATTGTGGGGATATGTGAAACATTCATATTCCTCCAGTTTACCTGGCCAGGTGGACCCCATACTGAGAACTAATGGCGATCCTTCTATCTCTCTCATATTCAGACACCTACTCACCTTGTTGACTTGGAAATATTACACTATATTGTTGATATAATATCTGACTCTACTGCATTTGTTTATTGTTTTCCTTTATTTAAAATTGCACAAATTGACAGATTTCATTTATTTATCTTTTTAAGGTCATCAGCTTCCAAGGTTATATATAGAGAAGATTAACCCACCATAAAATTGATTTCGCATGAGGCCATCTCCTCTCACTTTTAAGTGTTCTTTGAGTCAAGTTTCAATTCCTATTTTTTATTATATATTTAATAATGAATTAAAAATCCAATTGATACTTCTACCAGTTGTCAGAATAATAGATGAGTCATGGAATAGCAATACTACACGCTAAGCAATTTTCAAGCCCTCTCAGATTTTAACCCGATTTTTAAGACTTCAAAAAAAGGAGGTGATTCTCAATTCGGTTGTATTTTTTTTTTTGTTTGTAACCTCAGAACTATAAACCAATTTGGAAAATTATTTTTTTATTTGAAAGGATATAGGTACTTTCAGATTGGTCCCATAGAAATTTCATCAAAATCAGTTCAGTAGTTCGGCTGATTTTAATAAAAGTGAGTGACGGCGTGTGATTCCTTAAGGTAAATGTCACTTTTTGACACATCAGACAGCGTAAGAAAGTAGGTTTAATAAATTGAAATTGAAATTGTGTTTTAAAGACCACCAACAGCTAAGGTTATTTGGGCCTAGCACCAATTCATATTTTCAATTCATTATTTATTTTTTTTTTTAATAATAAATTGAAAATCCAATTGACACTTTTACCAGCTCTCGGGCTAGAACCCGAGAACTGGGGACTTGTAATAGAGGAACCATAGCAACGCCATGTAAACAACAGCGCCGCTACACTCTCGGCTATTCTCAAGCCCTAGGTTTAATAAAAGTGAGTAACGGCGTGTGATTCCTTTAAGGTAATTGTCACTTTTTTACACTAAAAAGTAAAAAATAAAAAACTTTTTAAGAAAAAAAAACCTCTTTCAAAAAGTCACTAAAAAGAGAAAAATAACGAAATTTTGAGTTTTGCACCAATTTAATAAAATATGAAGTTGGTATAAAAGTATAGTAGGTACCTATAGTGATTAATATCTTCTTTTTAACAGACTTCATATTTTACTAGATTGGCGCAGACCTCAAAATTTCATTATTTTCCTCTTTTTAGTGGCTTTTTGAAGGAGGTTTTTTTATTGTTAAAAAGTTTTGTTATTGTACCTACTTATCTATAGGACAATATAGGTATAGAAGGTGAATGAAAGGCCTCGTGGCACTATTTTGTATTTTAGAAGGATCGCAATTTACTCAAAATTAACATTTCAAGCCAATAAACTATCTAAGACAAGTAGGTAAACAAAATAACCGTTTTTGAGTTTTTGAGACTCAATGCTTAAATTTAAGTGGAAATAGTGTATATTAACTGTGATCAAAATCTGCATTTTCCTTCCGGTCTCACCTCTCTTTCTCATTAATTTTTCTATTGAAGCTTCGGCTGCTAATAACCTTAGTTGTCAGGCATTTATAACCCACAATAAATTTGAAGCTTCGGGAATGTTCTACACTCTTTCAGAAATTTTAGAATGATGTGAAAATTTCATCCTGAACTACTTATGATTGAGTTCTTAGATTAGAATCTGGGGACTGAAGGTTTGGAATAAACTATAGCCATGGAAATGACAAATGAACCACATCTCTACTATCTGTGGGCAATCACCCTGTAGGTACATATAAATAAATGTGAACTATAATTTACACAAAATTGGAATTATAAAAATAATAACAAAAAATTTGATTCCATGTTTAAAATAAAAAATAACATATTTAAGATTAGCTGTCGTTTTTCACAGCATGATGCAAACACTGAATTGACATGAAACCAACCCGAGTATCCCTTATTTCGGATACCTGTCAGTTAAAATCGCAACAGGTCGTAATAAATACCGCCGGTTAAAAGACAACATCGCTTATGGTGAATTTTTCATAATCTTTTTTGTGTTTTCAAATGTATTTTCTAAGAGTATTAGATCCCGGAAGTTACTCCCTGCCTAGCTTCGTCTCAAATCCTTTCCGCTTGCCTAAAAACATTTATGGCTCTCCTGACGCTATTTTTAAAGCCAAATGGTTCTGGTAAACGCCAAATGAAGGATCAAGAATCACGCTACAGGCGAATTTTTTGAAAAAAAGTTTTGGATACGTGTGAAAGATTACGCAATTTTAAAATGTTGTAAGTTTTTCCATATTTTTTTCCATTTCTCGCCTGAAAGATCTATAGTGTGATTCAATTGGTCCTTCATTTGGCGTTTATCCGAACCCTTTGCTATAAAAATAGCGTTGGAAGAACGATAACCGTTTTGAGACGAGGAGAAAGGATTTTTGAAATGAAGAGTGCAGGGGGTAACTTTCGGTATCAAATACTCTTATGTGTATTTTGAATGACATTTTACAAAAATGTTTCATCTATACCGGTAATTCCCCAAGCTTTTTTGTTTAGAAGAACACTTGAAATATTTCATAAAATCGCGAACAATCAGAGTTGACACATATTATGTTCGCAAGATTTTGCAAATTGTGTCACGGAAGTTAAAACAATTTTTTTGTAGTGTCTAGAGTTTATCATTAAGCAGCTGTCAAAAATTTTTGAGGTTATATGTAGCTGTCATCATATTCGAATCTGAATAGTGAAACTTGAGAGTACCGGAGACTTACTGGTTTTTTAATCTTATTTTATCACAATTTCGACATAAGCGGTTGTTTTTTTTGCCCAGATACATACTAAAGGTATAATAAATTTCAACTAGATATCGGAATCAATGAAGTAAAAAAATGTTTAACTTACATAACTGTCAAACTGACACGAGATCTGACGAGTGTCGAATTTTTTTATTCGCTTTGTAGATGGGAATTAAGAAGGCGTTACGAATTCCTTTTTATGTATGATTTTGTATTATAAAGTCATATGCTTTCTGTTCAATTTGTTGCAGTTATTTCTTCTATGTAAAACCCCGACATATTTGAAAATGTCACTGGAAATTTAAAGATCTTCATCATTTAAACAAAAGCTATACAGTGGGATAAAAAGAAAATAATGGGTAGGTATGTCTGTATCGCGGGTACAGACAGATGACGTTAACAGCGTTAAACACAAATAATTGTATTAATACATCTCCTTTTATTTATCTTGTAAAATCAAATGTTCGTAAAATATAATAGATAAAATAATTGTAATTTTATAAACTTCCTAGTACATTGGGAAGTTATTTTTTTATATTTTAAATTGGTATCCATACCTATACCTATATATTTTCATTATAAAAAACAAATATTAAAAGCCTTCGGGAATCGAACCCGGGCTTGGCGTTTGTACCTGTCGGTAGACTCTTACTTTTCCACACGGTCACCTGATTTACCCGTTACATCTAATAGTTTTAAAATGCCACCCCAGCATGAGACGTTATTTACGTCAAAACAATGTCTGAAATGGATAATATCAAAAATAGTATTTTAAGAGCATTGGATACCTACAATTTAATACCCCCTGCCGTTCCCCTCGCCTAAAAACTGTTATGGTCCTTCCGACGCTATTTTTAAAGCTAACGGGTTCGGGTAAACGCAAAATGAAGGACCAAGAATCACACTACAGATCCTACAAGCGAAAAATTGAAAAAAAAATTCCTGAAAAAACGTATAACTTAAAAATTTACGTAATCTTTCACACGCAGCCAAAACTTAAAAAAAAATTCGCCTGTAGGGACTATAGTCTGATTCTTTGACCTTCATTTGGCGTCTACCTGATTCCTTTTAAAAATAGCGTCGGGAGAGTCAACCGTTTTTATGCGAAGGGGAAAGGATTTGAGATGAAGAGTGCAAGGGATAATCAATGCTTTTAACATAAATGTGTCATTTGTTTGTCTAGAAATCGGTTAAAAACCTTTTTAATAGTTGAACATCTTGAATTTCACAGCACACTAACGAACAATTATGACATATTCTTCGCGTAATGTTTTAAAACTAGAGTTTCATTCACACATATTAAGTTTTATTGGCGACTTATTTGACATAATTTCTATTCTATTCACATACCACGTGTATTATAATATGTATGACAGGCTGCGTCTGTTTTATTGAATCGTAAAATTTACGCACTAACTATTTTATGAAATTATTAAATTTATTTATGAAGTCTAAAACACTAAAAAATATTATGACACTAATATAATATGTTGATGAAAATATAAAAAGATATTATATACATATATATTATAATATACACCCATCTTTCCGCGAATATATTATCACCTTAAGTAGCTCAGGTTTATTTTTTATTGAAATTTATTTTATTATTCTTTTTCATTTACTAATGCTTTAGGTATACTGAATAGTTTCCGAGAAGATAACAAAAAAAGTAAATTTTGCCGCAAATTCATTTATTTTAAATTTACTTACCTACCTAAATAAAAAAATTACCAATAATGTTTTATACACCAATGAAATTACCAATAATAACGTACTTATATCATATTTAAAAACTGTACGTTTTATACAAGCTTTTAGGGCTTGAGAATGGCCGAGCGAGTAGGAATGCTGTTGTTTACATGGCGTTCCTATGGTTACTCTATTACAAGTCCCCAGTTCCCGGGTTCTAACCCGAGAGCTGGTAAAAGTGTCAATTGGATTTTCAAATTATTATTAAAAAAAAAAAAAACTCGGGTCGCAGTGCCAAAACCCTGCCGACAATATAGTGTATTTGCTAATACTGGCATTGTGGCTTTATTATGTGAACTTAAATTTGTTTTTGGACAAAATAAAAAATTTAACCCCTTAATACATCCCTTAAAATAATATTTTTTTTCTTAATTTCAATATTTTTATCAATGCAACCACGGTACCAAATTAAATACACCCTTCAGTAAGTAAAGCACTATCCCCAAACTGGTGTTTTCATAAAATTTGTAAGTCCGGTCCTGTCGGGCCGATTTTATTAAAATTTTAGCAGTACATTTTAATCGTTACTAAAGGGTTAAACTTCATTTTTGAAACGATTCTGAGAATTTTTTCGGCGTTTTTGGGCTCAAAAACATTTTTCAACCCCTAAAAACCACCCTTAAAATGGTCCGATTGGGCCCATTTTAAATAGGCTTCGTGCGGTGATGGATTTCAACGTGCCTACCAAATTTCGTCAAAATCAATTAACTCTTTCGAAAGTTATAGCCCGCACATATATATATATATATAAATATATATATATATACATATATAAACAGACTTTTCCAAAAATGGTGCCAAAGTGTTCAGGAGGTTATGAAACGTCGAGAAATTTTGTTCCGACCCCTAGGTCCCGCCATCCGACCGACGCCAATAGTGTATGTGCCATATGGCAAATACACTAATAATGAAATGAAAATATGAATTGGTGCTAGGCCCAAATAACCTTAGCTGTTGGTGGTTTTTTAAAACACAATTTTTTTGCAAGCTTTTATTTAACTTCCCATGTTTGCATGTTAGTTTGTTTGTTTAGGTTAAATCTTGCAAGTCAATTTTGAACGATTTCCACGTATCCGATCGATTTAAAATTTGGTACACATATGCATTGCCGATGACAATACATGAATCAATCGTTTTTAGAATTAAATTCAATCCTTAAGGGGGTCAAACGAGTGAGTAAGGTTTTTTGACTATTCAACGCCTAGGCCAAACCGCTAAAGCTATAAACTTGGAATTTAGACAGTAGGTTTCTTTTGTGACGTAAGCACCCACTATATGAAGGGATTTTTCGAAATTCCATCCCTAAGGGAGTGAAAAGGGGATAAACTTTTGAACGACTAAAAGGAACAAAATAAAATATTAGTAAAAAAAACTTTTTAAAGACGCGCTTTTATTTAAATGTACTAAAAAGGAAAAAAATTCGACTGATGACCAGTCCTATACTT
The DNA here is from genome assembly GCA_039654895.1 of Mongoloraphidia duomilia. Classification (NCBI taxonomy): domain Eukaryota; kingdom Metazoa; phylum Arthropoda; class Insecta; order Raphidioptera; family Raphidiidae; genus Mongoloraphidia; species Mongoloraphidia duomilia. The sequence goes on from CM077521.1 coordinate 9,169,002, forward strand.
CCCACCTAGTAAATATTGGCAAAAAATAAACACTCTTTTTTTTTATTCTTTGATTAGGCCCAAATAACCTTAGCTGTTGGTGGTCTTTAAAACACAATTTAATTTTTATTCTTTGAAAAAAGCATGATGGCCCTCTTTTTTGTTTGGTGATCTACTGATGGCTAGGTTAATATAGCAAAAATCATGGTTACCTTGATTTACGTACAATTTTTATTTTTTTTTAGTAAAATATTTTTTTTCTCGAAAACTATACATTTTAGAGGAAAAAAATATTTACATTTTTTTCATATTATAACATCTAGAATTCATTTATATTTTTTTTTTTCCTATGTTAATACGTGACATTGAGAACGTTTTTTTTGAATATCTCAGGATCCACTGAACCGATTTGACTCAAAATCTAATCAGATCTAAGTTAAATGCTGATAAACACAATAGAACAATCGGCATGCCCGTATGTTGTTCCGTTCTTAAGATATCGAAGGCGAAAAATTGACCACACACACACACACATACACATACATACATACACCCACACACACACACACACACACACACACACACATACAGACATCAGTCAGAAAATGATCTTAAACGATTGCTAGGGTCTCAAAACGTGAAATCTGTTAAAATCTCGAAATATTTTTTTCGGACTAAATCCATTACTTCCCTACCATAGTAGAGGTGGGAAGTAAAAATAAGTTTAAATAATTTAGTTTCATAATTATAAAAGTAAATTATTAAAACTTATTTTTTTCGTTTTTAAAATTTTGCGGTATTCCGTTGACGTGGCGTTCAACACGTTAAGAGAAGAAAGTATCGAAGCACAGCGAAGTTCACTAATAAGCTTTTAATATAATGCAATGTTTAGAATACAAAACCACGTACATATTTATGCCAGCGCAGCGTTCTTGGACTTGGGACTTGTTATATTATATAGATACATATTGTACACTTGGAGAAGAGTTTGGGAGTTGGACTGGAAGACGAAGTCTGCAATAACAGGGGCGCCCCTAAGTCAAGGAAAATATTTTCCAAGCTTTCGTCACATGCAAGGACAGCTCGGTGTATTGGTCAGTGTGCTAACCTTTGAGGCAAGATGTCCATCCTCTCTCATGGAGTTTTGTGATGTCGTTTAGTTTTAAGTTATTTGATGTAATTAAGACGCTAATAACCTAAGTTGACGGCGCATCTATAATTTGCAATAATAAAAAAAAAAATCGTCGCATGCAAAATCCTAGGGTGGTACCCATTGAAGCCCTTACACCAGGCGCAATTCGTAACAGGGCGCAAATACGCAAATGAATTAGGTATAACGAAATTTAAAAAAAATGCTTTTGATTAAAAGTAGGTGCCATGAAAAGTTTTTAATGATCTTCATTCCTTTTTTCCTAAATAATAAGCCTTATGTTTTTCAATGTTTCAATTTTTACCAAGTAAAAAAAACTCGGGTCGCAGTGCCAAAACCCTGCCGACAATATAGTGTATTTGCTAATACTGGCATTGTGGCTTTATTATGTTTGTTTTTGGACAAAATAAAAAATTTAACCCCTTAATACATCCCTTAAAATAATATTTTTTTTCTTAATTTCAATATTTTTATCAATGCAACCTCGGTACCAAATTAAATACACCCTTCAGTAAGTAAATCACTATCCGCAAACTGGTGTTTTCATAAAATTTGTAAGTCCGGTCCTGTCGGGCCGATTTTATTAAAATTTTAGCAGTACATTTTAATCGTTACTAAAGGGTTAAATTTCAATTTTGAAATGATTCTGAGAATTTTTTCGGCATTTTTGGGCCCAAAAACATTTTTCAACCCTTAAAAGCCACCCTTAAAATGGTCCGATTGGGCCCATTTTAAATAGGCTTCGTGCGGTTATGGATTTCAACGTGCCTACCAAATTTCGTTAAAATCAATTAACTCTTTCGAAAGTTATTGCCCGCACACACACACACACACACACACACACACACACACACACACACACACACACACACACACAAAAAAAAAAAAATATATATATATATATATATATATATATATACTTATATAAACAGACATTTCCAAAAATGGTGCCAAAGTGTTCAGGAGGCTATGAAACGTTGAGAAATTTTGGTCCGACCCCTAGGTCCCGCCATCCGACCGACGCCAATAGTGTATGTGCCATATGGCAAATACACTAAAAAGTTCTTTATCGAGTTTTGGAGTTGTTTATAATATGTAGCCTATGTTATTATTGTTAAAGAAGTGATTATTTATAGTTATCTATGTGTAGCAAAAAAAATCTTACTCTAATTTTTCTATTTTTTTTTTGTCAGGGGTAGGGAAGTAAATTAACTTTTGTACCAATGTACAAAACTATTGCCGAAAACAATACGTCAATAGTTTTATTTTGTTATATTTTATAATTTTGTTGACGTGTCCAGCGCCGTGTCTAGAGGTTGGCGGAGATGGTGCGCGCCAGGGGTGCCCAAAGCAAAAGGGCGCCAGGTCAGTATTATTGCAAAATGCAAGTTTCAAACAGCATTTATGCACTTTCAAGTTGTTTGTAAAAATTACGCTGTTTTTATAGTTCTAGTCATATAGTTTTGCCTTGGGTGGATTTTATGTAATAAGAGGGCGTCAAGTCCACCTGTCGTCAAAGACGCCAAATTTTTCCTTCGCCAAGGGCGCCAAATATTTCCTTCGCCAGGCGCGCCAGGATTCCTAGATGTGCCACTGGACATGTCAAACAGATTTTTTAAATGTCTCGACTGACCAAATAAATATCTATCTGTCTCATCTCAGTTCCGATAACCGGATGTTGTTACCCGCCACTGATATCGTGAAACAGAGCAACCGAAAGTCTTAAACGCAAACTTCAACATAAACAAACTACCTGCTAAGTGGTTGTGTTGTATATAAACACAGTTGATTCGCGTGCGAACGCTCGCGCCAAAAATATCAATTATAATTTAATCAGGTGTACAAACAGATTAACTAAGCTCTTCTGCCGTGTTTACATAGCTCTGTTCTGTTTAGTGTAGTGTAGTGGCAGCACTCGCAGTGGTATGGCGATGTGCTTAATCACTAACTGCCTGTAGACTAATTACTGAACTTACGTTAGGAGCTGAAGGTAGCTAATAGATGTATATGTTACCAGCAGTTTAATGGCTTGGTCAATTCTCGAAGATTTCTGAAACTGCAATACCAGGGAAAATCCTTGGAAGTGTAGAAGAATTCTTCAGATGGTGTGACAGAAACTCTATGCACGATTTCGAGGCAATACCAGGGAAAATCTTTGGAAGTATAGAAGAACTCTTTAGATGGTGTGGTAGAAACTTTACATTTGCACGATTTCGAGGCAATACCAGGACAAATCCTTGGAAGTATAGACGAATTCTTCAGATGGTGTGATAGAAACTTTACATTTGCACGATTTTGAGGTAATACCAGGGCAAATCCTTGGAAGTATAGACGAATTATTCAGATGGTGTGATAGAAACTCTATAGCTGCACGATTTCGAGACAATACCAGGACAAATCCTTGGAAGTATAGAAGAACTCTTCAGACGGTGTGATATTTCTTCTTTCTCTCCCTTTGTTTCCAGAAACAGGTCGCAACAATTAAATAAGAAAATGTTTCTCTATAGTTCTTTTGACCATTTGAATAGAATTTCCAAATTACCGGTAACATATATATAAAATTATATATATACATTATATAACGGCCTACTTCGATACTCCTTCTATCCCTAGTCGAGCTTCTTAAGTCAAACTTAACCCTTAATCTCTTCTGTATTATTCTATCAGTTAATCGTACTTATTTATGAGTTAGTAATTTGCTGACTCATCGCCAACTTTATAATATGTACATAATAAACTTAAAACACAGTAGGTATTTTTGAAGAATTATTTACGCTGCTTGATTACTTCAACATCTTGAAAAAATAAAGAATGAAAAACTAAAATTAAACATTTTCATACATTATAATAACCGACTGAAATACAGAAAAAGTATATAAAAGTTTATGTTTGATCATTTTGTTGACATTGCTTCAGTGACTAGAATTTTCGAGAGATGTTCCAATTATTCCTGATCAAGCTCCAAAAATCATATATAAAGTACCAATATCTTTATGGTTTATAGAGCAAAGTCATTTTTTCAGTAAAATAACTGAAATTAGGTGATAAATAAATTTATTTATGGGAAATTTTTAAAAGAAAACAATCGTAAAATATGTTACATATCCTTAAACTGACTGTGTAAGGCTATGACATGAAGCCAAAGTAGGTACCGCTGGGTGCCAATGTAAAATTCAGTACCTAAAAATATCTAATATTTAATCCTAAAAAAACTTTGTACGTAGGTACCTATGAAGATATTTTTTGAATATTTTTTTTATTTTTTCATATTTTCAATATATTATTATTAAATATTTAAGATGCATATTACTTTCATTTGCACATTAAAATGTTTAGTTCCTTTAAAAAAATTCACAGATTTCGCAATCCTTGCAACCATCGAGGACTTTGGAAATGATAACAGCATATATGAAACAATTAACTGTTTATTATACACACAATATTTATCAATGCACTGTTTAGTTTTGTCAGGAATAACCCTATTATTCTTCTGTTATATACGCGTTCACTTTTGCTTGATTACTTAACTTTTAAATGGATTTTTCTACAGTATTTATTAACATTTGCTCAAAAATAACACCGCAGCTCGTCGCAAATACCTCTCAATTAACTAGACATGATATAAAACACATTTCGAAAAAATTGCACTTGTTCAATTTTGCATGATTGCTCCTTACTTGATCGCGACACCGTTGTCTTTTGGCCTTGAATGAAACTTGTAACTTTGCCCCCATATACGAACATAAACATTTCCAATGTTAAAATACTTAGTTTTTTATTTAGAAATTATCTGCAGCTATATAAAACGTAATAAAAAAATAAATAAAAACAAGCCGTGAGGTGGGTCGTTTATTAGGACTAAAGTGCGACCCTTGAGGTCCACACGACGAACTTCCCAGTTTGATAAATATTTAATAATAATAATTAAATTAGATATTACACAGAAAAGTAATCATTTCAATCATTAAAACATCAATAATTTAAAAAAAAAAAAAAAAAAAAAAAAAGCGGCTGAACCGATTTTTATAAAATTTATGTCGGATCAAAATGACGTTAACACGCCTCGATTGACACCCTTACGAAGTCGATATAATTTTTTATTCGCGAGATATTGTGTAAAATCTACTTTTTTGGAGGTTATTTGGTTAAGAAAAAAGAACGGCTGAACCGATTTTGAAAAAATTTCTTTCAGATCATATTTACGTTAATACGCGTCGATTGGCACCCTAACATAGTCGATATCATTTTTCGTTCTCGAGATTTCGTCTTTGAAAGAAATGTACACATACGTACGTACGTACGTACGTACGTACGTACACACACACACACACACACACACACACACAGACATCTTTCTAAAAGTAGTGTAAAAATAGTGTAGTGACCTTGAAACATAAAAATTTTTTTTCCTTTTTGATTTCGATTTTCGGACCCATTACAATAACTTCCAGTGGGAAGTTAATAAACAAGTACATATTTTTAAAGAAAACAAAAGACACATGCAGATATATTATTTATTGGAAATATCTATAAATAAAATATTATTATAGTTATTGAAGATGCGAGAAGAAAATGCTCAAATTTTTAAAAAATATATTGTTCTAAACTGTAAATGACTGATTTCTTAAAATGTTCGTAATTAAATTAGCTTTATAAAAAGTTAATAAGTATGTTAACGAAATGTGTAACATTTTTTAGTGATATTTTATTGAGCCCGTGTCCAAGTTTTATATGAGCTCTGTAGTTAGTAGTTATTTTTAGATTTATATTTAACTACTTAATTATTACTGTGAAATCTGTCAATAAATTAATTTTTATACATCAATATATAGATGTAATCATGTAGGTATAATGTTTGCTGAAGATGAAAGCATGTGTAATGATGAAAGATGTCTACCGGCCGTGAAAGCATGAAACTCCAATGAAAGCATAGCTTTCGAAATGTACATCCGATGTACATCCATCATTAAAGCTGTTGTGGTAAGAAGTAACTATCTTTATTTTTGAAATTAATTTTTATTTGTTATAAATTACCTGAACTTAAATAAAATTTCACTTGCACAGTGGTTTCATAAAACCGCACCTTAGTTTTTTTGTTTTCACTGGAACTCGAGAAATCACGTAAAATTACACTCAAAATATCTAAGCATTCTCTTCTCGATTGTACAATTCAAAATATGTAGAAAATTCGAATATAAATAAAATCTAATCCAAAGACACTATAATAATGTAGGTCCACGCTTTGAACAATACCATAGTCTGCATGTGAGATTTTTATCGAACAATATCAAATTTCATTATAAAAAAAATATCAATATCTTGAATAATGAAATAAATAAAACTAAATATAAATTCCTTCCCACACAAAACAGAAAACAGATCGAAGTTTTAATATTCGACACACCTGGCATTAACAGATTTAACCGCGGTATTAAATCATTATAATATATGTATAAAATGTTGAATCAAAAATACCAATCTGTTAGATCTTTACCATATTATGATCACTGTGAAGTGAACCTATAAATTCAGTAGTAAAAGATTCTAGGTAGCTACGTAACTATACTATGATCTAACAGAATCAACAGAATCTACGATAATAATTATTATACTGTACAATTATATAATAATATCTGGGTGCCGAGCTTTGCTCGGATGAGTTCAAAAAAATAGTACTTGTATGCTGTGAGATATTATTTTCTCAGAATATTATTCCGAAACGAATTTATTTCTGAAACATAATTTAAATAATTGTTTCTGTTAAATATTTTAAATACCTATGTGTATTTTTAAGCGTAATAACTAAGTATCAACTTGAATCAAGCATTTTTTCCTGTAAATATTACTTAGGTCGCCATTTTCAAATCTACCGCCGTTATTGTTTTGTTGACTGAAGAACTCGCAAAAACCGATTTTCATAGATTGAATATCTTATAAAAATGTTCGAATCAGATGAAATTCTGCTTGCCCGTTGCCGTTTCAATAATCCATTTTTAAACATTGATACCAAATATCAATTTTATCGATGTACTTTTTCTCTGTGATGTCATCTTAGCAACTTCCAGTAAATTTCAAATATTTTTTTTGCATAGAAGGTACCTACTGAAAAACTCACAAAAATCGATTTTCGAAGAAATAGAATTCATATTATATCTTTTAATAACAAACGTCAGACTATAAACCTGCAGCGCAAAACTTTTTTGCATGCATCTTCATAGTTTTTAAAAATCGATGTGTTTTAATATACTGCATGCCTGCGTCGCTAGAAGTGCGGCCCTTCGGGCCGCCGTGCAAATTTTTAAACAAAACTTGTTTGTATGTATCTTAACAATAGTTTTCAAAAATCGATGTGTATTTACACAGACTCGCGGTGCCAGAAGTGCGGCCCTTCGGGCCGCCTGTTTGTCATTATTTACATATTGTGCAAGACACTTCTTATATTAGTGTTCATTTACAGTTTTAACCCTTGTGATATATTATACAAAATCTATGTAGAAATAGGCTTCGAATCGATCTGACAATTGACCGAGTTATAAATAAAAAAACCCTTTTTTTTAATTGCTCCCCTCTGGGACCAAGATTCCTACCTAGATCGATTTCTCGCCCCGAAAAATCCCCATTCTGTAAACTTCATCAAAATCGTTATTCGTTTTTGAGAAAAAAAAGTCTAGGTAAGATTATACGTCATACTATATTTAACGTACCTACATAATATACATATTTTATATAGGTAATATAAAAATAACATACTTAGGTACCTATTTATTTAAATATTAGTTAAAACTACTTACATAATTATGTTTAGTTTTTATTTCTGTTATTTTTTACTATACAAATAGTTCACGGATTATTTTAATAAGTTAAAAATTCTGTCAGAGTATTTTGACATATAAATAATGAAAGTAGTTTGTTTTCTCCAAAGCCTACTCACGATATTACAATGTTTTGACAGGTCAAAAAACCGTTTTTAAAAATGATAAAATCGATAGGAAAACGAATTTTTCCAGGGATGAGACCTAGCTAAATCGATTTTTTGCCCCCCGAAACCCCTTTTCGGTAAATTTGATCAAAATCGTTAGAGCCGTTTTCGAGAAAATATTTATATAGATACATAGAAACATATATACAAGATTTACTCGTTTAATAATATAGGGGGATTAGTATTAGCTGTCAAAAATAATAACATAAAATCTAAATCTAATATTATAAAATTGGTAAATTCTGCACTTTGTACAATAGAAGCACTAATGGGTATAGATCGATGTGTTCGTATATATAGTAACGCGCCTGCAAAATCCACATCATGAGAGAGTCATGTTTTTAATGATTTATACAGAAGTTAATAACTTTAATAAAAATAAACTAAATCGTAACTTAGTCTGTAATTGTAAAGTTCTAAGGACTAGAAGAGCGAATTTTCCGTTGTCATAATTTTTTTCCTGTTTTTCAAATTTCAATCTATCTATATCTATTTGTTTGGTTAATCTCAGAAACTACCAGTCCGATTTGAAAAAAATTTTTTTTTGGCTAGATAGCCCATTTATATTTGTTTGGTTGAACGCGCTAATCTCAGAAACTACCAGTCCAATTTGAAATTTTTTTTTTGTTAGATAGCTCATTTATCGAGGAAGGCTATAGGCTATATAATATCACGCTACGACCAATAGGAGCGGAGCATCAATGAAAAATGTTGCAAAAACGGGAAAAATTATTCCTTTTGAGAGCTTCCGTTGCGTGCGCTGCGTAAACGGTTAAAGTTACACAAAAATCATGTATGACGGAATAGTTCCTGGAAGGTTTATATATATAGCGAACGAGCGTAATGTAATGTAATTCCTAAACCACGCAACGGATTTTGATGCGGTTTTCACCATCAGTTAGATATTTTTTAACACGCTTATATTAGCTTCACCTGTATGCTTGCTTGCGGGCTTGCTTGCTTGTGTGCTTGTTTGTCAGTTTGTAACCGACTTCTTTGAACTTGATTTTAACCAACTTTGAACGGTCAGATTTAGTTTAAACTTTGCACACTTATCAAGGACCGACGACAATACAATAATTCAATAAGTTTGTCCCATTATCCTGACCAGGATCTCCAGGACTAAAAAAAAAAGCAAAAAACTTCAGATTGAACTGAAACTTTGCACACTTATCAAGGACCGATTACAATACAATAATTCCATAAGTTTGTCCCATTATCCTGACCAGGATCTTTAGGACTAAAAAGCAAAAATAAATTATAATTTAAAAAAACTAAAAAACACGCTTTAATGAACTAAAAAGTAAAAAAGCGTGGGGTAGTATGAAAATATGATACAAAGCACCCCACGCTTTTTTACAATAAAATTAATTATTTTAGTTTTAGTTCATTAAAGCGTGTTTTTTAACTTCCCATTGGAAGTTATTGTAATGGGTCCGAAAATCGAAATCAAAAAGGAAAAAAAATTTTTATGTTTCAAGGTCACTACACTATTTTTACACTACTTTTAGAAAGATGTCTGTGTGTGTGTGTGTGTACGTATGTACGTACGTACGTACGTACGTATGTATGTGTCCATTTCTTTCTAAGACGAAATCTCGAGAACGAAAAATGATATCGACTACGTTGGGGTGCCAATCGACGCGTATTAACGTAAATATGATCTGAAAGGAATTTTTTTAAAATCGGTTCAGCCGTTCTTTTTTCTTAACCAAATAACCTCCAAAAAAGTAGATTTTACACAATATCTCGCGAAAAAAAAATTATATCGACTTCGTAAGGGTGTCAATCGAGGCGTATTAACGTCATTTTGATCCGACATAAATTTTATAAAAATCGGTTCAGCCGTTTTTTTTTTTTTTTTTTAATTATTGATGTTTTAATGATTAAAATGATTACTTTTCTGTGTAATATCTAATTTAATTATTATTATTAAATATTTATCAAACTGGGAAGTTCGTCGTGTGGACCTCAAGGGTCGCACTTTAGTCCTAATAAACGACCCACCTCACGGCTTGTTAACTTCTGTATAAATCATTAAAAACATGACTCTCTCATGATGTGAACTTTGTAGGCCGTTACTATATATACGAACACATCGATCGATACCCAGTAGTGCTTCTATTGTACAAAGTGCAGAATTTACCAATTTTATAATATTAGTTTAGATAGAACGGGGACAATTGGGTTATGTTTCTGACAGAACCTATAATGACGGGAGAGAAGCCACTGGTAAAAATTAGTGCATCATAAATTCCAATTTGATCCAAACTACAGTACAGAGTTCCATACTTAGTCGACGATAAATACATGGCATTAATGATAAATATGATTGTCTTACGATACGACTATATTACATTTGTATACGTAACGTTAATGTGAAGTGTACAAATGGGCAGTATTGTCTCTTACTCGGCTACTGTTCACTACTTGGGGGGTCGCCGGGCCCCCCGCTCGCGCGCTACAATAACCGATTTCTTATGTACAACTGTTGCAGTACATACGTGTGCCACTGGGTACATAACTAAACAAGAACCGATAATTTATTGTTACATGTGTTTTATAGTTCATTTGGTTAACAGCTAGTTCATTAAATAAAATACATAATATAACCTTTATTTGTACAAATCAAATTATAATAAATAACGACATCAAGAAATAAATAAAAAAATAGAAGTGTTTGTGATTTCGGAATTTTTAGTTTTTAAATAATTTTTCCGTTTGCATATTCTCAAATCTAATGTTAAAAAAATTGTCTGTCTGTCTGCACGAATGGATTTAACTCATAAACTTTTGAAGCTATTGACATGAAATTTACACAGGTCACTGATAGTAACCCTCGGACCAGCTTATATAGTTTTTGTTTCATTGTTATATCTCGAACGGTCTCGCCAATATGAAAATGACCAATTATGTAGGGGACTCTGTGGTTAGCGCGTCGGCCTCTAGATCAGACGGTTGTGGGTTCCAATCCCACCTGAGCTCATGGCTGTTTTGTGATGTCATTAATTAGTTTTAAAAAAGTTGCTATTTAGTGTAGTTGAAAGACGCTAATGACCTGAGATGTCGACGCGTCTATAATCTACAATAAATAAATAAATATAAATGAATCAAGGATGTATAGATGCTGCATTCCGTGAAGCGGTTGGTCTGCAGGTATAGTATTTTAAACCTGCCTAAACAAATCCAAAGGTCCACACGAGCGAAGTCGCGGGCACAGCTAGTTGCAAGTAAAGTTTCTTATATCTTATTACTTTAGACCACGGCAGAGCCGGCCTTGGTTGTTAAAATATAAAAAAATACCTATACTTAAAACAAAGCTATATGAAGTTTTGTCACATAACTATATTTTTTAATCATATTAATTGTTTATCTTTCATTGTTAATTATTATTAGATACCGTATTTGAAATTTCTCACATGTGTGTTTTGACTATAAGGCAGTCCCAGTCATTTTGAGAAAGCCAGCATTCATTGTAATGTTGTTATAAAATTAATAGCTCTCGCAGTTACTCGATTTGCGGTACATCGTGCTATATATAGGAAAGATTAAATGTTCACTGTCGGGCACTGTGTAGTAAGTGGAAACTTTCCCGACGCGAAATCGGGAGTTCTGGGTTCGAATCCCGGCGGTGCATTTACATTTTTCCTATAAGTATAGCCTTCTATATAATATCATGGCGATAGTGTCATCTGATATTCTTATGTATTTAGTTACGTTCTAGGGAAATTAATCATATTGATTGTTTATCTTTCATTGTTAATTATTATATTTTTTATGTTTTACTCCCATCTTCCGTAGGGAATTGGAAGTATGGTGATGAGGTCGAAAAATGATGTCCAAGATAAGGTCAGATTATGCTTCTTCTGTTTAATGAAAAATGGCGGCTGTGCATGTGCGTCTGTGGATTTTTTTATCTTCTGCAAAAATGTTTCGATTTAAATGTTTTTTTATGTTTTAAGTACTAAAGTAGTACTTAAGTAAGGATTCCAGGTTTTTGCATCAAACAATATTGTTTTTTACAACTAGATGTCACTATAAACTAAAAATTAAAATCATAACCTATAAACAGATTATCTTATATTAAAAAGAATTGAAATTAGAAACAATGGAATAAAGAGGTTAATAATTTATCAGAAACTTGTTGTATGCAAATATCTGATGCAATTACCAACTGCACATTACAAAATACAAACTAGTATGCTATACTACCAACTGTAAGTATAGGATGTTGCTATTAGAAAGTAATATGTCCATAATAACTGAGTCATAATATCTTAAATATTTAGCCACAAATTGAAAGGATTTTTTTTAAATAATCATTTGAAACAAAATAGAAATTTTATATTAGAAATCGTGTCCATCGTGATTATAATAAAATTAAGAAAAAGTCTAAATCTATAGACGAAACGTTGTACATTTAATAAATCAAATATTTTGTCCACTATCCTGCGATTTTTCTCAATTTTATCAAATTAGAAATTATTTAATATTTTTGAGTTTTAATCAAAATTTAAACCTGATTAAATATACCTAATAGTAAAAAATATTGTGATAGAAAATATGTGTGAAATTCAATGTGATACTTAATTGGAAAAATGAGTGTCATTAATTTTTGTCTGTCTGTCTGTTTGTGAGATTAGGTGCTCGAAAACTGCTGAGGTGATTTGATGAAACTTTATATTCTATATATGTATCAAATATTAAATAATTTTCTAAGCAAAAAAAATATATTAAGCAGAATATTTGATGAATAAAAATAAAACAAAAATATTGCGATCGAACCGGGATCGAACCAGGGACCTTTAGATATTCAATCGAACGCTCTACTAACTGAGCCAATCGAACGATGATGTTACACGCTCTATAGTACAGTATAGAAGTACGTCTGGAGTCTGTTGTAGAAAAAAAATACGAATTTATTAAGATTAATTGATTAATTAACTCTAATTATTATTATTTGCCCTAGGATTTATGCAAAATTTTAACTAGCTGCCGTTTGTGAGATAGAGCTTTGTGACTGACGGACGGACAGACATCGTAGGCTCAGTAAGTAATAGGGTTTCGTTCGGAGGTACGGAACCCTAAAAAAGTATTATGTGGACATGTGCCCTTTAGAAAAGCGTCTCCTCATATCATATAAGGTATTCGATTTCAATCTATTATACAATAAATCGATGTTATTGTTATATGAATGTAATAAATAAATTAATAATATTAATATCGACTACATTAAACAATATCTGTTAGTCGGGTCTACAACAATGTAGTGATACCAATACGCATGCGCTTTATACAATGGTTTTATTTGAATATCATGTATCAGAAGCCCATAAAGTTATTCAAATTAAAACTGATATTTTTTATTGATACTCGTAAAATATGTAGTCCCTGTACAATGCAATATTATGTTTGTGCAACATTTGTTTTATTGTTTAATGAAAAAACAAAATTTGTTTATAATTTGATTTGTCAACCGAGTGAGTAGCGTAGTGGTGAGAGCACTATATTCACATTCGGTAGCTACTGGGTTCGAATCCCGACGGAGACAGATGTAGCTAGAAATTTTTCCTATTATACTTTTCGCCGAGAAATGGTAATTTCTACAATGATCATCTTGTTGATTTTTTAAAATTTGTTGTAGATTATAGACGCTCAACAACGTAGGTCATTAGCGTCTAAATTACATCAAATAGCATCGTCAATTAAAATTAAGCGACATCACAAAACATCTATGAGCGAGGTGGGATTCGATTCCACGACAGCTTGATCCAAAGACCGGCACGCTGGCCATTACACCATACTGTCCTCGTTATCTTGTTGAGGTATTTCATGGTTTCCCTCAATAATTCTAGATAAATATCGAGATGATTCTTTTTATAAGACCACAACCGGTTACCTGCAAAATTTCTATACACACAATTTCCTATACATTAAGCTGTAATAAAATATCTACTATCTATTTAATATTTACTAGCGGTCCCGTCCGGCTTCGCCCAGGTGTTAAGAATTTATGATTTATTATCCCCCCGCGAGAAATTCTCCCCCTGCAAAGCGAAGTCGGCTGGTGGTGACTATGGTGTTTATATAATATTATAGTATAATATTCGGCCAATACCCCAATAAAATGCAAAAGAATTTCTCCCCGCAAGAAATTTACCAAAAAAAAATATAACCTATATCACTCAGGGATTCTAATAGTGAAGGAATTTTTAGAATCGGTCCAGTAGTTCTAGAGGTTACCACCTACATATAAACAAATTTTACCTCTTTGTAATATCCCCCCGCGAGAGATGTATCAAAATAAAATATAGCCGATAGCACTCAGAGATAGTGTAGCTCTCTATTAGTGAAAGATTTTTTTAGAATCGGTTGAGTAGTTTCAGAGATTACCCACAACATACAAACAAACTCACAAACAAGTTTTTCCTCTTTATAACATTAGTAGTATATTATGTAGATTGTTTTTCTAAAGCCTACCATCAATTCATATTTTCAACTTTTATTGTTTCTGAATAATAGAGTTGAAAATCCAATTGATACTTTTACCAGTTCTCGGATTAGAACCTGGGAACTGGGGGCTTGTAATAGAGGAGTCATGGAAACTCCATATAAACAACGGCATCGCTACACGCTCAGCCATTTTCAAGCCCTATTAACTAGGTTAATAGAAAATTAAAAGTACATCGAGGCAAGAAAGGCACGTTTGATAAAATAACGAGTTTCAAAATTTCATCATCTCGAAATTCGAGATGAGATCAAGAATGACGATTTCTCGTCGAGACGAAACGGAAACCGTGCTTCCGACATTGGAACTCAGTACTTTCCGAATGCTAGTCCACTGTTGTACCATTACTCTATTCGTTCGGTTTTAAAGTCGGTTGGTTTGTAAATCCAAGAATTTAAAACCAAACGGGAATTACACATACCTGCATACCTTCTCTGTCGGTCAAAATAAATGTTTTATGCTCTTAGAATATAAATTGAAAACCGCATCTTAAGAGGGTACAAATAGATGTTTGTGCTTATGTATAACTCGGGTCCTACAACTACACCATTCAGTACTCTGATCTGTATCTGTGTCTTCTTTCTATCTGTCTGTGTGTGTGTACGTATTTATTCCGGTATATCTATGCTATACAGCGGTGACTCCGGTGAACCGCCGTACCGGATTTGTGTGCATTTAGTCCGGGTTCCGGTTACCGGAAATAGCCACTGTGAAATGTACCTACCAACCTCCGTGTGTCTCCTCTTCTTCATTGCTACCTCTGACTCTGTGAAATACAGAATCTACTCGTCCACTGAATAGCTGCCTCACTTCAAGGACGATATTTTATCGCGCCCTGAAAACATACTTCTTGTTAAAAAATGTTTTTTCGCTGGAGAGCAGCCAATTATATAATTGTTTCGAAACATATTGGAAAAAATCGTTTTACCAACCAGTGGTCACAGTCAGGATTCTAACCTGAACCTTTCCACTCATATTATAGCTATTGAATTAGCATATATGAATAATTCATATATGCTAATTCAATAGCTATAATATGAGTGGAAAGGTTCAGGTTAGAATCCTGACTGTGACCACTGGTTAGTAAAATGATTTTTTCCAATATGTTTCGAAACAATTATATAATTGGCTGCTCTCCAACGAAAAAACATTTTTCAATTGCATTTCAGCCGTATAAAACTATTATTTATCTTAAAGAAAAATCATACTTCTTGTTGTTTTGGTTTGATGTACCTAACGGTATCCTGAAAATTTTATCGTGTCTTTAAAAATTCATTGAGAAAAAAAAGGGAGACATATTGTAGATTATAGACGCTCGACAACTGAGGTCATTAGCGTCTATTGTACGGAAAAAATCATTCACTAAAAATATTTCCATTGATATAACACCCCGGTCCCTAATGAATCGTTCCTTCCAGACTTTTCCAGAAATGTGTATCCCATATTTTTTTCTGATTATTTTTTAAAATGAAACTTCTTTAGGTACGGTAAGTAAGAATGATTCCGATTGGAAATTGAAAAAGCGTGACGGAAGTATTGCTTGGTGTAAGGAAAAAAAATGCAACCTGCATGGTGAATTACATAACTCGCTAACAGATGCCAGTAAAAAATTATTGATAAGGTGTTTCCCCTGTTCCAATATTTTGTGCTAGTTGGCGCTTACTTAAAAGTTTCCTTTGTTTTTAGTGTATGTGAACGAGAGAGGGCGCGAAAGTGAGTGAGAGAGTTTCACTCCTACCATGTGGTTTTAAACACACACTCTTTCTTTATTATACTATTCTTGTAGTGCCCTTATTTTGACGAGTGGCCACTGATTGTAGCCGGTGCGCTCTCTTTACTTTCTGCATGTACCTATAGTGTAGGTGTGTGTATGTGTGTGTTGGACTAGCCGACAGTGGTTACTGCCCGGACTTAAATGCCCCGGAGGAAGGGCTGTTTGGTTTGCGAATACGTGGACACACCATACGAGATACCACCCACAAATGGAGTACCATATGTGGCAGGAACCAGGTTGGTCGCATTCAGATATTATGTCGGCGACATTTTGGACAAAGGGCTGCACCTTAAAACTGCTGAAATGTTATTTCAAACTTTCGAATTTTTTACAAATTTTAGTGCACTTTGTGCAAGAATAATTACTGCATTACTATATGAATACATTAAATATTAATATGAAAAATTAACGCGAAATAACAATAAAACATAAGTAAAATGGATATTAATTCATCTTATTCACCCGTAACATTAGCACTCATATGTGAGAAGGTTCATTTCTTACAATACCTAATTTAAAATCAGCTGTCACATGAGGTGATTTATTAGTTAAAAATGCTTCATAATGGAAACAATTAATTGTTTAAAATATTATGTCACTGTAGAGTAAATGTTAACTCAGCCACCGCGATAGTGGAAATTTCGGGTTAGAGTCCCGACGGTGACATAGATTGAAAAATGATTTTCAATATATTGGATTGGATATAATAGATTTTCAATATATTATTAAAAGATAATTCATAGAAAATATGAATTGATGCTAGGCCAAAATTACTGTTGGTGGCTTTATAGAAAAATATTTAAATATTGAAATATTATATTATTTGACGGACCCTCGTAAAGCGACGCCGCGGAACGCTGTGCGCCGCGGCGTACAACAAGGACTTAAGTTTCATTATTTATTATATAGGTTGTGTTTCAATCATGGTATTAACTCTTGAAGGGATTATTTTAAACAGTTGTTGTTCAGGCTTCAGTGAGCCATCTATGGGCCAGATTCCGCCATCCTACCGGCCATATTATATATATAGCACACACACACACATACACACACATACACACACATTATATAACGCATACATTGAGGAAACGCCGCAGCTTATGATGTTTGATATGTCGTCTGCCCAATTGGGATTTTCATTAAAGATTATATTTTTGTAACCAGTGTCGTTCATCAAGCAGCTTTCACAGGTCACTGAAATATTCATTTTCCACCTATATAAATACAGTGAAATCCCTCTTTATGAACACCCATTTAATATGGACAGTGGATTCTTTATGGACATCTTTAAATCAATATCCATATGAAAACACACTCATCCAAAGTGGAGACCTCCGGGAATGGATGAACTGTTCGCTATGGAGGATGTATTTTTATATATATGGATATTGGTTCATCCATTCCAGAAGGTGTCCACAATAGAAGGGTTTCACTGTATAATTAAAAATCAGATCTCGCCTAATCATATAAAAAGCCCGCTCGCCACACAAAAAATGTTTGTTTTTTTTTAATTGAACCGATTTTAAAAAAGAAATCAGAATGCCTTTGAAGAGAATACATAGTGCTATGTTACAAGGGCATAAAATTGATTGTGATTTGCTCCTTCTATAACTATTATCTGTTCTGAGATTGTAGAGAATTAGGAGAATTTTTCCAATCCTGTTAACAATGATAATATAAGTTATTTTTCAATTGTATGAAAGCAAAGTATGCAAAGAAAAAATGTAAAATTGTACTTTAAAGTACATCAGAAAATCCGATAAGTGTTTTTATCATTTACTTTCGGATCTTCTCGAATAGGTAACGATTACAGGGTAACGAATACTTAAAATATTGACATCATCTCAGAATAGAGATAGCTATAGAAACGACCTGTCAGGTACATTATGATCATTCGTAGTTTGTATTCCGTAGTGTTAATTACTCTTTAGTTGATAAATTTGTGTTTTATTGAAAAAAAATGGCGTCGTGCTGGGTGCGCCTGGATGTTACAATTAAAGGTTCCAACTACCTTAGTGAAATTAACATAAGGACGTCAGACGATATTAATCGCCATAACATGCCCTTATTAATTATTGTAGAAAGGCTACATAATAAAAATTTAAATGCACCGCCGGGAATCGAACCCCGAATACCCAATATCGCGTCTGGCAAGTTTTCCAGTTACTCCACGGTGCCCATGGCGTACACTTAATCTTTTCTTATATATAGCACAAATACACCGCAAATCCACAAACTGCGAGAGCTAATATTATTTTTATTTTTATAACAACACTACAATGAATGTTGATTGTTGCTTTTCTCAAAATAGGCCGGATATGCCTAGTAATAATTTCAATTATTTGCGAGAAAATTATTACTAGGCATATCCGGCCTATTTTGAGAAAAGCAACAATCAACATTCATTGTAGTGTTGTTATAAAAATAAATATAATATTAGCTCTCGCAGTTTGTGGATTTGCGGTGTATTTGCGCTATATATAAGAAAAGATTAAGTGTACGCCATGGGCACCGTGGAGTAACTGGAAAACCTGCCCGACGCGATATTGGGTGTTCGGGGTTCGATTCCCGGCGGTGCATTTAAATTTTTCTTATGTAGCCTTTCTACAATAATTAATAAGGGCATGTTATGGCGATTAATATCGTCTGATGTCCTTATGTTAATTTCACTAAGATAGTGAATTTGTACAGTATAGGAAGTAATAACAATATTGATTGTTAATCTAATTGTTATCCGTAGTAAACTCAAATAATATATTATACTAGCGGTCCCCGCCCGGCTTCGCCCGGGTGCTAAGAATTTATGATTTATTATCCCCCCGCGAGAAATTCTCCCCCTGCAAAACCAGGTCGGGCTGGTGGTGTTTATATTAGTTGGATTCCGCTTTTGCTGGATTCCGCTAAAATGCTAAAGAATTTCAGAGTTACGTTTTGTTACTATCTCACAGGAATTATCCCCTCCCGCGAGAAAAATAAAATATATAGCCTACAATCTATATCACTCGGGGATAGTGCAGCTTTCGATTAGTGACCCCCCCTGCATCGCGAGAAATTCTCTCCCTGCGAAGCGAAATCGCCTGTCGTTGTTCTCGCTTCGCGTACTTTTCGCATACTTGTCTACAGTTTATAATATTCGTATAGTATATTAGTATAAATAGTCAAAAAATCCTACATCCCCGTTTTACCCCCTTTGGGATTGAATTTAAAAAAACTAGAATAGCCTATATAACCTTCCTCAATAAACGGGCTAACAAAAAAAAATCAAATTGGACTGGTACCTCCTGAGATAAGCGCGCACAAACAGACAAACTCTTCAGCTTTATAATATTAGTATAGATATGTCAAAAAATTCCATGACATGCAATGTCCAAAAAAATAATATTCCCTATACAAATAACAGTCATAGTAAACTTAAATACCCACCTGCGCTCATGGATGTTTTGTGATGTTATTTAGTTTTAAGTTAGTTGTTATTTAGTGTACTTGAAAGGTACGCTAATGACCTTAGATGTCGACGCGTCTATGATCTACAATAAATAAAAAATAAACTCAAATAATATATTATATTTAATCTTTGAAATGTTTTTTAAATGTTCCTTTTTTATATTTCGACGTACGTCAATGTTCCTGTTCCCGCTTCCACCTGAGCGCTGTTTTTATGTTTACAGGTATCACATATGCGCAGCTCCGCACTACTCGAAGGTAAATTCGGTTTGAAACAGTGAATTATTTACAGGAAACCGCTGTACACAGAACTCTGTCTCTCTATTTTACATGCATGCACAAACCTACATTAATGTTAAGACTGTATTAGTACAGAAAAATAACAAACGAAATTATGATACATAATATAAAGCTAACCTTAAATAACTAGATTGTATTCAACTTAATTATTCTTAACATATAATTACACCGGTAATAAAATTCTCATGTAGGTATCACTACTGTATCGCTTATACTTATAGTTTAGCCATCGAATCGCGTGCGGGATCTCCAACTTACTTACATTTTCGCTCACTTCTCATTACACTTTTGTCTTAGAATTTGTATAGCCTACGCTACTTTGGAAGTAGTAGGTTTTTAAACAGTGAAGGAATTTTTCAAATCAGTTTAGTAGTTCCTGAGATAACCAGTGTTAAATAAGTAAATAAATATGTAGGTACACACTTTTCGGTTGTAGGTAATATACAGGGTGTTAAAACAGAAGTGTAACATATTTAAAGAGGTAATAGTATGAACCAACATAAAGCAAAAAAGTCTTAGTAAACATGGGTCCGCAAAGTAACGGTTTCGGAGATATGGAAGGTTATTCTTTTTTGAAACATTAATATTTGCGATAATTTATTAGCTTATTTATTATCGTACAAACAAGACGAAAAGAAGCTTCTAGCAAAACTAAAAACTAAAGTTACATAAGATGTTCAAAGTGCCCTCCTTCCATTTCCAAGCAGGCACGACATCTTTGTCTGAAAGATATTAGAACTCTTTCTAAAGACCCCCTGCACCTTGGCTCGGATTGTGTTGGCGTTTTTGATTAATTTGTAGCTGCAGCTCCTCGAGGCTATTTACAGGAGTATTATAGACTAATGTTTTCAAATATCCCCAAAAAAGAAATCAAGAGGGTTTAAATCAGGCGATCTTCCAGCCCATAATACAGATCCCCCCTTGCCATATCTCTGAAACGTTACTTTGCGGACCCATGTTTACTAAGACTTGTTTGTTCATTTTGGTCCATGCTATTACCTCTTTAAATATGTTACACTCTTTTTTTAACACCCTGTATACAATACTAGTATACAGGGTGTTTACTAAACATACGACAACAATTTAAGAGATGATGTCCTTGGGTAAATTTAAGCAATATTTTGTCCTTTAATGCGTTTTCGAAAAGCACGCTCTTGTTTCGAAAATATAGGGCGATAAAAGTATTTCTACAAAAACAAGACATATTTTATTACGATAATATTAAATACAGCAAAGCTTCTTAATTCACAAAAACTTCTGAAGGATGCATGAATCCAATCTTCTCCCCATTGACCCCATTGAATTTTTCCAAAAACACCAAAAACAAGTCACGATCGAACAGTAATCAACAAAACAAAACAAAGCGGCTTTCCAAAAATCATGAAAGGACAAAATATTCTTAAAATTATCCAAGGAATCGCCCCTTGAATTTTTGCCGTATATTTAGTAAACACCCTGTATTTTATTTCAATATTTACTATAATTACAATTTTTATATAGGTATACTCAATAAATATACTCAATACTTACTTTCATAAATAAAAAAAAATGAGTAGTTCAATTATGATTTCGTGTTCTATTCATTGATAATTACTACCTGTATTTATACATACTTGCGATTGCGTAATCCAAAAATGCCCTCTGGAAACAAGTCAAAGCTTAAATATCGTTATTTCATCTGAAGTATACAATCAGCATAAGCATTAGTGACTGAAGAACAGCTTTTGCTATTAACAATTTCACAATTTTGTGCTGAAACATTGCACTGAAAATAGAGTAGGTAATAAATTTTAAAAAATTGTCTTAATAAAACATAATGTAATAACAATGTAATTCTTTATTTTGTATAGCCGATTCACTTTGTTTTTGTTACAATAAAAAAAAATTCGACTGATGGACCAGTCCTATACTTCCCACCTAGTAAATATTTGCAAAAAATAAACACACTTTTTTTATTCTTTGAAAAAAAGCAAGGCCCGAGGCATGGCCATATTTTTTGTTTGGTGATCTACTGATGGCTAGTAATATAGCAAAAATCATGGTTACCTTGATTTACGTACAATTTTCTTTTTTTCGTAAAATATTTTTTTTCTCGAAAACTGTACATTTTAGAGAAAAAAATATTTACATTTTTTTCATATTATACCATCTAGAATTCATTTATATATTTTTTTACCTATGTTAATACGTGACATTGAGAACGTTTTTTTTAATATCTCAGGATCCACTGAACCGATTTGACTCAAAATCTAATCAGATCTAAGTTAAAGTCTGATAAACACAATAGAACAATCGGCGTGGCCGTATGTTCTTCGGTTTTTACGATATCGAAGGCGAAAAGTTGACCACATACACACACACACACACTACAGACATCAGTCATAAAATGATCTTAAACGATTGCTAGGGTCACAAAACGTGAAGATCTGTTAAAATCTCGAAATATTTTTTCGGACTAAATCCATTACTTTCCTACCATAGTAGAGGTGGGAAGTAAAAAGACTATCAAAACCGTGCATTTATTCTTAATAATAAATATGCAAAAAAAATCAATAAATTTAATATTATTTCATATTACTCCAAGCGCGTCGCGAACCTGCATATTCTTCCAGGGTGTCCATGTGTTTACCTTTACTGCAAATATGTAATGGAATAAAATTTGTTTCAAATTCGTGATATTCATGATTTTTATGCGGCAGTCGCACATAAATCAGGTCGAAAAATTATTTGGTCAGAGGTCCGACCAGATCAGTCGAATTGGCCACCCGATGACCTTGAACAAGAGTTTTACAAGTGACAAC
Organism: Mongoloraphidia duomilia; assembly: GCA_039654895.1. Taxonomy (NCBI): domain Eukaryota; kingdom Metazoa; phylum Arthropoda; class Insecta; order Raphidioptera; family Raphidiidae; genus Mongoloraphidia; species Mongoloraphidia duomilia. The sequence continues at coordinate 9,191,937 of CM077521.1, forward strand.
CCTACGCACGACCTGATTTAATGTTTGATCTGATCAAATCAACTATCAGATCAGGTCTTTTGTAAGAGGTTTTAAGCTACCATAAAATAGTGGAATGCCTTTTGTTAATATACGTGTGTCGCGGAGATTTTGAAGTAAGTAAAGAGCAGAAAGATGAACACACAAATAACTCGCTGATTGAATTGCTCCGATGATCTTTCAAGGGTTATAAATAAGTTGTAATCTGTGACATTCAATAGGCTTTGATTTCAATCCCTATGCGACATGACATGCTCTCCTCTACATTGGCATATAATATAAAGAAGGAAGTTCACATACAAAGAGTCGAACTCTGTACTCTTCTATACGAGACCTTTTATAATATATCTGTGTATATCTCTAATGTCGATTGACATGGAAAACTGAATTGGACATAGAAAAAATATTAGTAAAAAAAACTTTTTAAAGACACGCTTTTATTTAAATGTAGATACTAAAAATTATAATTTAAAAAAACCTAAAAAACACGCTTTAATGAACTAAAAAGTAAAAAATAATTAATTTTATTGTAAAAAAGCGTGGGGTAGTATGAAAATATGGTACAAAGCACCCCACGCTTTTTTACAATAAAATTAATTATCTTTTACTTTTTAGTTCATTAAAGCGTGTTTTTTAGTTTTTTTAAATTATAATTTATTTTTGCTTTTTAGTCCTGGAGATCCTGGTCAGGATAATGGGACAAACTTATGGAATTATTGTATTGTAATCGGTCCTTGATAAGTGTGCAAAGTTTCAGTTCAATCTGAAGTTTTTTGCTTTTTTTTTTTAGTCCTGGAGATCCTGGTCAGGATAATGGGACAAACTTATGGAATTATTGTATTGTCGTCGGTCCTTGATAAGTGTGCAAAGTTTAAACTAAATCTGACCGTTCAAAGTTGGTCAAAATCAAGTTCAAAGAAGTCGGTTCGACGGTTACAAACTGACAAACAAGCACACAAGCAAGCAAGCCCGCAAGCAAGCATACAGGTGAAGCTAATATAAGCGTGTTAAAAAGGAAAAAAATAAGTTTTAATAATTTAGTTTCATAATTATAAAAGCGTGGGTTGTAAACTCTACGATATTTTATTAGTCACGACCCACGCTTTTATAATTATGAAACTAAATTATTAAAAATTATTTTTTTTCTTTTTAGTACATTTAAATAAAAGCGTGTCTTTAAAAAGTGTTTTTACTAATATTTTATTTTGTTCCTTTTAGTCGTTCAAGAGAGTGTAGCAATGCTGTTGTTTACATGGCGTCGTTATGGTTCCTCTATTACAAGTCCCAGGTTCCCGGCTTCTAGCCCGAGAGCTGGTAAGTGTCAATTGGATTTTTAATTTATTATTAAAAAAAAATAATGAATTGAAAATATGAATTGGTACTAGGCTCAAATAACCTTAGCTGTTGGTGGTCTTTAAAACACAATTTAGTCGTTCAAAAGTTTATCCCCTTTTGACTCCCTTAGGGAATGAATTTCGAAAAATCCCTTCATATAGTGGGTGCTTACGTCACAAAAGAAACCTACTGTCCAAATTCCAAGTTTCTAGCTTTAGCGGTATGGCGTAGGCGTTGAATAGTCAAAAAAACCCTACTCCCTCGTTTGACCCCCTTAGGGATTAAATTCAATTCTAAAAACGATTGATTCATGTATTGTCATTGGGAATGCATATGTGTACCAAATTTTAAATCGATCGGATCCGTGGAAGTCGTTAAAAATTGACTTGCAAGATTTGACCTAAACAAACAAACTAACATACAAACATTGCAAGTTATTTAAGCTTGTAAAAAATACTGCAGCGTCTGGAACAGGTCACTGACTATTGTCTATTCATTTTCAAGATAGAGTGACCTGTGTGCGTGATCAACTCGTGTTCCTTTGTTTCTTGAGTTGTGATTGGTCGGTCCGGAGAATTTCAAATTTTGCAAATGTACTGGACCGTATTTACCTATTTATTACAAGCTTTCATTTAACTTGCAATGTATGTTAGTTTGTGTGTTTTTTTGTTTAGGTCAAATCATTACAAGTCAATTTTGAACGATTTGAAATTTTGTACACATATGTATTCCCGATAACAATACATGAATAAATCGTTTTTAGAAATAAATTCAACCCCTAAGGGGTTCAAACGGGGATGTAGGGTTTTTTTGACTAATCAACGCCCAGGCCAAATCGCTGAAGCTATAGAAACTTGAAACTTGGACAGTTGGTTCCTTTTCTGACGTAAGCATCCACAAATAAAGGATTTTTCGAAATTCAACCCCTACGGTGTCAAACGGGGTAAAATTTTGAGCGACTAAAATGAACAAAGTAAATATTAGTAAAAAAACTTTTTAGAGACATGCTTTTATTTAAATGCACTAAAAAGGAAAAAAAAATTATTTTTAATAATTTAGGTTCATAATTATAAAAGCGTGGGTCGTGACCAATAACCTATCATAGAGTTCACGACCCACGCTTTTATAATTATGAACCTAAATTATTAAAAATTATTCTTTCCTTTTATGTGTTATACCTACTTAAAAAAGTATTGACTTTCTCTGATGTATTTTAACTGAATTACTTTATGTTTTGTCTAGTTCTTAGTCTTTTCATACTCTTTAATCCGCGTGACAAATTCCCCTCCTCGTCTCCTCAGTCTGCTGAATATAATGCAGATTCAATGGCTTGTTTATAAGGAATTATTTCAATACAAATTCATGGAATTAGAGTAACATAAGTATTGTATCTTTATATATATTATATACTATATACAGCTCGCGTCTCGACTAAGAAATATTTCATTTACTTCAATGAAATCGGTCGGTTTTGTTTTGCATTCATTGTGTATAAACAGTACTGGATTCAGCATTATTGGAAGCCCTTAAGCTAATAATATTATCTATAAAATATCACATATTTATTCGAAAGAATATAAGGATCAAATCTTCTAATATAAAATTCATAATATAGAATTTGTTGGAGATATAATTTCAATTCGTCTATTAATTATCATCACTTTACAGTTACTTATGTACTACTTTTGTATTTTTAACCTTTATAAAATTATGAAACATTGATTCATTTTTCAATATTTAATTCTATAAAATTAATATTTGTAACACATGTGTTTTTGTATTGATTGAAATCTGTTAAAATAGGTAAATTTGTGTAAAACTGCAGTTGTTGACACTCTATTACTTACTACTGCGGTACTTTCGCACCACAAATCTCAACAGAATTTTTGTTCCCAGTTGAAATTTTTCAGAGCATAGGATTAAAATAAAGCGATACTGACTTTTAAAACTGCATTTATTTTAATGGACGTTTCGACAATTTTTCTGTCATTTCGGAATATTAGACCGAGAGCTAGTGGCCATTTTTTGGTGTTATTTATTCAAGGCCTTATTTTTGTCAAGATGTTGAGGGAGGCATATCAAAGTGCCGTGAGTAAGGGATTTTGTTAGATAGCGGTATGGGAGGGATGCAGACCGCCCCCAACATGTAACAAAAAAAATGGTCACAATTATTATTGCTTCAAGGCTGAAATTGTTTGTATAGCTTATCGGTGACCGAATAATGTCATTATAATATTTGCAGATCGATTGGTTAGTATTAAAGGGGTGGCAGATCACCCTAAACGTGTCATGTACCCGGCGAAATTTATATTATTAGTTCAAGGTTCAAATTTTAATATGTTGTTACGGCGACTGTTTTAAGCATAGATATATTTGAATTTGAAGAACAAAATGTCGGTATTGACCCCAGCTTGCAGAACGATATACACAGCTAGGCGAACAAGTTTCCCTCTAAGAGAGGGGGTTAATACCGGCATTTTGTTCTGCAAATTGAAATATATACTTAAAACTGCCGCCGTAACAACATATTAAAATTTGAACCTTGAACTAATAACATGAAATTCGTCGGGTACATGACACGCTTAGGGTGATCTGCCAACCCTTTAATACTGACCAATCCATCTGCAAATATTATAATGGCATTATTGGGTCACAGACAAGTTACACAAAGAATATGAGCCTTGAAGCAATAATAATTGTGACCATTTTTTTTTTGTTAAATGTTGGGGGCGGTCTGCATCCCTCCCATACCGCTATCTAGTAAAATCCCTTACTCAGGGCACTTTAATATGCCTCCCTCAACATCTTCACAAAAATAAGGGCTTGAATAAATGATACAAAAAAATTGTCGCTAGCTGTAGCCTGTAGGGGTCTATATTAAATGCTATCCGCAAGTTTAAAACAAAATACTGCTTAAACTTTAATAGCATTTGATACTCCGAAGACAGCTTAAAGTATTAATAGATAAACATTATTCTATACACAAAAAGATCAGTTAGTATTTTAGAAGATCCAAATGCAAGCTTTTTTCAATTAATTAATTTGACAAATGTTTGAGTGATTTGTCAAAGTGTCGCCTTGAACACCGATCACGTTTGATCCAATTTGTAAAAGGATTGTGATCAGAATTTTTAAACAGTTTCGTTTGTTAATCGCTGGCTTCTTCAGTAGTCGTTCCATTTTTAAATTGTATTTAAAAAAACCCGAAAACCGGTTTTTAATCAAGTCAGTGGTGGTTACATTTATTTTTTGTAAAAAACAAAACGATTTATAAATTGTGGATTGTATTTTAAAATAAGTCTTATAATAATTTTACCATCATATATTATTTATAGTCAAAATATTATTGGGAAATAAGGCAATAAAATAAAAAATATTTTTGCACAGTTTTATGTCCTTATTTCCCATTAATTGTTTTTACTAATAATTTTACCATTCCTATTTCACAAGTAGGAAATACTAATTTAATACAAAATTCACTTTTCACATTTTTGCATTTTGTCTACTTATCGAGTAGACTTCTGTATACTATGGGAGCTTAAAGACTATGGGAACAGGGGGATTTTAATAAAGAAGCCATGAAAACTCTATTTAAACAACAGCATCGCTACACGTTCGGCTATTCTGAAGTCCTCGATTTTTTGAGTATCTAGACTCTGAAATTCTTTCATTCATTACCATTGGAAATACTCCTTCCTGAAAGTGTTTTCAAACGTACCATTAAAATTAAACTAAGGAATGCATGTTTATACGATTTTAAGGAACTTTTTACATTGTCTCTGTTTTACTAAGCAATTAGGTAATTTTGTATTTCTTGTACCTATTGCAATTTATTGCTCTTGAAGCTAATATTGTAGTTAACGCTATGATACCAACTTTGGTTCCTTAATAAAGATTACATCTATATAATACACTTGCACCAGCGCTCGCTCTAGCGGTTAGGTCGCCCCGAACAAAAAGACAAATTGCCGCCTCTTAAGAATATATATATTTATATTAGAAATCGTGTCCATCGTGATTATAATAAAATTAAGAAAAATCGCAGGATAGTGGACAAAATATTTGATTTATTAGTAAATCAAATATTTTGTCCACTATCCTTCGATTTTTCTTAATTTTAATATATATATTTTTTAAATAAAGGTGCACATATTTTTTATTTTCAATAAAAATCAAATCATTTTATTTAAATTTTAATGTGTCTTTGAAATTATAAACAATTCCTAGATTTTTGTAAGTTTTGTAAATTTTCTATTAATTGGGTATTTAACACATCAATACTTGTCCCACACTTACAACCAAAATGCCGCCCTCAAATTTTGGCGCCTCGAACAAATGTCCGGGTTCCTCGCCTCTAGAGCGGGCGCTGCTTGCACACCCCTACAAATCTTTCGATATCCACAATAATGGCCGAACAAAAACATAACATCATAACTGACGAACGTCATTATCAGTTATTCCATTTCTCAAACCATTAATTTACCTTTCGGTAAAAATATTTTATCAAATAAACGAAACACCGTCGAATATTACGGTACGGAAGGCTACGTTGATGAAATAAGCTGGCACATATTATTATAGTAGATATCAGTAACTGTACATTAAAAGGAGGAAGGTAGACTGATGTAGCCTACCCTGGGTAGCCAGGAGTAATTATAGCCAGTCGATGTTCGAACGTCTGTGAAGCTATAAAAGCTCACAGCTTCCAGTTCTCTATCTACGTCCAATACTCTTTATAAAGCTTACTGTGTATACTGGGTCTTTGGGTTACAACTTTAACCATGGTGTAAATATTATTGACGAAAAGCTCACAACACTGTCCATTATCTTACTTATACACATTATTTTAGGTATCTATTTGACAAGCGACTAGGCCCTGCAATCAGGGTCGAATACCCCATCTTGATGTCGTTTGACACAAACACACACACACAACTAAACGAACGTAACAACCGAGGTAACAACTAACTAGTGAACTCTGTATACTAATATGGATAGTTGATAGCGATTAAAAAATGGATTTAGTATGTGGAGAATGTTCAAACACATATTCTTCAATACAGGCATTAATGTTCACAAAATTAGAAATGAAAACTTCAGGTAAGGCTTGTAATCTAATTCTTTCTATAAAAGTCTATCAATTTTCTGACATTTCAAAATAAAACTTAATTAAAATTTATTTTTCCATTCCTATTTCTCACGAACACTGTTACTGTATAAATTTTGGAGTTTGAACATCCTCATATCTCAAATAATAATATTAAATTAGGTTTTTGTTTTGAAATGTCAAAAAATTGATCGACTTTTATAGAAAGAATTATAGATTACAAGCCTTACCTGAAGTTTTCATTCTAATTTTGTGAACATTAATGCCTGCTTTGAAGACTATGTATTTGAACATTCTCCACATACAAAACCCATTTTTAATCACTATCAACTATCCATATTGGTATACAGAGTTCATAGCTAGTTGTTACGTTCGTTTACGTGTGTGTGCGTGTGTCAAACGACATCAAAATGGGGTATTCGACTAATCAGAATGGACCCTGACTGCAGGGCCTAGTCGCTTGTATTTATTTCTACCTTCACCAATCACCATGTGGTTTCCGGTGGGAGAAACGAGTGAGTGTACGGGTTTTAAACGTTAGGAGTTCGGCACTGCCTGATGGTATCCTGGATGGATTTCCCCCTCACCTTTAAAAAAATACTGTGCGGGTCGTTACACACAGCTGAAGTAAATACTTCTTACACCAAATTCCATATGCGATTACTAAATAAGCGTTCTGTCGAAACTTACCAGTGTTGTATGTTTGTTTGTCGTGGTAATGATATCAGCCATTTTGCATAGAATTATAGAGCGATGTTTACCAGATCAGTCTATGTAGTGATGTGCAAGTATTCACTTCACTGCTACTTTTTCACAGATATCAATTTTTCACAGCGACCTTAAAATATATCACTTAAAAGTAGCTGCTACCAATTTCACTCTTAACGTTTACACATCCAACTAGTATGGTCTGCACACTGCTACCTGCATACTGTGAAATGTGAATAGTTCACAGTTCACTAGCATTTCACAGTTTACAATTACGTTCACAGATGTGTAGCTGCTACCTACCTATTGTACCCAACAGTGAAAAATTTAAAATAAGGTTTATCAGGTAGGTAGGTACCTATCGTATTTACGTATATCATTATCTATTGGCACAAGATATTGATTTGTTTTAATAACTTGTACAGTGTACGTTATTTAAGTGTAAAAAATTAGGAAGTATAAGAAAAGTAAATGCGAAATAAAAGCAAAAAAATATATTTGCTTTGTTAATGTTTCTTGACGCGGATTGTCCAAAAGTGTTTCGAATAATTTTTTCTATTCATTCAAATTTAGATAATGTTAATAAACGTATCAAAAAATACATGGAAAAAAAAATATAGGTACCCATTTTTCACAGTGACCTTCATGCAAAATACAAATCTGCTTTACGTTACATCCGGTCAAATCTTTTGTTATGCCTAATAGGTAATAATAGTGACTGTGAAACGCATTTTTTAACTTCCCATTGGAAGTTATTGTAATGGGTCCGAAAATCGAAATCAAAAAGGAAAAAAAATTTTTATATTTCAAGGTCACTACACTATTTTTACACTACTTTTAGAAAGATGTCTGTGTGTGTGTATGTGTGTGTGTGTGTGTGTACGTACGTACGTATGTGTCCATTTCTTTCTAAGACGAAATCTCGAGAATGAAAAATGATATCGACTACGTTGGGGTGCCAATCGACGCGTATTAACGTAAATATGATCTGAAAGAAATTTTTTCAAAATCGGTTCAGCCGTTCTTTTTTTTTAACCAAATAACCTCCAAAAAAGTAGATTTTATACAATATCTCGCGAATAAAAAATCATATCGACTTCGTAAGGGTGTCAATCGAGGCGTGTTAACGTCATTTTAATCCGACATAAATTTTATAAAAATCGGTTCAGCCGTTTTTTTTTTTTTTTTTTTTTTAATTATTGATAAAAATAAATAATAATTATGTTTTAATGATTAAAATGATTACTTTTCTGTGTAATACCTAATTTAATTATTATTATTAAATATTTATCAAACTGGGAAGTTCGTCGTGTGGACCTCAAGGGTCGCACTTTAGTCCTAATAAACGACCCACCTCACGGCTTGTTCATAATTCATTTCACCGCTGCTATATTATATCCTAACAACTAACCCAGTTCGCTGCACAGTGCACAATGCATATGCCACACTGCGCATTGAAAGGATTTTACCAGTTTACCTGAGATATTTTAACTGTGAAATTTTTCACTGCTAAAAGTAGCAGTGAATAAAAAGTAGCATTCACAGTTTTCACTGGTACTGAAAATTCACTGATATGCCCATCTCTAAGTCTATGGGCATTGACTAAGGAAGAGGGATCAATGTAACGCTTAACAATTGTGTACTTGTACCATGGTACAACATATAAGACAGGTCAGCTTGACTATATAGAGCGATGCTGACCAGAAGTGGCCAATCAGTCTGTGGCGGTCGGATAGGGTAAGAGGGATCGACGGGGTATCATAACACGCGTCATAAAACCGCCGGGTCGCCTGTTCGATACACGTAATGGTTCAACCCCTCAACTCACACTACCCTTTTTACCCTACACGTACCACTTTATGTATGTTGAGTACTGTATACATATACACAAACAAATAAACGCGTTCTGATCAGTTGTACAGTATTGCTTTCAAAACTCACTTTGCACATTGTTTGGCGTTAACGAAACACTTCGATTTCTTCAGAATATTTTTGAAATTAAGAATGTTTATAGAAAAAATTACGCTAATTCCAATAAGGACAATAGCAAACAGCTGTATCTCTCTTAGTTAAGAAGTTACGGTATTCAAAGATTTTTTTATAATTTTTGGGAAACTTTGAACGGACACAATTTCTAAATCTGAAGACCTATCTCTTCAGGCTTAGAAATTGTGTCCGTTCAAAGTTTCCCAAAAATTACAAAAAAATCTTTGAATGACCGTAACTACTTAACTTAAAGAGATACAGATGTTTGCTTGTCCTCATTGGAATCAGCGTAATTTTTTCTATAAACATTCTTAATTTCAAAAATATTCTGAAGATTTCAATTTTTGAGATTAATTTAAGGCATATCCCATACACCCCTTATGGTGATGGATAAACCTTTTTTGGGAGGGGGGGGGGGCTATAGACCCATGATCACTTATGAAAACTAACATTGTAAAAAAATGGGTGTGTGAAGACTTCAGATTTTCTAATTTTTGGTGTCATCTATTATAGCGAATTTATGAACTAAAAAAATTTAATACTAAAATACTAAAATTGTATTTTTAATTAATTCTACCTTGGTTTCAAAAAAATTATAATTATTGTCAAAGAAAGAATTTAACAAAAATTAAAAAAATATATAAATAAATATCATGTAGAATTTAGAAAAAAATACGTCAAAAATTCTACGATGCCATCAGGTTACGAGCCGAGGTCCCTATGCATACAACGCAAAGACGGTGCTAACTGAGCTATAGATGAAACTGTGTAGCTTGCCGTTTTTATGATATAAGTATATATCAGCCGGAAACAGCTGTTGTAAAAGAGCGACCAGTCAGTTGAGACGCGGCATACTGCTAAGACGTGTTCGTGTTTGAGCCGAGTAACCCCGATTTAGTGAATTGTTACCTTCGGGTTGCGAATTGTTACGGTCGGGTTGCGAACGCTTCACTTTATTTCAGTACCCAGGCAAAGAGTGCTTAACACGCCTAAAGAAGTTTTCACTTCAAAAAGTATTAAACATGCTAGTTTACAATTTGGAAGGGAGGCTGGACTCAACTTTGCGAGGGTAGATAAACCCATAGAGATGGTTCCTATTGAATAATAAAATTGTGAACAGCTTCAGCAGCGTCCGTCTTTTCACCTAGTAATACAGTAACAGTAGTAATACTAGTAGATCCCAGTCCTATTGGTCAACAACCACTGTAACTTGCCAGGCTGAGTATATTATAGACAGACTATGTTAGTAGTCCTGTTGCTCTTTATGTGTTCGAAGGGTGTTTTGTGTTGTTCAAATGTATCGATTTGCCATGAACAAGATGAAGATATTGCTGTACAACCGATTTCGTAATTGCGTGCAGTCATTACGTTTGCTTGAACGAAACAACTCTTTGTATAAAACTAATCAGTCCGCAGTATGGTTTAGTTTAGAATAATATTATGTTTCATTTTCCTTATCTTTCGATTTATGTTTTTGAAGTTAATGCAAATATAATGTGAATTATCTTTTCTAGATTAATAAATAATTAAAATATACGTTTATTGTTCCTTTTACGAAACAAAAGGAGCGGGATTCAAACATAATGTTTGTTCTTCCACCCGTCCATTTACAAAAGACAAGTACAGACATTTTAAAATATTTACACAAAAACAGTTACAAACTCTAATGCTGGGTTGATTTTTATTTATTGCAGATTATAGACGCGTCGACATCTCAGATCATTACCGTCTTTCAACTACACTAAATAATCTTTCTTAAAACTAAATACACTGTAAAAATGGATGTAAAAATGCTTTCAAAGTTAAGGTAGAATTCGCTCGATTTTCTAAGTGATTTTACATTATTATTTATTTTTACACAGAAAACTTCATAAAAACTTGGACTTTTACTGTAAAGTTAAACAAATTTGTAATTTTTACACAAAGTAAATTAAAATTAGATAATTTGTGTAATATTCCAATAAAGTGTGTAAAAATTACAAAATAAAATGTATAGTTACATATATAAAATGAATGAATACAAAACAAATTAATGTAAAATTAGTAACCACGCATGCGCAATGTGTTTTTACGGAATCTACGCGAAGTGCAGGCAATACATGTTTGCGACGCCTTTGTCTCTTTGTGTGCCTATTACCAGATTAATCGCTGGCTACAAATGGACCATCGATAATCTGTGTAATCGGCATTCTCATTTCTTACAGTGTAACATCACAAAACATCCATGAGCGCAGGTGGGATTCGAACCCACGACAGTCTAGTCTAGAGGCTGCGGAACCAAATACACTAGGTATTCACTACACTGCCCTCGAATGTGCTGGGTTGAAGAATGGATTGTCACAAAAATTTGGTTTGACAATGACGAAAAGTTAACAATTATAAATTATTCAACCGGAAAGACAATAAAAAAAATCAAAAAACCCGACTGCGTCAAAAACGAACTAAAGAAATGGAAACGAGATCAAATCATAACATGCAATTGGAGGCATCAGATATTTCTGTTCAACTTGTTACTACATGCATGACTGCATGTTATCATTTGATGTTGTTTCCATCTTTTTAGTTCGCTTAATTGACGCAGTCGGGTTTTTTTATTTTCTTAATTTATTTTTTATTACGTCTTTTTAGTTTACTGAAATCGTCTCAACGAGACCTTTCTTTTGATACCCATATCGATGTATTTAGAAAGAAAATTATTTTTACATTCTGACAAAGTGGCGTCTAGCTTCCGCCATATTGAATTTTTCGCCAGCCATATACCCTATGTCACTCTCGGGTTTAATACGAATCTAATGACACCTCATTTATTAAAATCCATCCAGCCGTTTGGATGCTACAAGGGAATAAAAAATCCCACATCGTTACTTATAATAACTTCAATACATAGATATCACGAAAAACATAACCTTGCCTTTGCTGTCACGCAAAATATGCCCATCCTTTTCTATGAATGAATGAAATAGGTACGTATTTTTTATATAATGAAATAATTACTGTTTTTAATAACTGACAATTGAATAATACATTCTGAGCAAATTATGTAACATAAATTGATTCTTTCGCTCTCTAAAAAAATTGAATGTCATAATTTTGTATTATAAAGCTGTGTATAGATTAATAAGGCGTTACATTATATTAAAAACTAATTTTGCCAATCCCTGTAATATTATTGTCGATTTTATTAGCCATCTGCTGGTCTAGAACAAAAATAAAACGTCTAGCAATATTACCGAACGGCGAACACTCCTAATTGCCAACACACAATCACTAAAAGTTACTGTCCATTGAGTCTCCCGCAAGGCGCTTTATTTCGACAATGAAATACAAACAATACACCCCCATCCCTTGTGTCCAACAAACCCTTCTGTCTGACCGCTCTCTGACGTGTGAGGTGAATCTGTTTACAAAATATACAGATTGATTTACAAAAAAAATCGTAATTATTTTTTTGAGAATCCTAATGGCTAAGAAAGAAAATGTATAGGAATTTCAATCTATAGTCCAAGCGGCAGGTAATAAATGAAGGGGGTTACCTGGTAAGTGTTCCGAAGTTAATGATATTTTGGTGTGTTGTTTGCGGGTACTCTATGGAGTAGAATCTGAGTTTTCGACCTCAAAGACCCTGTCCCTGTGCTAACGTGGGGGAGCCGAAAAACCACGAAATGTTACCACCTTTTTTGCTTTTTTCGAAATCTCTCAGAAACGGTCGACTTAAGCAATTCTTTCATTATGTAATGTTTTAAAGAGGATTACATTTCCTACAATTTTCATTCCCACAATTTTTCTGTGGTACTAATGGTAAGCGCGCTGCAGCTTCTTGAAAATCACCCGCTCCGCTTTTTGTAACCTTGGTAACCAATGTGTAAAAGAACATTACATTTTAACCATTTGTTACCAAGGTTACAAAAAACGGAGCGGGTGATTTTCAAGCAAAGTATCTGCTGCAGGTCTACTAGGGAATTTTAAAATTTTAATTTTATCAAAAATATTCAACTAATAATCGTTCACTGATAAAAATGCATCGTGTTTATGAACCCGTACGTAATTACGTAGTATTAATGAAAATATTCATACTTTCTTCTTATCAATGAATTTTTTCACAGACACGATGTACTTTTATCAATGAACTTTTCAGTGAACGTTTATTTGTTGAAAATATTTTTCAGGAGAGTTTTCGTTACCGAATTCTCCTGTAAAATATTCTGACAACCTAAAATTATTCCATAAATATCGTTCTTCTGAGGGCTCCTTATAACCATAAAAGTATAATATGCAAAGTCGGTCGTTTGGTGGCTTCGCTAACGGCGACACAATAAAGTTTTTAATTTTTTCATAGTGGACGACCAGCTTTATTCACAGTTCATAAAAATATGAAATAAATCGAATCTGCATCTTTTCATTGATTACGTATATTTGTTAGTCTAACATTATAATCCTTTGACCTTGACAAATTATGTTGAAACAAGTCGCAGATTGCTTTAGTGCTTATAGGCACTGTGAGTGTGCAATAATTATCAGTGCTGTGTTATATTAAATTATTTTCTAAAAATGCGTAAATTTCTTTTAAGTTTTATAGACGCTGATGACCTCAGCTGTTGAGCGTCTATAATCTAATCTAATCTCATTTAAGTTTTAATTATCGTTTAAATTCGGTATACAGTGACTTTTTTAATAAAATAAATAACTAACAACTGTTAAATACTTGTAGTTCTAAATTATTGTGAATATTTTTAACCGACTTCAAAAAAAGGAGGTGGTTCTCAATTCGGTTGTATTTTTTTATGTTTGTTACCTCATTACTCAGTCATTTATAAACCGATTTTGAAAAATTTTTTTTTTGTGATATGGGCAGAATAATTAATATGCGGTATAAGTGAAGGTATGATCTTTGGACATCTGTGTTTTTTTAATGTTAACAAATTATGTGTAGAATTTGTTAAACGTAAGATTTAATAGTAAAAAAATTGATAAAAATATGAAAAATGTGTTCTTTAACTGCTTTTAAGTTTTAATACCAATGGACATTCGTCTAAAAATTTAGCAAAAAGGTCGTCCTAAATTATAACAATTTTACCCTCGATTTTACCATTTTGTAGTAGTGAAATTATAGTGATTGACATTGTGATAAAATACATTTTTGTGAATTTGTGAACTTAAAAACTTTCAGCAGATGAAAATACTTGCAGATTTAGCAGATCATTGGTAAGTAAATACAATCAAAAATTATTTAATTAATTAAGTTTTATGAGCGATTTTCGATATGAGAAAAAATTCCCTTCTTGTGGTAAAATTAATGGTGTTATTCTGTATATCGTCAAAATTACATTTTAGGGTACTTGTATTAGGTATTTGTAATTTTGTTAAAATATAATTTTAAAAATTACTAGCCTTTACCCGGGACATTGCAAGCGTTAACTGAACCTTACTTTTATTTAATCAGCTTTAAGAGCTGCACCAAATAAAAATTTTATTATTTATTTATTACATCGTAACGAAACTGGATTTAATATGTAGCATATCCTTTGATTTGAGGAGCCCAATATACCTATGTGTACCAAATTCCATTCAAATCGAATTAGGGGTTTAAGAGTTACGTCAGAACGTACAGACAATCAGAAAAAAAATCTGAAAATTATCAATTATGACTCAGTTATTCTGTGACACCCTGTATATGTACCTTCCAAATTTCAACTTTTCTCGTTCAGTAGATTCGGAGAAAATAAGCTGTGACAGACGGACATAAACAGTTTAAAAAATATCGTTTCAATCGATCAATGATTTTTCGAACAGGATCGATTTAAAATTCTACAATGTGTTTCTTATGGAGAAATAATATGTGTGCTCTAAGGTTATTATCAAATCATATTTTCCGACAATGCTTTCTGCAACCCATTATTAACTACGAGCGACTATAGATCCTGCAGTCAGGTTCTGACTGGTCGAATACCCCGTCTTGATGTCGTTTGACACACACATACATACACCTAAACGAACGTAACAACTAACTAGTGAACTCTGTATACTAATATGGATAGTTGATAGCGATTAAAAAATGGATTTTGTATGTGGACAATCATATGTTCAAACACATATTCTTCAAGACAGGCATTAATGTTCACAAAATTAGAATGAAAACTTCAGATAAGGCTTGTAATCTATTTTTTTCTATTTTCTATTTCAATTTTTTGACTTTTCAAAATAAAACCTAATTTAATATTATTATTTGAGATATTTAGGATGTCCAAAATTTATACAATAACAGTGTTCTTGAGAAATTGGAATAGAAAAATAAATTTTAATTAAGTTTTATTTTGAAATGTCAGAAAATTGATCGACTTTTATAGAAAGAATTAGATTACAAGCCATATCTGAAGTTTTCATTCTAATTTTGTGAACATTAATGCCTGTCTTGAAGAATGTGTGCTTGAAGTATTCTCCACATACAGAACTCATTTTTTAATCGCTATCAACTATCCGTATTAGTATACAGAGTTCACTAGTTAGTTATTACGTTCGTTTAGGTGTGTGTGTCTCAAACGACATCTAGATGAGGTATTCGACCAATCAGAATGGACCCTAACAGCAGGGCCTATTCGCTTGTTTATTAACCAAACATTTGTAAGAGCGGACGTAAAAGAGTAAAGTTTTTCGTGTTTTTCCAACAGTACGTATATATACAAGGAAAACTTTTACAATGCAATACAGCTAGCCAATAACGATTTCTTTCGTGTGTGTATTGCTGAGGAGTAGATTGGAATTGCCTTATGTAAGTACCTTTAGCGCCTGCTTGATTCGAATGGACACAATATACACGTCGGCTTGAAGGAAACCAGTTTTGATATCGTTTTACGTGTAATATCTGTAAAATACTGATAACAAACTGATTTGATACAAAACTATCACAAAACCAAATCTATCGATTTCTTGTAAATTTATTCAATTTTTACAGTTGTCGAACATCTATAATGCACAATCTCATTTTTACCCGACTGCACGACAGAAAAGGCAGGGTTAGGTGTTTACATCCATTTTACGTATTAGTACAAGCTCTGACCGTACAGTTAAGTCTACTGCAGGACAACACTACTAATATTTAAATAATTGAATTTAACAGATAATATTATGAATAATGTTAAATCGGTGGCAGACTAATTCATTTTTTTGAAGTTATACTTTGATTTTGACGCGTTATGAAAAAATTATGAGAGTGAATTTTTACGTTTAACACCATGAAGTTAGTCGGTAGTAACACCATGAAGTTAGTCGATAGTAACACCATGAAGTTAGTCGATAGTAACACCATGAAGTTAGTCGAAAGTAACACCATGAAGTTAGTCGGAAGTTCATGATTATAATACCCTATTATCACCTGTCACAATGTGACAAGAGCGTTTTCAGTTTTGAATAACATTAATAAAAGCTATTGCTATACAAACGCTCGTTTATGTAGCTTTCGTTAAATATGAGTTCGTACTCCAATAGTCGTACTGTTTACATTATTATTTTTCATGATTATAATACCCTATTATATAGCACTGCTAAGTAAGATGTGCGTGGTGTAACGGATAGCACCGCCGCGTCATACGCAATAGGTTTCGGGTTCGAATCTCAACACAAACATGCTTTTTTTATGAATAATTAGATGTAAATATATTTAATAATTTATTAAATTAAATTAATTTATTTAATATTTTTATTTTATTATTTTATAGTCTTTTTTACAAACGTTTAGTACTGACACGCGAGATAAAATTTTTGGTGTTATTTTTGTTTTGTTACGCCAAAAAAGTATAACTTCTGACGTGCGTACATAAGTACCTACAGTCTACACACATACTCTTTTTAACACGCTTATATTAGCTTCACCTGTATGTTTGCGGGCTTGTGTGTTT